>JAUTXW010000329.1:1665000-1813563 GCA_030620095.1 Kuschelorhynchus macadamiae
AAAATTGACGTTTAGCAGTCTAGGCCTACTTGATTAGAAAGTGATTTCAGTTATACTTTCATCTTTGGAAAGTCAAGTAGCCGTGACAGAAACGATTTTTTTATTTTCTGTAAAAGACATCGAAACATTGAAAAAGTTGTTTAGAACTGAACATTATACGTACATATAATTTCAAAAGATGGGACGAGTTTAATAATTTCGCCATTTGTCTGTATAATCTAAATCTGACTCTTTTTGGGATTTATGTTACACGAGCAGAAAGTACTTTTACCAGCATAGTAAACAAATCGCCATTGCAAAGGCCTACTTGACTTTTCAAATACGGAAATATTACAAAAGGTACGTTCTTTCTGCTCAAGTAAGAGCCGATTTTAGTTTAAACAGACAAAACGGAGAAATTATTAAAGTCCTAAATTTCGGCT
The DNA here is from genome assembly GCA_030620095.1 of Kuschelorhynchus macadamiae. NCBI lineage: Eukaryota > Metazoa > Arthropoda > Insecta > Coleoptera > Curculionidae > Kuschelorhynchus > Kuschelorhynchus macadamiae. The sequence continues at coordinate 1,665,423 of JAUTXW010000329.1, forward strand.
ACAAAATAGTTGATCATTTACACCTCGTTGTTTACATATCCTGCGACACACTGTATATAATTCTAAAAAACATGTATTAATATAAATAAAAAATTACCAAAAATCATCCGAATTACAGAACTATCTTTCAAAAACTTAAAGCTAATGCAAGTGAGATATGAATGTATTTAGATATAATTCGATTTAAGATAAAAAACCGAAGGTGATATATAGGGTCACATAAATATGTTGGTACAATATCGCATAAAGATTGCGATGGTGTATTAGCCCCCTGCGTTCCCAGAGCAGATTCTCTAATCTATGAGACAGAAACACAACTTACACACGGTTGCTAAAGTAAAAACTAAAGTACTTTGGCCTCATTTTTTAAAAATTACTTCTACAAGAAAAGTCAGAAAGTTGTTGTTTTTCTATGGCAGCCAGTTTCTTTTTTTAATTTATACATTTGATTTATTTTAAAAAACTGAAACCTGTTCAATTAATGGTTATGCGGATGTTCTTCAGTTGCATAATAGTTTCTTCCCTGAAGAAACAAGAAAAGCCGATATTAAACTAAATCATAACTTGGATATTAGCGATTTTTCTTATTTGTATAATCTTTCACTGATTCCGAAAAATCACATTTTGGGTGTATTTTGTTTTTAAACTTGCTTAAACAGGTCAAATTGGCAGATGCCTTACCCGAACAACCAACAAAATTCGTTGGTCGGTTTGGGAACACTGATGACACTATATTTTCAGGAACTGTGTTCCGCATATGACCGAATTTTCAGGGAACCGGTAAATACGGAACACGAAACCGAAACCAAGATTGGAAACGGAATACGCCCTGTTATCTAGCAAAATTAAAAGGGAACTGTATCTAAAGAACTTCCGTCCTAAAGTCAATGGTGAGAACATTCCATATGCTGATTCTACAATAAACGTTAGTGTTACTATGGATTCTAACTTGCGTCTCACGGATCATGTGTCGAACGAAGCTATTGAAATGGAGACGCTCGTGTTAGGAAGATACTCTATGCTATTATTAGCCCATAGTATGCTTATGTCTTTACCTTAAGGAAAAATCTATGTGAACATTCTATATTTTCAATTATATGTTGCAATTTCAAAATTCAGCGCTCTTTCTTATATATAGCATTAAAATTATACCATACCACAGATTCCTCTGTTAAGTCCTATGTTATAGGTGTTTTTTTATATTATGACATGCATTTCTGCCCTTTTATCTTTTGAAATACAAAAAAAGTGTAAATACAAACCATGTAGATTTTAACGTAGTTAATTTTAATGATATCACAAAAAACAAAAGAGCAACGAAAATTATACACTTTGCTTTTTTTTAATGAAGTTTATTATTTTTATTTTATTTATTATTTTTTATGACGGTGTGAAAGATATTTTTTCCTGATTATAAAAATATTTAATAACATTTACTTTAACCGTTTTTGAAATACTTCGCATTGAAAATTGGTAAACCTGGCATAGATAACGTTAAAAATAAAAACGAAATGGGTTTGCTTTGCTACCGTATAAATTCCATGTGTCAAAATATACACATTTTGTTTTTTTTAATATGATGGCTAGTTTCGTCTTTATTATAATACTTTTTACCAATTTTTAATAAATAGTATTTCAAAAACGTTTAAAACAAATGTCTTCATATTATATATTTTTGAAATCAGGAAAAAAAGATCTTTTTTAACTGTCATGAAAATTATAGGATGCCCTATAAAAAACCCATGTGTAATTTTGACAGCTTTTCGATGCTCTTTTGTTTTTTGTCATTTAACTGAAAGACATTCCACGTCAAAATCTTCAAGTTTTAAATACATACTTTTTTTGTCTATCCCAAAAATTTAAACACGAAAATGCATGTCAAAATATAAAAAAAGAACTCTGTATATTCAAAAATAAACTAGAATAAAATATATGTATAAATACCTTAATTAGTATCGTTTTTAAACTTGAAACTAGGCAAACTTTCGTTGAAAAACTATATTAACGGCCGCTGATAGAGAGTGTATCTCTGTCTGAATAAGAATAAGCAGTTGAATTAACATTACTCTTAATTTAGTTTTTTTTATTCCTTTTACATTCAGATTATATACCGCCTGATGTAATTATAATTAATACAGACGATTTATTATTATTATTATTATTATATATTGTGCAAGCGGAATACTTCTTATTTGAATGAGATGCAGATGGCGTAATTTTTTAGTCCCTAGACCATCAAACGACATCTAAAGGTGTATATTCCCACGATCAATTTAGGTCTCATTCCCCAGAATGAGATTGCCTCTTGCTCTTGTTTATAACCTCACTTACTTTACAATGTATTATACCATTATACCAATTACTATTATATATATATATATATATATATATATTTATATATATATATATTATATATATATATATATATATATAAATATATATATATAATATATATTATATATATATATATATATATATATATATATATATATATATATATATATATATATATATATATATATATATATATATATATATATATATATATATATATATATATATATATATATATATATATATATATTGGCAAATTAACTTACCTATTGATATTTCAATCGATTTTTTTACGATAATTACAATAAATAAGTCAAAAACTTCACCTGTTGTAAAAATGTAGTTATAGTTATCATTTTTTATTGTTGTTTTCGTAGCATATTCTAGTAAAACCTGCTCTAGAGCATTTCATCATGGATTTTTAATAACAATTAGAATTAATAAATGAAGAAGATGCACGTGTTATAAAAATTCAGTCCTAAAACACCAATTTGTATCACAACAATCAAACATCACCTGCTCCAGATGCTCGGTTAACTATAAGCGACATCTACATGACCTCATTAGCATTTCACCCATGATATATTTCGCTAAAACGTTAGATTATGCTGTTAACCTAAACCGATTATGCTAGAATAATCTCGCGAAAATTTCCTTATTTTTGATGCACGACAGTGTTACATCAGGAAAAAATGAATGTGATAAATCTTGATACATCTAGCTTACATTAATTTTTATTAACATTAACTTTTTTAAGATTGTTTAGCATCCTGAAACATTTTGATACAAATCATTGTGAAGCTTGTATAAATCTTGATAAATCTAGTGTACTATGATTGTCCTTAATTTTTAAATAAATTACATTCATTCAGGAATATTCCAGGAATATTCCAGTTCGAACTTTACTTTACCGAAATCGTTTTGATGAAGTTAAATTGATGCCAAGCTTATACTCGTTTTAGTTTACTTCACAGTCTTTAGAAATTGGTGGTTACAAAAGTGTTTATAAATAAAATAGATAGAAAATTATTGCCAACATCTGTACAGATCTAGTTAAATAAACATCGCTAATTATTCGTAGATGATATTTAGTTGTAAGTAATATCATTTTACATTCTTATCGTATGATACTAAAAAGGGATATTAAGTATTAAGTAAGGGATTTTTAATTGCCCTGTTAGTTATATATGACACTTTAATTTTATCTCAAACATATATAGAATTATGCATTGGATATTTCTTTCGATTTCTGTTTGTATTTTAAGCTATAGTTAGGAAGTTTGCGAAAATATTTTTTAATGATTTGCTCGTGTAACAAGTGTTGAAAACAACGTCGTTTTTGGGTTGGGAACAAAAGCACATCAAATCTGATTATAACAGTATTTATATAGAAAGTGTAATTCGATTGGATTCAATTATTTTTTTAAAGTGGCCCTAACAGGGACTAAATTAGTGGGTACCATATTACTAATTTATATCTGTAAAGATTTGCACCTTGTGTTAATATAAAATAAGAAAATCCTCAAGACATGTATTTTAAATAATAAAATTACGGAATATCTGGTTTATTACATCTTGTTTTAGAACCGTTGCGATCTCTCCTATCACCATTCTTTCTGAAGTTTTCAACTGGCTCTATCAGCATTTTTCATGGTGCTTAGATTTTGCTATTCCCCAGCCGTAGAAGATAATTAATTGTGACTTATTTATTTTCGAAGTTTGCTATAATAAATTTATATCGGAACTTAAATTCTGATTAAATTAGTTTTAATCGTTTTGAGAAATCTTAAGTCTGCATAGCTCACTGGTCATAGCTATTCTACTAAACTCTCTATTTTTTATGTATAGTTTTAATTTGCCTCCCAGCTCGCAACCATTCAATTCGAAAATGTCAAAACTAACCGTAGGAGATGGAGCTCGTGTCGGGCTGCTCGCTTCATCGGGACACTCTTCCGTACGCTCACATTCATTTCAGTTCAGGAGATGTGTGGTTCAGTGTGTGACGGCTCAGATGATCGCTGTGCTTCACCAGGAACCTAGTAGTGCCTCCTAATGTTGTTTTGAAGTACTACCTGGCTGCCGTTAATGGTTTAGTTGACACTGCGCCTTGCTGAAGTCAAGTGGCATTTGTCATGATTCGGGTTTTGTTTTGGAGGGCTGCTGGTCTAAATATGTATGCTTTCCTACATTTCATCATACTGGGATCTCGTACGTGAGTATTTGGCAGGTCATGGTCAGATTCGGAAATCGTTTGTTTCTCAAGGGGGATTGTCTAGTTCTGCTCAACAGAGGATAGAGCTTTTTGTAGTTGAATGTAATGTATTGTTTTCAAATAAGTGATTTATCGAAAAGGAGGCTTAGATATGTAATGCAGTCCTTCCATTGTATGTTTAATTGTGTAGTGTAATTTTATTGTGTTTCCAGTCCGATTGTGTGCTGCTGTAGACGTAGTGCAATGAAGGCTTCTGGAGCGTGTGGTGGGGATGACTGTGTCGATGGCGAATAATGCGAACTGTGTGTTTAGGTGGTGAATTTGGTCTATCGTGTGTTTAAAGGTTGAAAAGTGTGGGTGAAAGCGGAGCATTGCGGCCTCCTCGACATGACCTTTAACAATCTGGGGCGAGTATTGACCACCTTTACCTACAGTATTAATAAACTAGTGTACGAGGCGTATTAGATATAGGTAATGTGGGTGTGCCGATTCTTATAAAGAACGAAGCGTTTGCGGAATTGTAAAAACATCATTTCATATTACTGATTCATAGAAGTCTAGAAATTAATATTTTTAGTATTTATAGAATCATTTATCGCTGGTAATACGCAATTATTTTTTCTAAAATTAACAAAATGCCTTGCTTATCTGGCGCCTTCGCCTCGTATTATGTTTTATCGAGTTCGTGGAAATAATAATTTATTCGACTTAATCCGTAATTTGTTATCAAATCGACTGGCACTTTTGCTTCAATTTACGTTACATTGGGTTCGTGAAATGATATTATTCCGTAAAATTAAATAAGAATTGTTATTGTATTTACTTAATTTTTTGGCAGTTCTATAGCTCTGCTGTTCTTGTAAGTGAAGTCCTTAACACAACTGCTTATTGTTCTTAAATGGTACAATTAATCAGAATTTGGTCAGATTCGAGCCCAATGCAATTCCGGAACTACTACCTATCACCCAGAAAAATTAAATGTATGGGTGGGAATTTTTGAAATGATATTATAGGGTTGTACCTAGCAATTTAAATAAAGAAATCTATTTCGATTTATTAGAAAACGATACTGATTTCATTTATTAGCGACGAGGATGATAGAAAAACTTCATTTTCTAACAATATTCTTGCCACTGCTCGATACCAGTAAGACAGTATAGGATTTCCTTGAATGGTGGATTGGAGGGAAAAGGCTATAACGAATGGCCACCACTGTCACCTGATTTGACCCATTTGTACTTTTTTATTGTGGTACTATTTTAAAACAAAAATATACGCAACGGACTGGTAAATTGGGTACGCCAGAAATGCTAAATGTATTAGTGTATGAAAGTTAGAGAGACCTCTAGCATTTATGGTTCTCAAGCATTAGGTAAGAAAAGTTGTAAAAAACTACTCATCAAAATTAAAAAGTGAAATGTAACGATAATTTAATGACCTTTCAAACTATCGCACTAACCCCTTTAACTTTTGAGATATTTATGGGTGAAAGCCACACTCGCTTATGGGTTAAAGTTGAGGAGATGAACTTTTTACAGGGTTATAGAAAAATAGTTTTTCTCCTAACATTACGGTGGATGCTAAACATGCAAGTTCTCGTAAACATTTTTTGCTTCATTCTTTGAACGGTACTCTTTTTAGTGTTTTTAGAATAAGTATCTATATTATACAGTGTGTCGAAACTTTTAAGGACCTGGTGCGTATGATTCTATTCTAATTTTGAACAAAAACAAACACTTTTTCTTCATCATCCTACTTTTCTTCGCTTTCTGTTCACTGCACTATTCGGTAACATGTACTATCAAACCTAAATATTTTAATTTTTTTTAGGAGCATCACGGTGCCTGTGGTTAAAATGTAATTAGCAAAAAATAAATCCAAACAGAACATGTTTGGCTTCACGCCTAAACAAAAACGTAGTTTATATGTAAAATTTGTCCAACAGACCAAGCCAAACAAAAACACATGATTACGGTAATAATATACCTGGTAATATACATATGGCTTCAAAAGACGTACTTGTTTAATTAAAGTATGGAAAAAATATAATTAAAGAACATAATAGAACATTCGATGATTAGTTTCTTTTAGTATTCTGTAAGGTTTCGATCTCATCAAATGTTGAGAAAGAATTTCACTTAAAAAATAGGTATACAGTTGATCCATTAGATGTTTACCCATGAGGCATCATTCATCAAAATTTCGAACTATTTTGGTTAGAAAAAAGTCTACATTCATTATGGGTGTGGGTATAAATCTAAATAATTATCAATAAAATTACTATTATTTAATGAGCACTTACCAACAACATTAAAAGGACTGAGATTAAACGGCACCAAACTTTATAAAACCACAAATACGAACGATATAAAATGACAACAGTAATTATAACCGAACAAATCCTTGATGTTTTGATAATTTGATCTTATAACATGTCTCTTGTATGTGTTTATATTCGAAAGACAGTATTTCATGTTGAGTACATAGATATATTTTTGCTATTATGTAGTTAAGAATAAGTTTGACGTAAATTAAAATTTTCCAGGTGAATTAAAATATTTTTTTAAGTTTTATTTTTTGTATAAAATATTTTATTGGCATTGATTGACTGGCATTAACAATTTTTAAAATTAACACAAGCAGATCTATTGTAAGTACGACTAAAAGTTACTTAAGTATTAACTACAAGTATAAGTTAAATAAAAACGAAATTATTACCCACATTTTAAGTATTTTCTTAACGTGTGAACTTAAAAAAATATTTTTTTTTTGTAAGCTTAAAGTAATGTGTATAATAAAAATGTATCAAGGTTTACCTAATATATATGTACTAAAGTACTATACAATCAAGTAAAAACTTGATTTAGGTACGTAAGCTAAATTTTTAATAAATTGTATATTTCAAAAGTATATTTATTTCAATAACAGTAAATAAAACCTTTGTAATGAAAGAACACTGTAACATATTAAGATACCGAGTGATTTAAAAAAAAATGTAGCTATTATTCCCTACTTCCAGTTTGGCCAGAAATTACGCTCAGTTTCCAATTTTATATTAGAAACCTATTTTATATTGGCTACGTGGTGTGATTTAAACGCTGGTATCAGGTTTGCAAACTATTGAAAACGTCAGAACCAAACGGTTAGTTCAAAATTGCCGTATTTTGTCATTGTAGATGGAAAAGTTCTGTTTGGGTAATATTGTGAGGTTAGGTGTGACTGACGTCACATAATCCAGCATCGTAATCTTCCCATCTAGCAGAGGCATGCATCTTTTTTATATGGTTACCATAAGAAACTTAAAACGCAATATGCAGTTTCAACGAACGTAATAGTTGTTGTTGCATGTGAATATTAAAAAAAATAACTACCGTATAATGCCCCTCTTTCTAATTACCATTTTTTTATACGGGGCCGTGAGTAACCGGCATCTTGGAAGAACCATATATACTACCATAAATTACGATCCGGACCATTGGCAGCCATGGTTTGTATTTTCTTTTTAAAGCCAAAACACGAACAAACTCATAGAAACTCGATATTTTGTTTAAAACAAATAATTTCACTTCAGTGTAAAAAAACTTACATTTAGTGTTTTTAAAAATGGGTTTAAGTACTAAAGTATAAGTGAAAATAATTAATTATTTTAAAAATTGTTTTATTCTATTCCCATTTTATTTCGTTATATTGTATTAATACCAAATTCAGATCAGCTCAGATTATATAGTAACAAATTTGTATTTGAACAGAAACGGATAAATATTGTTTAGGGCATTATATCTCCTAAAATGCGGATTAGGTTAGGTTAGGATTGGTTCGGCTTGCTGTAAAGAAAGCACGTGGTAGGTAGCGCGCCAACAAAATTTCGAATCTATATTAAAACCAGAATTTTTGTAACAAAATCTATACTGTTAAGCGGATCTGTCCCATTAGGGTTAGGTTATTAATTCACGAATGTTATGAAATGTCAGAACTTTGTTTGCCCTCAAACAGAGGCCTATTAGGCTGTCTAGAATGCTGTCAACTTTAACATCCAAAATGGCCGCCTGTAGGCACATATCGATTTTATGCTTTATTTTGAATAAATCTGGATTCATATATAAACAAAACTTAAAATGTATTACGCACTGGAAAATCAGTTAAAGCACAAAAGTATGTTTAAAAAAATATAGCAGCGTGTATACTGTCAGCATTGACATTATAATACTACATCAGGATTTGTTTAATTCCAAACAAACCTAATTTTCTTAGTTAAAAAAAGGAAAATCATGAATTTCATAAAAATTCTCTATCGCATAGTTCTATCAAGTTCTTGTCATTATATACGAAGCCAGATTCATTTATAGCAATGCGTAAATTTGTTGTGTGCCTACAGTCGGCCATTTTAGATGTGAAATTTGACAGCATTCTGAACAGCCTAATTTTGTGCTGAAATGTTGACATAACCTCTTTTGACAGATTGTTGAAATCTTTAATTAGCGGAAAACAAAAATAGTATCGTAAGGTCTTTCGTAAGCTGTTACTGTTTTGGTAACTGTCACTGTCACTAACTGTATATGACTTTCTTTTGGTTGGATAAGTAGTACGTTTATTGAAGTTTAGTTAAAAGTACTTTTGTACTGTAGTTGAGAAGTAGCTAGATGTTGTCAATTTGGATGAGGATAATTATGCGGGTGTACCAGTAAACATTTTCTAAATAGTTTTCCTGATGAAGTCGGTCAGCTATGATTTTAAAAGAACTTCGTTGATGCCAGTTAATAATAAAGGTAACGTTGAGAAATTTTAATAATTTTTTAACATGCCACGTCTTGATATTTATTTCACTGGGTTCTGGGTTCTTTATAAATTTGATCTTTGGTTTTAAGCTGCCGGCTGCAGAAACCAGTTTGATTATAACATGAAGTTATGAACTCCTAACCGATTTTAGCTTTTTTGTTGAAGATAAAGTATACTATTTTCTTTATAGTAGCTTTATTTTATGTGGGGAATTGCCAAAATGAGATTATATGTATATTTTTTGCTGTGGAAAAACTTCAATTTGTATTTTCACTATTTATATATAGTCACACTACTAAAAAATGCTGTTTGATTCTTCATTCAATTTTACGGTTAGGATGAAAAAGTGAAAAAAGTAATTTCACCGCATTTTGAACCTTCCACATTACCATAAGTGTCTACTCGAAGTGTAAGTGTTTGCGTTATACAGGATGTCTCCAAAAAGGGCTGACAGCCATTGAAAGCACAACTCCCGTTTTTTTCTACAATTTTGTCGAAACTTAAGTTAGCTTGGAATATTATGTAGAAGGTACATTAATCTCGGGATGGTTTCGGAAATTCTTAGCCACTATGTTTCTTAATGTTTATTATCTAACAAATGAATTTTGGTGCACAATTATTTCATTGTATTCAGTATAGCAACCTGTACATTTAAATAAAAGTCATAACTTTCCCAATAAAGACATTAAAATACCAATAAACGGAAAACAAAAGATTTTTAGCGGGTTGGAGCCTCCTCCCCCATTGACTATTTATTAAAGATTCTACTTAACTAGGCATGCTATTAGACGCTGAATGAATTCCAAGGGAATAGCTTCCCATATATCCCCAATGACATTCACTAAATATTTTCACATTCACGAGATCTCATTGTTACGCTACCTTAGCAACAAATTCATTCTACTCGAGACATGCTCAATTGGATTCTGATCGGGAGACCTGGCACTCTTGGGCCGAGCAACAAAGATCTAATAATATATTAGATTTTTTATTGTAACGTAATATCGATATCAAAAAATCTGTTTGCTTGGATATTTGTGATTAAACATAGGAAAATGAAAATAAAGATTCAATGCTCTTTTTAAGATATCTACTAATAGTGGCCACTTTTCTAACTGCATGGTTAAAGTCATTGTTGAAGAAACAAGTGTATACCAGCTGTGAAAAAGAAACACAATGGCACCATACGGCACGACACATCGACTGAACACTTTATTCTGATGTGTTGAATCAAAGTTTTATGAGAACCATAGAGCCCAAACAACTTCTTAGGGCTTGGTATGGTTATTTTCGTAAAATATGGAGAATCTATTAAAACTGCTGGATGAGTTGGATGAAAAGTGAGAAATATTAGCTGCTCTTGCAGTACTTTTTGCCTTTCAAAGTACAAAACAGTCTTGGTTCATTGAATAAATGAACAGAAACATGGTAATAAAGTAATAAACCCTACAACTTTGATATCTAATTTTATAAATATAAAGATATAAATCTCCTAAAAATAAACCATTTTTGGGTGGTAGCAAATTGTAAGTGAAAAGCTGGTATCTAATGCGAGCTAAGTTTATTTTGTACTGCCTTAGAATATTTACAAATCTTCCACAAATCCCAAATATTATTATTCAATTAGTTAAAAAATGTAAGAGATACATTTAAGAATTTAAAAGCTGCATCTTAAATTAGGCCAACAATATAGGTTAATATAACCTTTAAATAAATACTTTCAGTTTTTAAAGATTTGTCCTCCTATCTCCTATGGAGCTCTTCGATTCCACTGCGCTAGGTAGTCTATTTTACAAATTATATAAAAATGTGTAGTCTCAAAACTCTTCAATTAGTTTTTCTTCCATCTTGTACAAAAATTCGTGAATGAAACTGACGCTATAACACGCTGACGAAAATATGGGAGAACACGCGCTAAGTCGTCTAATAGGCGTCTGACAATGTATCACAATAATAATATGCATGCTTGCATTTAAAATAACTCAATAGATATTTGTAAAACACGTGTTAACACGTCACGTCCTAATTAGGCGATCTAAAACACGTGACCTGTCAAATCAAATATGGCCGGCTTAGGACATATATTTGCCAGCTGATGTTTATTTTCTTATGAAAGTTCAGGGTTATAACAGCAGTTGTGTCTCGATATTATTGCTTAATTTATATATTTTAAAGTGATTTAGTTATTAAGTGGTTTAAGAAAGGCCACTAATATATTCATAGGTACCTGTTTATGATTTGGAATGTTTTACGGCCTAGAAAGGTCGATTGCGTTTAGCTACCTGGCTACCTGTACCTGGTCATGAAATTAGTTGATATTGGGAGCAAGCAGATGTACTTTTAGTTTAGTTCGTGTTAATTAAGAAGAGTGATAAGTGCACATTTAAAAGACTTTCTTAGTGACCTAGTAGATAAAGTGATACAAAATTAACATGGATTTACCACAGTCTGAAAAGAGTGACTACCTTGTCCAGCTAGAGAGTGAAAAACCTGACGTTGCTCAAAGGTATAAGAACAAGATTCGTCTTATAAATTCCATTGATCCTTTTAAAATCATGGATGAAGACCTTGATAAAGACTTTGCATCCCTACCAGCTGTTCAAGCCTTTGATGTAATGACGTATTTAGTGCTAACTCATAGTTTTTACACAAAAGAGCAAATGAAAGCTTATAAAAGTCTCAGTGGCTACAAGTATTTTAAGGCTGGTTTTGTTCATCTGCGTGGCATGAAAAAGGTCAATGAGCTTTCCGTTATACTTGCAAAGGTTCGACATAGTCAGCGTGCTAGGGAACCCCCTCTAAATGTGTGGGTCCTGACACAAGATAATGGAAGTATTAACACTGGCCACTGTACTTGTATGGCTAGTTTATCTGAAGTCTGTAGCCATGTTGCTGCTGTTCTATATGCAACAGAATATATTTACAACTCGCTTACTTCTACTTCATCGACTGATATGTTAGCTCAGTGGGTTGCTCCTTCTACAAAAGATGTACCCATTGTAAGATTATGTGACCTTAAGCTCAAAACAAAAAAAGCTAAAACAGTTGTCTCAGACTCTTCAAGTTTATTTAGTCCGATACCTGCCATTGAAGGCGAAGAACTTATTGAACTGTTGACAGCTTGTGAAAATGTTGGCGACGAAACAGCTCTTGCAAGAGTTATTGAACCTTTTGCATCAAGAATAGGATGAAGTATTTGTCAACCAAAACTTAAAGTGATTTATAATATTTACCAGGAGTATTATGAGTCACTCTCTTATCAGCAGTTGTGCTCAATTGGAGAGAAAATTGACCAGTCATTATCTTTTGATGATTGCCAAAAGATCTGTAAAGCCACAGTTAAGCAAACTCATTCCGAAGAATGGTTTAGGCAAAGAACTGGACGCATCACTGGTTCAAATTTTAAAAGAGCATGCAGGACATCACTTTCAAAACCATCTCTGTCATTAATTAAGAGTGTTTGTTATCCTCTAAAGTTTCTGTTCAAAACCAAAGCAATTCAGTGGGGAACAAACAATGAAAAGCTTGCTCTTCAAAATTATTTATCGTCAAATACACTTGAACACGTAAATTTAAAACTTGAAAATTGTGGTTTATTACTCAATCCAGCCTTCCCATCGTTTGGAGCTACCCCAGATAGTTTAGTGTCATGCGATTGTTGTGGAGAAGGTTGTATAGAAGTCAAGTGCCCATATGTTCTTAAAAATATGGAATGGTCAAAATACATAAACTCTAAGAACTCGTGTCTAATATATGATGGTGATGACTTTGCTTTAAACCGAGATCATTCGTATTATTATCAAGTTCAGATACAGTTGAAACTATCTGGTCTAAAGTACTGTGATTTTATAGTTTGGTCTCCAAAGAAATTCTTCCAAAAAAGAATATATTTGGATGAAGATTTTTGGAGTGTCGAATTTCCAAAAGCCCTGGATTTTCATAAAAACATAATTATTCCTGAACTCCTAGGAAAATATTTTACGCTAGGAAGGCACATGGCACAGACTTGGTGTACATGTAATCAACTCGAAGAAGATCGTCCAATGATCCAATGTGAAAACGATAATTGTAGTATCCAGTAGTTTCATTTAGGATGTGTTGGTCTCTCAGAGGTTCCAGAAACTTTGTGGACATGCGTTCAATGCAGTGAAGAAGTTCCTGGAACTTTATCAGCTGCCGTATAGATTGTATATTAAAAAATATTTGACCATAAAATTTTTGTTTGGTTCTAATTTTAGTGTGTATATATTTTTTTATCAGTTCTCTGACGTTTCTGCATGTATCTTGACATATTTTTAAAACTTTGTATTATATTTTAATTATTGTAAATGTTATACTATTTGAAAGGATAAAAAAAAGCAAACCATAATTTTATTGCCACTTTTCTGCTCTGTAAGTTGGTCTAATCAGATTTTGAATACGATGTTTCGTCTTTCGAGACCCACCATTCACTTTATTTTTTAAAATATGGATTTTTTATTTCATTTTTGGAAAGCTTTCAACTTCCCTAAACCAACAATGTACCACACTTATAAAGTAATTTATTTTTTCATTATGACTTCAGTTAATTATTGTTTTCCATCTCTACCTTATTGCTAAGGTTTAGGAGGTCGATCGCTTTAAAGAATGAAATAAAAGATCAAGGGCTTTATTTAAAAAAATTAAATTGCTATTGTGATGTCTTGTAGAGCAGAAAAAGTTGCATTAAAAATATTATTTTGGTTTTTTAAAATTTTTTTAAATAAAGTCAGTTCTTTTTTCTAATTTAACCTACACCATATTTCTTCTGATTTTTAATTTTTAGTTAGTCTTTGTAATTAGCTCTAAGTTTCTTGTATATGATGCTAAATCATTCAATTGTCATGTTTACTATGTGATGTAAAATTTTTTGATGAAAGTTTTGACGAGATCCATGTAGAATGTATTCTTATCCTGGACGTGTATGTTTATTTTCATTTGTATTTTTATGTATTGACAAAGATTTTCTATTATACGAACCTTATTGTACGTCAAAATGTTTTTTTTTCAAATATGCTTTGCGACTAATGTAATGCCATTTTTGGATTTATTATAAAACCATTTTGTTTTGGGTATGGTAACTCTATTTTTTAATCTTTTTTATTTCTAGATAAGTATGCAATGTATTATGGTTTTGGTTTATATTATATCGTAGATTACTTGAACTTTTGTCCAATTATTGTATTATGTGTACTTTTTAATTTAATAAATAAAAGTTTTATCATTATTATATATATTTTTTAATAAAAATAAAATGTATTTTTTAATTGATTTTTTTTCTTTTAATCCCCTTAGTTAAAGAAGTAGACTACGCAAATAGCATAAAAAAATATGAAAAAAAAAATTGTGGAAATTCTATAATAGAAGTGCATTGAAAAATAAGACGTTTCTCAATAGTTTATAATTCTTAAATATTTAAAGAGAGTTCTTTAAACTATTTTAATCTTTTTTCAAGTACCTACATAATAGGTTAGTTAGTTTATGCTTTATGTGTTAAAAATTTAAATTTTTTAAATAAAAATTAAAGTACAAATTTATTTTAACAAAATCATTTGGCTTTTTCACGTGTTATGTGATTTAAAAGAAATAAAACTCGTAAAAGTTAATCATATACAGTTATTTTTATTAAAGTAGGTTTTTTACAAATTAACTATTGGGGGATTTAAATTGATCAGGGCACAACACACTACCATCACTTTATCTAGGATTGGGTCATCATCTCCCACACACAAAAAAGTTATTGGCATTTCATCTGCTAATATACGAAATTTTTGTCTAATGTAGCCAATCACTCTTTCCACATGTATTCTCACGTGAGCAATTGCTCTGGTCTCTTCAATTTCATAAGGATGCAGTTGGTTCTGTCCTTTTGTGAAAGCGGGGGTCTTTATATTGGCATTTAGCAAATTGACATAATCTTTTACAAGGAATCCTCTGTCAGCCAGAATCAAGTCACCTAAAAAGTAAAACAATATTTAGTTTGTTTAGAAGTAAAAAAAACTATCTATTGCTAACTTATACGATGCTTTACGAGAGTAAAAATATTAGATAGCTACTAGAAAAATAACAATATAGTAGGTACTAAAAACACACTATCCCGAGCACAGTTCTGTTAATGACTATTTATACCTGTTAATAGAAATTCAGAACTATGCCTTAGAAGGACAAAAATGATTTTGCTCAATTGTCGATTGCATTCTGCAACTTAAAACTAGAAGGTTCTTGCAAATTTATTTATATATTTTTATTTTCATACATAATACCACAAGAGAAAAAAATTTCGACTGATTTTGCGAATAACATTTTTGACAAAATAACAAGCCGCCAGGCCATTGATTACATCAAAAATTTCTTGAGCGAAATTACCAAAAGGCAACAAATTTGAACCAGAATGATTTTGCCTACAGAATGTTTTCTCGAGTGGTATTTGGCATGACTATTTTTACGAGAGTAGAAATTAACAACTTCAATCAAATTCATTCAACAGCTCTTTCTTTTGCAAGGGAAGCTGATAAGTTGCCTTTTATTCCATTTATCTACTTATTTCGATGTATTTTTTTTTTTGGTATTTATAAATCTTTATTTTGGAATAATAAATGTGTTTATTATTATTATTAAAAGAAACAGAATAAAGATTAATAGGCGTGTTAAAAAAAATGTCTTGGCAATACCATGTCTATGATGTTGGTTTTGTCAAAGTAGAAATATTTTAAGGGACTACAGATTTTATTGCTGGTGTAATACACTCTAGTGAAATAATCATAAAAAACATTGTAGGTATAAGTCAAGGTAAACAATAAACATAAAGCAATAAGCAAATACAATGATGTTCATATTACCTGAACCAATTTTGTCCAAAAATTTTGAATTCATCGTTACATGCTTGTCGGAGGCACGTCCACCCCAAGCTTCACTAATAAAACAAATAGTTTCTTGTGGTGTTATTCCTATCAAATATTTGAGGGTGTACGAATGTTTATAATTTGACCAACATTGTGCTGCCTTTTGTAGATTGCTTGGTTTTTCAATATACAACTCAAAACAGTCAATAATGACTGTCACTTTTGTCCCAAAACTTTCTTTAAAACACGAAGGGGTAGTTTTCTGTAAAACGTCTCTTTCTGGCCACACAATACACTTTTGAAATCGTGAATACAGCACATTTATAACCGATCGGAAATATGTTGATGCTGTGCTCGGGTGAATATTAAATCTAAACCCGAGGTCTCTAAAATCCAGATTTAGCCTCAGTTTAAATAATGTCAACAAAATTTGATTTGATGCGTCCAAGAGTGTATTACTATGAACAGTAATGAATGGTTCACAACACTTCACTATTAGGTCAAGTTTCTTGAATGAATTAAAGCCTGTATAGTATTTTGTTTTTTTGTCATCGTTCATCAGTGATCTATACGTAATCTCAGAAGAACAAGTATGTCCCAGAGGTCGCCCCGAACTTAGTGAAACAACCATGTCTGAAAACTCAGTTGCTGAAATGTCCGTTTGACAACTTTTATTATTTTTAAATGCATCTGGAGCATTTTGATCCTCCTCAACAGGAGTTATAGCTGAAGTTGAAGCTGGGGAAGGGGAACTCTGTTCAAATTTTGAATCAGCTAGTTTTGCTCTCTTTACAGCTCTACCATAGCGATCTTGAGCGCCAGTCGAAGGCTTATTTGATACTTCATATCCCATATGGAGTGATGGGACCCAATCTGGATTTTGGATGTCAGACAGGTTGGATGGTCTTCCTGAAACCAAAGATTTAGTAAGATTTATTTCAGTACTTCAATAATAGTGTCTTTCCTTTTACAAGAAATCTTAGCTAATCCTATTTAGCCAGAAAAAGAAGGTATAATGATATTTGACAATTAGACAAACATGTACAGATTAAATTAACTTAGCTTAGCCAACATTTCCTCTAAAAGGATAACCACTAATATCTGAGAATAAAACAAATTTGGCAAAATCAAACAGACAGCATTTTTTTTTGTTTTAGTGCACCTAATGTTTTTGCTACTTACCACTCAAGAAATGTTTGCTGCAAACTGATGCATATTTTAATTTAGTTTCAGTCCAATCCTCCCTTTTTATAGCTGATAACCATTTGTGTCGTCTATCTTTTGAAAGTTTGTTCAGGTCTGGTTTGTGTGGAAAATGTAATTCCGCTGGAATACGGAAAAATCCTACTTTATCGCGATCACCCCTACTTCCACACTTCACAACACAGCAAAACGAAGGCATATTTAAGTCTCTATTAGAAAAATCTAACTTAAATTACGAAATATATTGGATAATTAGCTTCTCTCTAATGCAAACCATACGGTAAACAAAACTTTGTTTGTCCTAAGGCGGCCATATTGGATTTTGTTTGACAGCTTCTTAGATTGCCTTATAGTGTGTCCGTAGCTTTAGCCTAACCTAACCTAACTCAACGATTCTTCAAAATTAGCATGTGGCAATAAAATCGTTTATAAATATAAACCGTAATTTTTGTTTATTCATTTATTGATTAATCAGTCTTTCTCTCCATAGCTTCTTTCATGATCAGCACATTTTTGCCAACGATTTAGATGCATGAACATTTCTTTTTCAAAGAAAGTTTGAGGGTTGCACTGTCAACTAATTGCGCAGAAGTTCCGCGACGTCTTCATTGTTTTCGAACCGTTGCCCTACAAGTGATTCTTTCATTAGCGCAAACAAAAAATAGTCACAGGGGGACATCTGGGCTGCAGGTATAGCTCGAGGGTTTCCCACTGCATTTCCTTCACTTTGTCCTCTATCAAAATCGAGGAGTGAGGCGTAGCATTGTCATGGAGAAGGATGACATTTCTGATGGGCTTATCTCGTCTTTTGCTTGGGAAGACGGCTTTTATTAACTCTAACAACTAGCAATAGTATGCGGCATTTATCGTACGTCGATCGTGGAGAAAATCAATAAGTAAAACTCCTCGAAAAAAACAGCTCCTTGTGGCGGCTCGGGGAAAAATATTTAGGGATTCACAATCGCATAGTTTATAATAGAGGATATAAATCCTAATAAAAACTACCAGTGTTTTAAAAAGGCATAAGAAATTATAAATTACAGAAAAATCTTACCATTTTTTTACGAAATTTTTGTATGTAGCGGCAGTCTAATTAAGTATAATGTTTAAATACAAAGTCCAAGCGTTTTGCTTTGATTTCTGCATTTAGCATGTCTAATGCAACCTTTCTTCATTCATTGTTCTTCTTAAAGTGCCTTGAAACGGCTAGTCTCCGAGGGTTTAACCCCTTCATTGGCTAAAAACTTTTTAATAATACATAGTACAATAGACGAAGGGAACCTCTTTGCTCATACATTACTGTATTGAGGATAGAACAGAACAGAGCGGAGCAGATAACCAAGCTGGTTCCCGTTGCTTATTACACCGACCTTTAACCTCCCGCTGCACGATTCAGCTCGGAGCTTCTTGATGTGTACAATATTAAAAAGACTGTTTATATTTGAATCACCCTCGTACTAAAAGTAAATAGAAATCTTAAAATGCAAAGATAATACGTAGAGAGAATACATAAGATGATGTCTGAACTAGATATACTTTTATAATATACGAAAAGTATGCACCTAGCTTTTCATCTTTTCGTGAAATTTAAAGCAGACATGGTCGGACACGTCAATCTTGCTTTGGAGGTAACATTTTAAGCATATTTTCAACTTTTATCCTGAACCCTCTTAAATTTGAAATGGAAACTGCGGTCGACTGATACATCATTTCGAAGGGCACAAAATTACCTTTCTAATGGTGCTCTATTTGTTAGATTTTACTTTAACAGCTAATGCGAAAACGGCCTCAGGAACCTTAACTCTGTAGTTTTAGTATTAAAGAAGCAGGCGGGTAAATTTTAGTCAAAACAACTACAATTACATTTCAATGTTTCTTAGTTATTTAAGATTATTTTCTAACAAATGAAAAACAATTTAACAGTTTTTTTTAAGATTTATTAAAACGTTAAGTTTTGAAAATGTGATCCATTTCCTTCCATACAATAATCCAGATTTTGTTCAAATTTTTTTCGAACATTTTGTTGTCTATCAGGTGTTATGCTTCTGCACTCAGCTATAATTCGTTGATGAGGATTTTCTATGGAATCGAGCTGCGTAGCAAAACATTTATTTTTCAAATGTCCCCAAAAAAAATAGTCCTAAGGCGATAAATCGGGTGACCTAGAAGGCCATTCAATTGTGCCTCACCGTCCAGGGAACCGGTTATGTAAAAATTATCTTACAACAGCAAGTAAAAATTAATTTTTACGGATGAAATTTGTGCGTTCTCCAATTCTCATTAGGGACGAACGGGAGACACCTGACGTTTGAGCTGGTTGACGGGTACTTTTAGTATGATCCAATGTAACATGGCCCAAAATGGCGACACAGCTTCATTTCTGATGGCTCGTTGCGGCTGTCATTTCATATTCCAGACAGATCCAGTATCGGCAAATTTTGGACTAATTTGGTAACGTACGAATCATTCACATTTTTAGTGGGATTGGTGTTATTAAACAAACAAGCAATAAGTTTAACACAACTATTATTTTGTAAATGAAGTTTAACAATTTTAACTCGTTCTTGAATGGAATAATTAGTTTTTTACAGCAAAATTGAAGTAACATCAAAGGCAACCAACCTGAATCAATGAAGAGACTACAATATATGTTAACCTAAATTTTTCCCACATTTAGCTGCATTATTTTATTTATTGCAACAAAAAACGCAAACGATAAATAGGCTATATAGTTCTGACAAAGGTCTCGGTTTTATTGGCATATAAATCACATTTTTTTTTTATTAAAATAAATAATTTAGATATTGTAGTTGTTTTGACTCTTAGTAACGAAAATTTACGTGCCTGTTTCATTAATACCAAAATTACCAGGTTAAGGTTCCTCACGCCGTTTTCGCATTAACTGTAAAATCCAACAGAAAGGCAATTTTGAGCCCTTCGAAATGATGTATCACTCGACCCCACTTTCCATTTGAAGATGCAGTTTGAAAAATTGGTTTAAAATGTCTTCCCCTCCAAAGCAAAATTGGCGTGTCAGACCATTTCTGCTTTCAATTTCACGAAAAGAGATAAAGCTAGGTACATACTTTTCGTTGGACCACCCTGTATATTTAAACCATGTGACACCTTTGTATTTATTTTTTTAGTTTGCTTACGAAAAATGTAGCTTTCATCGTCTTTTAAAATATAATGATATATCAGTAGCAGTACATAAGAACTAGTATTAATATTATTTACATAAATTCGTGCAGGTTATAATTAGACCATTTAGCAAAATTAAATATTAAAATTCCCAACAACTAAACGTATCTTAACCGCACATGGCTAGTGACTTTTGGAACGTTCTACTGATAAATTGGAACTAAAAAAATAAACACAATGTGTGATTAATTTAATTACTTAATGATAAGATCGATACAAGGTTTAGTATCAAAACTTTAGCCGAAGATCGTGTTTGTCATTGTGCACATTTTCAGTGAAAGTAGGTGTGTGGACTAAATGCGGAACACTTAAAGTTTACAGGTTTATTATTTCGTCAATTTAGTTGTGGTGACGAGACAACCATGAACAACAGCAGTAAGAACAGAAAGCCAGAGTTTAGCCGAGCTGTGTCAATAAGAATCGGTATAATTTTTTATTGCTATACCTTATCAGCTTTTGTAATGGTGATTATCCAGCATTTTTATTTATTTGCTATACCTACTTGGCGTGATTCTATAATATTTAAATTAATCGTATCGTTTCATTAAATTAAAACACATTTTTAAATCATCGCTAAGTCCCTTTGAGACCCTAAGGAAGAAAAAAATAATTTTTGTTTTCTTCATACCAGAGTTAAATTGTAAATCTCTATTAACATTTTTCTCTTTGTAAAATAGTATAGTATAATTGCATTCATAACTCATATTGCATCCGTCACTTAATTCACACTGCTGCTTTTAAACAAAAAAAAGACATTTGTTCAAAATTTTCAAAACAGTCTATTTATAACCTGCCCGAATTTATATAAGTAATGTTTAAATCGTAGTTCTCATAGATTACTACTGAGATATGATATATCATTATATTCTAAAAGACAATGAAATCAACATTTTTCATAAACAAACTGTTCGAAAAAGTAAATACAACCGTCAAATGGTTTAAATATATATCATAAAAACCATAATATGTATAGCATTATTATTTGATAAAACTGGACAATCAGCAGTATTGAATCTGACCCTGTGTAAAACAAAAACTTAGTTAAGGACTTTGGACCGAGAGATTTAGTTTAAAATCTAATCTTAAATATTTGGGTTGTCTCATTTGTATTTTTTTATTTACCCACTTTCGTACAACACTCCTTTGCTTCCAGTAAGACTTCAGTAGTAGAAGTAGAGCTTAATAGAAAAGGGGTCTTGGCTATGCAGTGTTGCCAACTAGTTTTCTTATAATTGCTTATCTTATTACAAAACTCTCACATTGGATTAAATTTGCTACCAGAAGTACCACATTTAAAACACATATATCTATTTTACCTATAGCTTCCGGATTTACTTTGTGGAAAGTTAATGTTGTAAAATTATTAGACTAATTGGATCTAGAATATTTTGGTTATCAATTTTTTGTCCATATAGACAGACATAGACTGTGTTTCCTGTAAAACATTTTGGGTAAATTGGATAAGTAGTTTTTTAGTAATAATTTTTTTAACGTTTTAATTGGTTGGTATTTTGTTCCGCATTATTATGTCATCACCATCATCATTTTGTATGATATTGGGTCACTTAGGCTTTCCTGATATGCCTTACAAGTCAGAAAATGTGACAGATTATCCTCTGCTAACTGTTTTTCCCACAACATCATCTTACACTTGAAAGCTTTCACATGATCATATATATCTGTAATAACTTGACGTGGTCCTTGCAATTTCATATTTAAGTCCGACAAGTGTTTTGTGATATCTACCATAAATGAAAAATCTTGTAAAAAAGGTACATCGCATAATAAGCTGGCATCTTCTCCTTTTGTTTCCATGAAAACGCGTATATGACTCTAAATTTGAAGTCGATTGGATAAGTAGTTTTTCAGCCATGCAGCGAACAGACAGACAGATCGACGGAAATAAAAAACATATGTGTTTCGGCATCTACAAACCCTGAAACGTGAAGTCTTCAGTTTTTCAGTATACATAAAATATTAACTTTTTGAATAAATAATAAAATATGAATAAATGCCTACTGACTTTCCGATTAATTTAACGAAAAAATCGGTAAATTTCCTTTACCAGGAACTTCCCTCGTTATGAATTAGTATTTTTCCTTTTATTAGGAATAGTGAAGTGTGACAAAATTTAGTTCAGTACCTAGTCATTTAGTAACACATATATACTGTCTTTTCAAACATTTTTGTTGGGACCATTTTGTTCCATCATATTGGATTCCTACCAATTTCTACCTATACCATACTTGATTTTTGGGCATAATTTAAGGCAGCCATGTCAAACTCAAAGTCACTGGTGGGCCAAAGGCATGAAAATCTTGAGAATATAATACTATTATAGGGCAAGTCTGTTTATTAAATTTCCAATAAAAAGGACGTTACAAAAAACTACAAACGTTAAATTCTTTTGACAGATAGGTACTTCCAAACATTGACAGGATTTTACAGGCAAATTTTCTC
Organism: Kuschelorhynchus macadamiae; assembly: GCA_030620095.1. Taxonomy (NCBI): domain Eukaryota; kingdom Metazoa; phylum Arthropoda; class Insecta; order Coleoptera; family Curculionidae; genus Kuschelorhynchus; species Kuschelorhynchus macadamiae. The sequence goes on from JAUTXW010000329.1 coordinate 1,688,469, forward strand.
ATTTCTTGGTATTGAACAGGCATTACAAAATTCGAATGTACCAACACTATCAAATTTTTGTTTTAGATGGGTCTGACACTGAATCTCAATTACTTTCATTTGCAAGTGAGGGGGAACTTTATCAATTTCGATAGTGAAAAGACCAGTAAATAGAGAAAAATTGTTTTCTTGGGTCTTAAAATCCTGAAAACGCTTCTCAAATTCTGCCATAAGGCTTCTCATTTTCTCTGAATATATTTTGTATGATATTGGGACACTTAGGCTTTCCTGATATGCCTTACAAGTCAGAAAATGTGACAGATTATCCTCTGCTAACTGTTTTTCCCACAACATCATCTTACACTTGAAAGCTTTCACATGATCATATATATCTGTAATAACTTGACGTGGTCCTTGCAATTTCATATTTAAGTCCGACAAGTGTTTTGTGATATCTATCATAAATGAAAAATCTTGTAAAAAAGGTACATCGCATAATAAGCTGGCATCTTCTCCTTTTGTTTCCATGAAAACGCGTATTTTTTCTTTGAGTTTCCAAAACCGGTCGAGTACCATAGAACACGAAAGCCATCGCGCCTCTGCATAATATGGTAAACCAGTGTACTCACTTTCTAAATCACGTAAAAATGCAGAAAACTGTCGCTGATTAAGGCCTCATGACCTTATGAAGTTTATAATTTTTTTCACTGACTTTAAAACACTTTTCAACTTAATCACTTTTGAGCATAAAACTTCTTGGTGGATTATACAATGAATATGATGAAAATCTGTTTTGTCACTGCCCGTTTCTCTAATCTTTGTCTGTAATATTTTAACGAAGCCATGTTTTACTCCAGTCATTGAAGGAGCTCCGTCTGTTGCAACGGAACACAGTTTTGACAAATCTAAATTGTACTTTTGCAGAAGTCTATAAACAGCATTGAAAATATCCTTCCCAGTTTCCAGTTCCCAGTCCAGAATTCCGGGACAAGGATATATTTTGAAATGCCTTCACGCTTCCGGGACTTACAATTTCCGCGGCCTTTACAAGGCACTCTTTTATAAATTCACCTTCAACAAATGGTTTTGAGTGTTTCGCGATCAACTCCGACAGTACGTAGCTCGCTTGAAGGACAGATTCATTTTCTTGCTTTGGACGTGTAAACATAAGCTGCTGATCTTTCAACCTTGATTATAACTTATTTAACTTTTCGTTTCTGACCATGCCTGTATACTTGTCAAACATAGTTTTATGAATATCATAGTGACGTTTTTTATTATATAATTTTGGGACACCGACTGTACTATTACAAATCAAACAAAAAATTTTTTCTTAATTTTTCACTTCACAGCAAAAAAACTCTAACTCCCACTTTTCTTGAAAGATACGATGCTCATCTACAAATTTCCTCTTACTTTCACTTGGTTTTGAAAGAGACATGTTAAAAACTGTATCCGAAATAAACTATAATAAGTACTGTTAAGTATTGTAACAATAAGTGCGCAACTCAACTCGAAACTTTATCGCAACTGATTCATAACTGACTAAACACTGAACGACTGAACTTTTTTTTTTTTTTGTGTCGATGGGGAATGCTTTTACGCACGACTCCATCCCGGTTGGGATGGAGACAGTGTGGGACTCGCATTACTGCCAGGTTGTTACACTTGACAGATTGCCATACCCACTAAACCCCACCGGGCCCCCATCAGATGGACCGTCATTGGGCAAGCCCAAGGGTCCTTCCATGGGGTTGATGCTGTCCTTCCGGGGATGACCCTCTAAAAGACATGGTCCTCTGGGGGGGGTGAATTGCCTCTTTGGCACGGTGTTTTGTGCCGCCTCTCGTTACTGTATATCTGAAAAGGAAAATATCATTAGTAATGTAGTCGTCTTACCTGTTGAAGTTACTCTTGTTGATCCGTCCTCCCGTCTGTCCGGTTGCCACTGTCAGCGTCCCACTGGTCCTTCCAGTTTGCCGATGTCAGGTTCCTCCGTCCATCCGTGTGTTGGTCTTCTTGGTGTGTCCTCTTCTGGGCCCTCAGTGTCACTGCTGTTCCGTGTCCTTGCAGTGAGGAGCTGAGGCGGGGTGTTCTTTTACCTCAGGTTCAACTGCAGCTCGCGCCGGAGCCAGTTGAGGTACCTGGTATCCTCTTCTTTTACCTCAGGTTCAGCTGCAGCTCACGCCGGAGCCAGCTGAGGTACCTGGGAATCCTCTTCTTGGAGATTTTTATTGGCCACATGAGTTGCTTAAGAATTTTTGCAAGTGAGATCTAGCTTCTGAGGAGCACGGAGGCTCAGAAGTTTTGATTCACTTGCATCCATCCTCAAGCACTTTTAACGCAGAAGTCCGTGTCTTGGTCTTCTGTGTTTGGTCCTATTGTTGTGGTTTGGAGCTAGTGGATCGTAATTCACCAGGTCTCGTAGATTTTCATTATGATGGTTTTCGGCTGCTCTGAAGGCTCGGGTAGCCTTTTGTTGCATAAAGTCTTCAATTTGTGTCCATTGAAGATCTCTCTACAAGTCCTCATTCCTGATGAACCACGGGGCATCTGCCGCCATCCTTATCAGTTTGTTTTCTGTCCTCTTGATTTTTAGAAGGTTTGTTTTTGACGCATAGCCGTAAGCTGTGGAGCCGTACGTTAGTTGGCTCCTTGCTACTGTTTTGATGAGTAACAGCTTTGTCCTGATTGCCATTTCGCTCTTTCGGCAGAGCAATGGATAAAGTTTATTCATTGCCTGTCTGGCTTTGGTCCTCGCTGCGTTGATGTGTTTGGTCCAAGTCAGTCGTTTGTCCATGGTCATACCTAGGTACTTGACCTCGTTGGACCATGGAATCTCCACTTTTCCAACTCGGATTCTGGCTCTGGCGGTCAGTCTCCTTCGTTGGAAAAGTATGGCTTGCGTTTTCTGGGGGTTGATCTTGACTTTCCACTTAATGCACCAGTCATTAAGGTCATTTATGTCCTCTTGCAGTCGTCTTCCCAGGATGCGGGTGCTTCTGCTTTTGTGTAGGATGGCGGTGTCATCTGCGTAGAGTGCTGTTATGCCCTCGTCTCCTATCGGGACATCATGGGAGAAGATGGAGTAAAGCAAGGGTCCTAGTACCGATCCTTGTGGAACTCCTGCTACCAGTCCTCTTTGTTCAGAGTGGGTATCATTCACTTTGACGGAGAATGTCCTGTCTCTTAGGTAGCTGCGTATTATTTTAATGCTTCTTCTCTCGTATCCGGCCACAGACATTTTGTACACCAGTCCTTGGTGCCACATCCTGTCGAAGGCCCTCTCGATGTCTAGGAAGACTGCTCCTGTGGCTTCTCTGTTGTTGAATCCTTTTGTGATGTATTCAATAGCTCTGAGGACTTGTTGTTCAGATGAGTGCCCAGCCCTGAAGCCGAATTGCTCGTCTGGAATGGCATCTAGCTCTTGGGTCTCATCTTTTAGTCTTCTAGCTATGGCTCGCTCAGCTACTTTGCCTAGTGCAGGGAGTAGACTTATGGGCCTGTAGTTTTGCGGTAGGGTGCGGTCCTTGCCTGGTTTTTCCAGGACTATGACCTCAGCCTTTTTCCACATGCTGGGGAAGTGGCATGTCCTCAATATGGTGTTGATGATGTTGGCCATCGCACTGTAACCTTTTCTTGGAAGGTACTTCAGCATCTTGTTGGTAATGCCGTCGGCTCCAGGGGCTTTTTTCACCTTTAGCCTTTTTATTATGTCTCTGACTTCTCCAGGGGAGACAGGAGTAGGATTGTGTTGAGGTAGAACCTGTGCGTCCAGATCCCTTACAATCTCGTTGACTTCTTCTATGTGTTCGTCGTCTTCGTTGGGGTGATGGTTTAACTGACCTTGCTGAACAATGGCGTCAGCAAGGATCTCAGCTTTGTCTTGATCTGAGTAGACAGGGCCGTTTACACTTTGGAGAGGTGGTAAGGGTCGTTTGTCAGACCTTAAGGCACGCTGCATTTGCCATGCAGTCTGGTGAGTTGTATCCAGGGATTTCACTTTTTCACTCCACTTGTTATCCCGGTATTCCTTGAGGGTGTCCCTCAGGAATTGGGAGTGGCGATTTAGTACAATCCTGTCTTCTTCCTCTCGGGTCCTGGCGTAGACCCTTCGGAGTCGTCTATTTGTCCGGACCTCGGCTTTTAGAGATTCCGGGAGGTCCTCTGTATGCCGGTGCCTGCTTATGTCTTCCACTACTGTGTTTTCATGGAAGGCATTCAGGATGGCTGTCTCTAGACGTCCTACGGCCTCCTCTAGTCCCTGAGGAGCGCGGATCTCAGGGATTTCGATTACGGTTTACTGTGTTAAGGTTCACACCCAGTTGTAGGAGTATTGGGTTGTGATCTGAGGTTCCTTCCTCCAGAGTGTTTATATCCAGCTCCTCCCTGATGTTTTTCAGGAGTGCAATGTCTAGAACTGAAGGTCTCCCATGTCCACGGGGGAGGTGGGTAGGTTGCTCAGGTCCTATTATGGCGAGCCTGTGGTCTTCGCAGAGTCTGGATAGTTTGCGACCATCGTTGTTCGTATAGGAGCAATGCCATTCTTCTGATTTGCAGTTGAAGTCTCCTATAATGATTTTTGGGGAGTGTCCTGTGGCTAGATGCTCGATGTCTTCTCCTAGTAGTTCTTGTCTGGGAGCACGATATGCGGAAGTAATCTTGACATTACTTCGCTGTGTTTGGACCTCAATGGAAATGGCGTCTAGTTCCACATCCTCAACCCCCAGGAAGGAATGTGGGACGCCTCTCCGGACTAGTAGAGCTACTCCTCCCGCAGCTGGGTTGCCCGGGGGGTCATATCTGTACATATGATACCCCGGGAAGGAAATTCTAGTCTCAGGTCTGAGTTTCGTCTCTTGGATTGCTACGACATCTGGGTGGTGTTCCTCCAGAAGCTCTATGACATCTGTTTTCCTGGCCCTTATTCCGCAGGTATTCCAGGAAATTAATTTTAACTCCTCGTTTTGTTGTTGTACTGGCATTTTTATTTAAGTCTGCGAAGCTGTTCCTCCACAGTTTTTGTAATTGTTGGGATTATATTCTCAACAATTGAGGGCATCATTCCTGTAACTGCCTGCAGGATGGCAGCTTGTAAATCCAAGGGGGGACTGGAAGTCTCGCCCTTAGATGTACTTGGCTTTACTTGTGTTGAGGCCTTGTCCTTAGTTGTTTTGTTATCTTCTTTGGCTGGTTTTGGCCCTGGCTTGAAGTTTGCCCATGGGGCGACAGGTGTCTTTGGGATTGGGGAACCTGGGGCATCCCCTGTAGCTGGCAGGGTGCCCAGTTTGGCCGCAATTAGCACAGGTGGCATTTTTGGCACTGGCCCTGTGTTGACCAGCGCATTTAACACATCTGTCCGGATGCGTGCATAAGGACTGTACAACTGAACTCAATCGAACACGGCTTATATACGGATTGTGATTTCTCGAGTTCTTTCCAGAATGTTCAGACAGCGTCATCTGTGTTTTTGCGTGATAGAATTTCATGGAACAAGCCAGATAAGTTTGGCTTTAGGTTTTAGGTTGAGTATGTGTAGTTCATCCTCCTAAACATAGATGGCACTATGTATAATTGTTTATTTTATTATATCAATCGTTGTTGCAGCGGCGCGCGCTTTCAAAAACGGTTTTCAACTTGTTCGCGGACCGCATTATCTGGCTGTTTTCAAAACTAATTTGGGCCGCAGAAAAATGCTCACTGGGCACTCATGTTTGACATGGCTGATTTAAGGTAAACTCAATAAGTGGTTTTTACATTCACACACACCGCAATTTTGTTACGTCATGTTGAATTTAAACCAGTTTCCCCTATATTTTTCTGCAAAATTTAAAGTCAATTGAATAAGATTCTATTTGAAAATTTATTTGTCCACCATCTTGAATTCGTACCACAACTTTGCCAGTTTATCTTTATATCACATTTAATGCTTTCACCAAATTTAAAATTATTCTAGTAAGTATTTTTTCAGGTTGATTTTTTAAATATTTTATTAGATATTCATACCAAAATTTTTATGTTGACACTTGATTTTTGTGTGAAATTTAAAGTAAACATAATTAGTTTTCCTAGTATCCCGATATGACCTTTATTTTTACTAAAATTTGAAATCAATCTGATAAGTAATTTTTAAGCTATGCCGCGAACTGACACACAGACGTAAAAACCGACAGATGGACCGATGGAATTGATAAAACATATTTTTTTGGCATTTAGGGACGATAAAACGTGAATATATGTACAACCTGAGAGGGTGGTTTTGTTTCACGATTACAAACATTTTATTTGGCCGCCATCTTGAATTAGTACCATAATTTTACTAGTTAATCTCTATACCACAATTAGTTACAATTTGAAATCAGTCCATTAAGTAGTTTTTTAAGCTGATTTTTAAATATTTTGTTCCGCCATCTTGGATTCGTACCAAAATTTTACCAGTTGATTTCTACAAAATACTTCATTTTTATGTAAAATTTCAGATAAATTGGATAAGTAGTTTTTTAGTAATGATTTTTTTTTACATTTTCCTAGGTTGCCATTTCGTTTTTGCCTTATTCGATTTTTACTAAAATGTTACCAAGTCATCCCCATATAACCCTTAATTTTTACCCAGTTTGAAGTCAATCGGTAAGTAATTTTTTAGCTTTGGCGCGAACAGGCAGACCGACGGAATTAAGAAAAGAAAAGTATGAAAATAGTGATTATGGCATGGACGGCGGCAGTCTTTACAAAATATTTGTGCCTGATTCGGTTTATAAAATATTTTTAAAAATAGATGTGATTTATAATTTTAATTAATATTAAAAGAATGACTTTTGAACTATGATTTATTTTTTAAATTAAGTATGCAGCAACGTCATTTTTAGAAATAGTATAAATATCCTGTTTTTAAATTTACCTTATCATTTAAAGGATTGGAATTCATCAAATTGGCTCAGTTCTGCCTGGAAAATTCCAATTATTAAGCACTCAACAAATAATGTTATCTTGTCTGCAAATTTTAAATATGATATATTTACTCGTATATTGATCTAATTATTGTTTTTATTTGCAGGCGAACGTGCAAATTATGTCAACAGTCCTCACGTTATCGCAATGGTGGGTCTGCCTGCTAGAGGCAAGACTTATATTTCCAAGAAGTTGTCACGTTACTTGAACTGGATTGGAATCAATACTAGAGGTAAATGTTCAATAAGAACATGTCATATTTTTCTAAAAACTAGGGTGAATTAGCCCTAATATTATAAGCTTAAAATGTGCAATTCACCTTGCCAGAGATATATGTTTTGCCTTTGTAAAAAAACATGGCCAGATAATTTTTTGTCATCTTATTGTTGGTATTTTTGTAAATTTTTCATACCCATTGTGAGGTAATTCAAAAATGTTGAAGTCTCATTTGTTGTTAAACTTTTTATTAATATTTCTAGGGATTTAGTTTATGAGCTACAGCATAAAAAAGAAGGAAAAACTCAACAAACCATGGCGGAAAATTTGGTTCGCATGTCAACCGAAAAATTTAAATTTTTGGTTAATATTTTATGATTACATATATATATTTTCTAGTTCCAACAGTTTTTCTTCCTTTGGATTTTCGTTTAAGAACAGAAGGCTTGACAGGGCTACTTCAACTATAGGAGTATTTGTTCTTGTCAAATTCGCATATTTAGTTAAACCATTTCTGGTTGCCTTCTCCTATTCATTCGAAATTCTCTAATTTCCATTTGTTAAGGGAAATTTAATCATCATATTTTCAGCTAACTTCTAAAATTGATTTTGCCCCACTCCTAGGCTCTTGTACTGCCATTCTTATCGAATCAGCCGTTAATCAGCGTTAGTTAACTCGTATTTTTCGTACATCGTAAGTGTCCTATAACTAAATCCAAAAACGTTTTCCTTTAGTTTCTCCGTTTGATGCATCTTGACCAATTTCAGCTGACAAATATAATAAATGGATGGCGAGGGACGTTATTTTTACATTTGGATCACTATGTACCACTAAAACGAAAGGTGGTAGATACAAAATCAAGCGCCATAGTAACTTAATATACTTAAATATAAGTTTATAGCAAACTTTTAAAGCCGTATTGCAGGCACAAAAATTTTTGTTTACATGCAGTCTATCATGAATTAGAGCATGATAAAACCTAGGACCACTTCTTATATATTAATGACATCGCGACGAAAGAAATAATTATTGATTATTGTAAGGGAGACAATTTAAAATATCGCATCATCTCGACTGAAATGGCGCATATTTAATATAATATTACCATATATCATATTAAAAATGTCTGATTTCCAAATTAATTCGTCATTTGGAATTACTGTTTTTTCCTCCAGCATACTGTGCAGTAACTAGTTTTTTTTTCTTTTAAGATAGGTTTCTTGCCCTTTTGATCTGAACCAAGATGTGCTTGTGTTCGGAGTACTACTACTGTGAATGTAAGTTTCATCAGTGTAGATAATATTACTTGATTCGCTTGTAGCGAATATGATGTTTTTTTTTTATTAGTAAGCTCCTATTATCTTCTATATTTCTCCACCTGCAAAAAAATCACATATTATTTTCTTTGAATCAAATTAAATAGGATTTGAATTAAGTATTAAATGTTCAAAAACACAGAAACAAAATAACCCACAAGTAACAAGGCAAACTCTTCAATTGAAGATAGCAGTGATATCACTCATTCTGTTCTAACATCTAATCACATTTATTAATCCTTTCGCTGTCCAATACATAGAATTCCTTTAATCCTAGAACGTGCCCATTATTCAACGCCATATCATCTGTAACAGAAGTTTCTCCTTCATATTTTAATTTACAAAAATAGCAGTTTGATACCCCCAAGCAAATATTAAAGAATTTCTACAGTATCTATGAAAATCTTATTATTTATTATTAATTTATTAATCTTAAATTTCAGATTAGAATGATTGGCTTATTTGGTAAACTTTTATTGCTGGTAGCTAGCGTGTTTCGCCAGCTTAATTTGAAAGAAGCGTAAGCAGTATTTTAGGTATCATATTTAATTTTTTTTTTGAATTTGAAAATTAATGTCTGCTAAACTACCCTTGTTCTCATAAGGCATTACAAAGTTTTGTTACTTTCTTTTTGTTGGAAGTGGTTTATGTTATGTATGAAAGCAGACATCTTAAAATCTCAATATTTAATCATTTAGTTTAGATTAGTCGTGGTAGCATATGCCAGTTGATGCTTATAGTGGTTCATAGAATACTACATAAAATGGGTTACTTAAACGGATTTTGCCTAAAAACGCTCATTCTCTTCTTCATAGGCTTACAAACATGGAAAATACATAGCACCATCAAAACGGTTTTTTGTTGCTTAAATTTACTCGTTTTGTATGATAAAGATATTTCTCACATTTATACCCAATTATACCAATAAATATTCCAACTAATTCTAAGACGATATCCAGCTTCTGGTCCGAAGTTGATATCATCAATTCCAGGTCTTCTTCCCTAAACATAAGTTTTATTTGTACAGGGTGGGTTATTTTCTTCTAAAGTTATCTTCATACATATGTACCTATAGTGTAATATTGATCAAATGAAATCTGAAATTATATGTGATTTTTTTATTAACGGGAGTAACGAAAAGTAGTTTAATGTAAGTTAATAAAACATGACGATTTTAGAACTACAATTATCAGAAAAAAGTTAGATTTTAATAATAACACCAATATTTTCGAGTTGCAATAAACAATCTCTGTAAGTTATGGTCTCAGGTAATTTATTAGTTTTTTGTCTATTGAGCATGTTTGTATCAGTCGTTTGCAATTAATTTTTCTAGTTATTCTAAGTATTATTTTTTAAGCGCTGAGAAAAATTAAACACTAACGTAAATTATCAACTCTTCCCAAAGAAATTTCACAGGTATCTTCTGTTTCCCTGGGTGTATTTTTTCATTTCAGGGACTCGACCATACTTTATTTGTAACGTTTTGAGATCATCGGAATACGAGATGTAATTTCAGAAATGCTTAGAAAGATGCTACTGTACCTTATTTGGACTGGATTTTTATTCTTGATTTACAGTATAGGACTAGTAATAGAAGTCAACAATACGTTGAATACGTGAATATTTACTTTCTTAGGGAAAGTGTCAGAAAACGTAGGAAATATTTATTATGTCTGTGAGATTACCTCAACAAGCGATTGTTTCATGTAATTTCGAGAAATTGTCTGGCAATCATAAAGTGTGAATGCCGTTCATGCAGGCATGTAGCCAGAAATTCAGTTCGGGGGGAGGTCCAAGCCAGAAATTCATTTCGGGGGGTCCAAACGGTCAAATCTCAGGAAAATTAATAAGAAGCATACCTATACCAACATATTTTCAAGGTTTCAGGAGGGGGGGGGTCCAGAGTCCAGACGTTCAGGAGCCCCCCCTGGCTACGTGCCTGAGTTCATGGGTGGTATTTCGTTTGGGACCTCGGATTATACCAGTAATGAAAATGATCTTTTCGATGCTCTTGTTGACGAAATGAAACTTACAATATTATATATGTATATTATATGTATGTATTTGACAAACGGTCATTACAAATGTTTGTAATATTGTAACAATATGTCTGAATGAGAGAGAGTCTGAATAAAATGGCAAGGCAAAAATAAGGATCTTGTAACATTTTAATTTATTAGTACAAAAAATGCATTCACAGATTCGCTCGCGAATTGGCCATTTCGTGTGTTTTTTTATATTGGGGATGTACTCTGTTCTTTTTAAAATTTGACCACTTTCCGCTACTTTTAACTTTAATAGTTATTTCCCAAGACGGATGGTAACATCACTTGTATTTTGTTAAAATACTAGCATTTGCCCTTTTGATGCCAAAACACATTACTTCTTTCGCTACCCTATAACACGCAGCTTAAAATTGACCATGCGGAAAGCAAGGAGTCCATAGATTAATTCTAGCAATGGACAGAACTTGCCCCTGAGATATTTTGTCGTTATGGCAAATCATACTTTTACAAGGAACTGCTGTCTTTTAAATTTAAAGGGATAGACGCTACAAATCATTGAAATGCGACGAATAAAACTTTTCTGATATTTTGCGCTACAGGTTATAATTAATGCCTCAATAATATGCCCTGAGGACAATTTGATACTACATTCTCCAGAATCATTTTTTAAGGAATATAATCTTAAAATGTTTAGGGGTTAGAAATTAGGGAATTTCAGATTTTTTTCAGCATGCTGGTACCACTAAATAGATACATGCCAAATTTCGACTTAACATCTCTTCTAGAAATTTTTATTTTCCGGAGAAACACCTTTCAGCTTTATATCTAAATTTCCCACTAAATTTCGACTTAACATCTCTTCTAGAAATTTTTCTTTTCCGGAGAAACACCTTTCAGCATTATATCTAAGGATAAATAATGTTTACATAAGTTGTAAATGAAAACTATTAGTGTAGTAATAGCAAAATTTTATAAAAAGCAAAATACAACCGAATATTATAAAAAAAGTAAATTTTTGCGAATGAATGAATACTCCTATTAAGAAATCATGGTTCTTGGCCTTCGATTACTCGAGGCATCTTCAGTGTTTCGATCGTGTGAAGTAAATATGCCTAAAGATCCTTCGTGCAATCAAAGGAGAAACGTCGAAATGTGGTTCTATTTTGACACGATCTAATCACAAGAAACATGATTTCTTAATTAACCATAGCAGTGAAAGCTTCCTCTGTTCTACAAATGAATACTCCTTCTAAGTTGCTTCGATTGATCAGAAAAGAACTTAGAAAATTACATCGCTTTTGACCGACAGATTTTGGAATTTATGGTGTGCACGTAGTAAATGTTTTAAAAGAAGACAGAGCTAAAAAAAGTTTTCCTTATATAACCTACTCAAGCCAAGCCCAATTTTATGTTATAATCTATTAGAGTATCTTGTCAAAATCGGTACAAAATTGCCATTTAGAGTTAATTTAACAAAAAAATAAAATAATTTCTTAAGCATTCTAGTTTTTAAGCAATCTAGAACAGTATGCTCCGTTGTTTCATATGATATTCAAATACACTGGTCCATATTTATATTGCATCAACTATTAATACCGTTAATTTCAAAAAACTTCATATTTTCATAATTAATGCCTGATTTCAAAAAAAAAAAAATACAGCCAAGAGGTCGTTTTAAATTAAATCACTCATTTTGTTTTATTGGAGAAGGAAAAATAATTGTGCACTTTTATCAAAAATGTATATCACCCCCAAAACAAGAACTAGAATGCGGATTTTTTCTTTTTTAAGTGTTTTGGTTATTCTTGAGTACAATTTTACAATGTGGGATACACTATATGCAATGTTACATATAATAGAAATTTTTGTAAGATCGAATGAAATTTTTTGAAATTTTTCTTTTCGAAGTGTTTGGGATACGTGTACGTCTGTTTCACACACTAGTTCAGACAGTCATATATTGAATACAGGGTGTGCAGAAAATGTAAGGTTAAATCAAATTTGAAAAAACCGGACATTGAAGATTTTTTTTTTAAATATTTGAGATGCCATTATATCTACAGTATATAAAGAAATACAGGGTTTTTCAAAAGTTGAGGCGTAAGAAAGATAGTTACTATAGATGATAAACATTAGTGTACTGAGAACAACCAAATATTGCATAAACGAGTTTTCCAAAAATAACCGAAGATAATAGAACCCTGAATTAAAGCTAAGTGAGGCCCAACTAAGTTATTGATAAATTACAAGACGTAATAAAATTTCCTTACCCTTTAAAATATTAAGGATGTTTTTAAAGGTGCAAAATTGTTTAACGTTATTTTAAATTATGATTTACCAACATTAAATGAATACAGTGGCAATTTTAAGATCATACCAAAGGTTGAGAGAAAAAAACTAGAACTAGCAAAAATTTAGCTGAAATGCTAATATCATAAAAACCATCAAGACAAAAAGTAATTTACCTAAAAAACTGTAAATCGTAATATTTATCCAGAATTAAAAAAAATTGTAACACATTTATTGTTATATATTAAATTACGTAAAACGTACAAATATTATCAGACTTTCCATGGGGTCTGAACCCCATCCCTCTAGCTAGGGTAACCCCTGACGTCCAGGTCACTGGAACCAGCTACCCATTCCTGTTTTTTTCTGGCTTGTGGGGAGGCTTCGCCGATAATTAATCTGCCTGTATGAATGGGTAGAAATATTGCTTACGGGTTTTTTTTCTTTCCCCAGGCCTAAAAGGGCCCGCAAAGCAGCCAGGATCCAAGGAACCATCTTCAAAAAAAATCTTTGAACGTACTGTACTTATTTCATCTAGCATACCTTGTAACGCCTTTGCCTGGACGCATGTGATTTGAAATACCGAAATACCATAAGATATTAAACCGAATCGTTGGCGCCAGGGACCTAATCAGTTGGCGGCAGGCAATTGTGCTATCAAATCCTATGGCGTTGTCTCTACGTTTAATGGCTAACTTTTCTGCTACTATCTATCCACGCAATACCGTCGTGACCTGCAGTCTCATTATACGCCCTCTAGACCGATTGGAGGTGAAAACTGCGGTCGGCATTTAAAACTCAAATTAAAAAAAATCATTTTTAGTTAGTTTTAATTTTTCTATTTTTTAACTAAAACAAAACCCCTACACCAAAAACTTAATCTAACCTAAAATCCACGGCTCGAGACTCTTACAGCCGGTTGCACAAAGCTTAATGGCGGTTTAGAATATTCTACCGAGCTTTCGAATTTGGCAAGCTGCTTATAGAAATCTAGGAACTCGCTGTCAGATTTGACATCTTGTTAAATATTCTAATCTTTAATTGAGCTTTCTGCAACTGGCCGTTTAAGTATCACATTCACAATAAGCAATTGCCGCAACTTCATATAATGTGTTACGGAGATATTGTGCCAGTTTGGTGAATGAAACCGATGTACTTCAAACATCTTCAAGGTCCAATTTGTTTCAGATTTGATTTAATCTTATAACATTTTCTGCACACCCTGTATTCAATATATGATTGTTTAACCAAGCGTGTGAAGCAGTCGTACCCGTAAATCAGACATTTCAAGAAGAAGAACTTTGATTTTATTTTATTGCATACCAAAGTGATTGTATAATTAGGCTCATGCAATGCATATCCAAAACACTTAAAAAGAAAAACTCCGTTCTCTGATTCTTGTTTCGCGGACGTATAAAGTTTTGATGAATATGCACAGTTAGACAATAAAACAAAACGAGCCATTCAATACGGAGTTCCATAAAAAGGAAGGAATGACTTGGAAATATGGGGCTTTGAAATTAAAGATATTAATAGTTGCTGCATTATAGGTGTTGACCAGTGTAGTTTATAAATATTAGGAGCCTGAGAAATAATAGAGGGTATGTTCTTACAGTGTTCAATTTGGGAGAATATAGACGCCATGCGACAACAGCATACCAGAGCCACGATTTCTTTAGGCCAGACAATACGGAAGCCATGGCGATCCGAGCCCAATGTGCTGTCGAAGCACTTAAAGACGTTTGTCAGTGGCTAGAAAATGGAGGAGAAGTAGCTGTATTTGACGCGACCAATTCCACCAGTGAACGTAGGAGAGTGATTCAGGAATATGTAGTTGACAAAATGGGATTCAAATTGTTTTATGTTGAGTCAATATGTGATGATCCTCAGATAATTGAACAGGTACATTTACATTTTATAAAAATATTGAATTTATCATAAATATTTTTAGCTCATTAATATATTTTTTCAGAATATTATGGAAGTAAAAATTAGCAGTCCAGACTACATAAATATGAACAAAGAAGCTGTGCTTGATGACTTCTTGAAAAGGATTCAGCATTACCAAGAGAAATATTCTCCTCTAGATGAAGAAGAAGAAAAAGACGTTTCATTTATGAAGATTTACAATACCGGAGAAAAAGTAGTGGTACATAAACATGAGGGTCATGTACAAGCTAGGATAGTTTACTATTTAATGAATATTCATATTACACCAAGGACAATTTACCTAACTCGAGTAAGTTCCAATTATGTTCATGTTACTTTATGTAAACTTTCTACGGGGATTAAACAAACTTAACTGAGACTTATTTAATTAGTTAAGTTTTTTCAGTTAAATTAGTTAGTATACCATCGATTGCGTCATAACTACCTTAAGGATCGTTCTGTTGAATTTTAATTTCTTCAGTTTTTTTACTAGGATATGGCAGGCATTGGTTAATTATTGAATAATCTTTAAAAAAATCTGACCCAGTCTTCCATTTTTCACAATTATTAAATTTTAATGGAATTTTTTCGTTTTTTCGCAGCGTAAAAAATATAGAAATATACATTAAATGAAATTTAGTTTAAGCAATTTTGTATATCAACATGTAGACTAATCTGCCCACGATCGTTTTAGACAGGCATCATTAACAAAAATATTTTTAAGCGAAAAATAGTTAAATTGTGATTCACCATGTTTTTACGGACGCGTAGTAGTGAATTGTTGTGAAAAATATTTTTAATAGAAGTTAGCTAATTGAAAATTGAAGTTTCTTAATATTTTCACTTCTCTTGTAAGAGTTTTTTAATCGTTAAAAAATCACCATCCGAAATGTTTTCAGATCTTCACGTTTTGGGGTCCCTAGTAGGGAAGGGCGTTTAATCGATAAGTGACCTATCGAATAACAATAGGTAAATAAAAAAATATCCATAGTCATCGAAAAGTGTCGATCGGTATGCAATAATGATGATATGTATCTGATGATATCGATAGGAAGCTTATAATACCGATAGGTAGCTGAGAACATCGATAGTGATGGATAAACGGATTACATATTTACAAAAATTAAGTTTTTTTATGCTATATTAATTTTTGGTTCACAAATATATCGATAGGTACTAGCTAATACCACTAAGTGGCAATGAACTATCGATAGGTGGTAATTCTAAAACTATCGACGTATCGAAAAATATATCTATAGGTGATGTACTATCGCCTATCGAATAGGTAAAATCTAATATCGCCCATCCCTAGTCCCTAGATGGTGAAAAACATGTTTTCTCAATTCCACCGGTCTGCTCGCGGCATAGCTAAAAAACCAGTTTGATCTCAAATTTTGGTAAAAAATTAAGGGTCTTTTGGAGATGAAATGGTAGCATTTTGGTAAATGGCGCAACAATGTTAAAAAAAAAATGATTACTAAAAACCTATTTATCCAATTTACCTCAAATTTTGCACCAAAATCAAGTACTTCGTAGAAATAAACTGGTAAAATTTTGGTACGAATCCAGAATGCCAGATCAAAATAGCGGCTTAATAAAATATTTAAAAAATAAGCCTGAAAAACTACTTATTTCGATAGATTTCAAAAAATGCAAAATTTCAAGAACTAAGTGTAATATAGAGTTGAACTGGCTTTCTCAATTCGGTCAATATGTCTGTCAGTATGTTCGCGGCGTAGCGAAAAACTAATTACCCGATTAACTTAAAATTTTAATCGAAAATTAGGGGTCTTGTAGTAATGACCTGGTAATATTTTAGTAAAAATTCAGTATGGCGAAACAAAGTGAATGTCCAAAAAATGATTACTAAAAAACTTATTTAATTTACCTCAAAATTTGCAAATAAATCAAGTGTTATATACAGTGGCGGCGCTTGAGATGTTTAAGGGTGTGTTCTGCATAAAAAAAACAATACGCGAGCAAAAAACCACTTTGTATTACTATAAACTCTATGATTAACACTCCGTTAGTCGCGCGGATTTTACTGACGAGTATAGGTAGTCACGTGGTCTACGTCCGTAGACCAATTTGTCTGTGTCATATTATTTGTAAATTTTACAATGGTGAAATTAAAAACCTCTAAAAAAGTAAACTTTATTTTATTCTAAAATGAAAACAGTGATATATTTCAACCAAATATAATACCTACTAGTAGTATAACTAATATAAAACATATCTGTACAGAAAACGAAAAATTGGTAAGGGTGAAAAATAGAAAATTCTACATTGAGCAATGACAAAACACTCGACAATATTAATTTACTGTATTTAGCATACTGATTACTTATTCGCATATACTACCAACAGCTTTTGAGGAGGGTGAGAGTGGTCTTCAAGTGTAGACCGCGCGACTAAGTGGCGCTTGTACATTTTATTTCTATCTCTACTTAAACCACTAACTTCAATCTTTATTTGTGGTGTCGGTCGATCAAGTTCCTTAATTTTAATCTTGTTTTTCTACGCCAAAGAGCTAAAACTATGAGTTCATCCATAAATCGCCGTATTAAGCCACGTGCGGCGCTCGACCAATACATTTTCAAAAATGGTTCGCTGTGCACCCACAGTCCCACGTCTGTCGGAAAACGAGCCTACGCTGGAGATCTTCAGGCCGTGAAACTTCCGGTGTTCTTGTTGCCGTTAGATATAAAAATCTATAGAGATGTTAAGAGATTTATTCTAGGATTTATTTGTTATACAAAAATATTTTAAATAATACGAATTGTCGAAGCTGTCACTGGTTACATAGGAATAAACTAGTAACTAACATTTAGGTGCGAATCCAAGCCTGTAAAACTACCATTAAATTGATTTAAAATTCTGTGGAAGGATTCAGTGTGATATAGAGATAAACTGGTAAAATTTGACGAAGATACACTTGTAAAAATTTGGTACGAATTCAACATAATAGAACAAAATAGCAGTATAATGAAATTTAAAAAAAATCGGTGTAAAAAACTACTTATTGAATTTATTTTAAATTATACCTAAAAATTAAGTGTGGCTTAGGTAGATACTGCTAATATATTGATACGACTCCAATATAGTGGAACAAAATGGCCCCCAATAAAAATGTTTGAAGAAGAGAGCGTATATACGTGCTACTAAACGACTAGGTGCTGAATTATATCGTGCCACACTGTTCTATTCCTAATAAAAGCAAAGATTCGTTACGAAGGAAGTTCCGGGTAAAGGGAATTTACCGATTTTTTGACATGTAACGCAGATAAATAAATAACAATGCATTTATCTGAAATGTTTTTTTTTAATTAAATGCATTATTTGTTGCTTTCGAACTATAACCACATATATATATAGTTTAAGTAAAATTAGCAACAAATAGCGAAAAAATGAAATAATTTGCAATTTAAATACGGTAATTTGATAATTATTTTTTAGCATGGAGAAAGTGACCATAATCTTATAGGCCGGATTGGAGGAGACTCAAACTTGAGCCTTAGAGGTCGACACTATGCTAACGCGCTGGCCACATATATCCACGAACAGAAAATAGAAGGGCTTAGAATTTGGACATCATGGTTGAAAAGAACTATACAGACGGTATCAGGTTTAGACGTGCCCCAGGAAAGATGGAAGGCATTGAATGAAATTGACGCTGTGAGTATTTTTAGTAAAATTGTTAGATTTAGCAATAAATTAGGTAAAAATTACGAGGTTTAAAAATCAAATGTACATGCAGTATTTTGAACTTAACAATTATGTCAGAGTTGGGTGGATGAAAAGTGTTTATTTGATTGGATCAAATGTAATTATTTACGCCTAAAACAAGAACGCCGTAATAGCAAGAAGTCTCAGATATTAAGACATTTATGTTATCAAGCAACTTCATTAATATACTGGTTACTTAAATATCCGGGGTGTTACTTAAACTCCAAACGCCGATTTTTCTAACGAGGATTTTAAAATTTAGTAAAAAGTAGTTGTAGCGCGACGCCAATAAAAAAAAACAAAACAATTGCAAGATTTCAAATCTACGACTTTCCTAAGACTCTCATAATTTTGCAATTGCTTTGTTCTATAATGACGGCGTTGATTTTTTTTATCTCGAAATAATGTCCATATTTTGTTCATTTAAATAATTTTACCTATCTTTGATATCCCCCTTAATTCCCGAGAAATCAGCGTTTGGAGTTTTAGTGAAACACCCTGTATATTTCAGGAACCGATATAGTAACTATGTTGGTGCAAATAACAAGAACATCTTAGAAATAGATGTACATATTGTTTCTTCTTGGAATCGCTACATCTATGCTGGTAACTGCGTCAATTTTATTAAAAATTATATTTAACCCCTTCAAATAAACCCTTTTTACCAAATTTTGACACACCTGTTAATTCTCGAGAAAACGGTTTATGTAGTTTTAAGTGAAAAACCCTGTAAAATAAAGTAAGTGTATTATTTGATATCCATTCAAAAAGTAGATTAACTTATATTAAATACGGTTATGTTTATAAGTGTAATTTGATGTAGGGCGTGTGTGAAGAAATGACTTATGAGGAAATCAAGGAAAAATATCCGGAAGAATTTGCGTCAAGAGATCAAAACAAATTCGCTTACAGATACCCCAGGGGAGAGAGTTATGAAGATTTAGTTGCTAGGCTAGAACCGGTTATTATGGAACTAGAGAGGCAAGGAAATGTGCTTGTTGTGTCACATCAGGCTGTACTGCGATGTTTGTTGGCCTATTTCTTAGATAAATCTGCAGGTAAGAAAACTAAATTTTCTGTAAAACAGATTTATTCTATTCTCTTGTCATAATTATTCAAAAAGACGCCATCAATATAAGATTTTCTTTTCGGAGTATTTTTATAAACGAAAAAAAAAATACATTTCGTTGTAGCTGTTGACATTTAATTATTATGTTTTACAGATTTTATAAGCAACAGATAGCTACTCGTTTTCAAATAAAAAATGTACCAGCACCCAAGGTAAATCGTTTAAAAACACCGATCATTTAAATTATTCCACATTAATAGACACTAATACATACACAACATTACAAGGTAGCCTAATATAATGAGGGGCATGATTAAAACAATGAATTTTTAGCGAAAAAACTCACACTATTCCGGTATAAGGAACTTTGGAATATTGTTAATAACATATTGAGAAGGCAGAACAAAACTTAAAAATTGGCCGTATAGTATAGACCTTTACCGAAAAAAAAAACAATAGGAGTATGTAACAATCACATATTATTCAATTAGAGCAATAAAAGACTAATTCAGCGATTTTTTCTGATTTCTTAACGGTTATCTTCAATGTATGTTTTTACTTCCCTCTCAAATTTAGTCAAAAATGAAGTAAATCCATAATATAAATCGGGGGGTCGTTTCTAAAGTAAATACAAGCCACCATACAATGGCATCACAAAAACAGCACGTTATTGCGCCTCTGGTGCTAAATACTAACTAAATAAACCGATAGTAGGCCGCTTGGCGCTTGTATATCGTTGAAATCAATTTTTAATACTCTATTTGAATATGACATGATATATAAGGTGTTCACTGCTAAAGCGAAATAAGTCCAACAAAAAGTGAACTTCATGCAGAATATTATTCCTTAAATATGTAATTTTTTGGGAGCATAGCGAAACAAGTCCGTTATATTATTAAATTGTCGTAGACGAGGGCCTACAAAACACACTGTCTAAAAACGTCTAGACAGGGTTATGTCCAAAACATAACCTACAAAAATTAATCTTAACGCCCAGAGTTAGTACGCGACGCTCTGCATCCAATCGGCTAGTTTAATTAATTGTAGATCGGGTTTCCGGTATTACCCGGCAATCCTATTTGTATTTCGAAAGCATAATTTGTGTATTTCTAAACATGTAGAACTAAATCACATCTCTGGCAACACCGAGGCAAATGTTGAATGCGTTCTAATTCAACGGCAACACAAGCAATTGATGTGGTTAATTTGATTGTACCTAATGGATTGTATTCGAAGTATAGTCTGTCTTTGATAAGGAGTTGATATATATTTTTTAAACTAATAAAACTCGGTCCTTGGCAACCCAAAAATTATCATTTCGGGGGTAATATCTAGGATGCCGTGAATAATACTTTTTATTGTTCGGCCAAACCGAATATTCGGCAAAGTTCGGACGAATAATATCCGGCATTAAAAAAAATCGACAAAACTATGATTTAAATCAGAGAGCCACCCTGAACCTAGCCAACGCCACTGACTGGTACAGTTGTTTTTAAATTACGCATTTCAAGGTTAAAGGATTATCGGTTTTTGATGTCGTCACACCGCGCTGTACGTTAGGGGAAGTACGGATGAAGGCAGATGTGCGTTTTTAATTTTAATATTGAGTGATTGATATGGACTGGGACAGTGATTTGTGGAAAATTTTGAATTCAAAATGTCGAGCAAAATCTTGAAATATTTTGATACCGATAAAAACGATGAAAGCAAAGCAATATGCAAACAGTTTAATAAAAAATAGTTTTCGGTATGGAAAAGAAGGCGATTACTACAAGTTTATGAACTCATATTAAATGTAAACATTCACATTTGATGCAAACAGAAATTAAAGAAAGTTGTAAGTAAGCAGAGCGGACAAAAAGTATAGAGCAGGTGTTGATATCAAGCCAATTTGCCAAAAAATGGGATATGAACAATCGAAAATCCTCAGAAATTCATAGGGCAATAGGAGAAATGATTGCCATAGATAAACAGCTATTTACAGTGGTTAAAAATAAAAATAGAATGTAATACATATTATAGGTAGTTTAATTTGCTATATTCACTTAGTCGCCTTAAGAAAAAAAAACTCATTCGTCTATGTTCAGGTTAGGTTTAGGTTAGTTTTTCACTTGGTATCAGGTCTTGGAGTGACACACAACCATGATCCAACCATTTTCTCCATTTCTATCCGGGTGGCATACCTCTCAGTACGTCTGGTTATAGATTCGTCTATGTCTGGAAAATGGTTTTAGTAGCAAGACTTGCTTCTATTTCTTATTCCTCAGAATAGAAGGGAAATATCGATGTAGACCCCGAAGTTAAGGAATAATTAGAAATACCATTAATTGAAAGAAAAGACTGTCTCAATTCGTGGTGACAAGAAACATATATTATCAAAAAAAGTGTATATTTATCCGCACCAGCAACCGCAATATTTAGTGAAAGACTTTTTTTGACGCGGTTAACGTCCTTGAGGAAAAAACGGCACAGACTTTCTCCAAAAAATGGTGAAATGTGAATATGTTTACGTCATAATATTCCGTGGATTGATTTTAAATATTAAGCAACAGTAGATTGATTTATGGTAGTATAACTATTTAAAGTTTTACACAGAATATTATTTATTTTTAGTCTTCATTTCTTTCATTTGTAGGTTTATGAGCGCCTTTATCTATTTAAAATCAAGTATTATTAAAAGGAAAACCACTGGATTTTATTTATACGTTGAATTAAAACCGTTATTCTCTAAGTTTTTTGAAAATCCCGGATATTCGGCCTATCCGGCCAACAACCCAATATTCGGCTAAATTTCAGAAAAGTAGCTGGATATTCGGCTTCCGCCCTATAGGCCGAGTATTCGTCGGTCCCTAGTGCATCTAATTTTTCCGGAGAAATTCGGTAAGACGAGTTTCTAAGTAATTTGTGTAACAAATAGCATAAGCGATTTTTCCACTTGCTGTTTAATAATGAAATATCTTAGAAACGAGTATTCCAATTCTATGGAAATTTCCGAGGGATATTTGCTAAAATTAATGCCCGAGGTCAATAAATAATATTTAATATAACAATTATTAAACTAAACAATCTGTAAATTTCCTTTACCCGGAATTTCCCTCGTTATGATTTTTTCCATTTGTTAGGAATAGTGAAGTGTGACCCAATTTAGTTCAGTACATAGTCACATGTATTGTCTTTTCATTTTAATTTGGTGCCATTTGTTCCATCATATTGGATTCTTAACAATATTTTACCATTTTCTTTCTACTTATGCCATATTTGACTTTTGGGCATAATTTAAAATAAATTCAATAAGTAGTTTTATATATTGAGACACAACGCTATTTTGCTACGTCATATTAACTTCGTACCAGTTTCTCTCATTTTCACATTTAACTTTTCTGCAAAACTTAAAATCACTTGAACAAGATTTTTTACGTTGTTTTTTAAACATTTTATTTGGCCGCCATTCTGTTTCGTTTTCTTAAGTTGAAATCCACATTATCTGTCTTTACTTACTCCGTTGGCCCGATATTTCCTAAGCCCAAATAATACACCACTCTAACATAAAACAAGAAGATCGTTAACGAAAATCATTTAGAAACTTAATATCAGGGAAATATCTGCGGGCTAACGTAGTAGGTAAAGACTGATAATATGGGTTTCATGCAGGATAGAGAATCTATATGTGTCCTGAGGAGGATGCAACAATAAAGTAGAGAAAAGTCGACAATCTAAAAAAGTATTTTGTTTCTTTACTGGATCCTAACCAGAAATAATACACCACTCTTACATAACAACCAAAGGATCGCTAACGAAAACCATTTAGAAACTTATTATCTGTCAAATATCTGCCAACCAACGGAGTAGGTAAAGACTGATAATATGGGTTTCATGCAGGACATCGAATCTATATATATGTGTCCTGGGAATGCAACAATAAACTTGCGAAACGTCGACAATTTAAAAAGTCTTTTGTTTTTTACTGGATCCTAACCCCAAATAATATACCACTCTAGCATAAAAACAAGAGGATCGTTAACGAAAACCATTTGGAAACTTAATATCTGGGAAACGTCTGCGGACCAACATAGTAGGTAAAGAATCTATATATGTATCCTGGGGATGCAACCATAAAGTTGCAAAACGTTACTCTAACAATTTTTTTACATTGTTCCGCCATATTGGATTTTTCCGAAATATTACCAGGTCATCCCCATATGATCCTTAATTTTTGGTCAAAATTTGAAGTCAATCGGGTAAGCAGTATTTAAGCTATGTCGCAAACTGACAAACAGAGCAACAGACGGACCGACGGAGTTGATAAAACAGGTTTTTGGCATCTAGGGACGCTAAAACATGAAGTAATGTAATACTTGAGAGGGTGGTTTTTTCACGATTACAAAAATTTTATTTCGCCGCAATTTTGTTCCGCCATTTTGAATCAGTAACACGGTTTTACTAGTTAAGCCCTATACCAGAAATAGTTATGGCACACAATTTGAAATCAATCCATTAAGTAGTTTTTTCAGGTGGAATTTTTAAATATTTTATTATACCGCCATTTTGTTCTGCCGTCTTGAATTCATATCAAAATGTTACCAGTTGATTCCAAGATAATACTTGATATTTTGTTACAAAATTTGAGATAAATTGGGTAATTAATAATTCTTTTAACATTTCACTCAGCCGCCATTTTATTTTTATTTTTCCACTTGAAAATTAAACATGACGTACGAATTCTTGTCAGCGATTGATTTGATTGATAGGAAGGAAATAATGTTTAAAAAATTGCATATAGGAAATTAGATATTATAGTACACTTCTCAGTGCTAACTAAATGCCGATAAATCATAAACATAATAATACAGATCAATACTCTTATCATTCGACTCGTCTTAAATTTTACTAAAATTTCTATCAAAATATAGGGTGTCTTAATATAAAAAAGTTGTTAACTGTATATGTGAAAATAAAGTTGTTTTAAAACTTAAAATTAAACCAAGAAATTTATATATATATATATATATATATATATATATATATATATATATATATTTATATCTTACTACAGGTTCTGATATAAGGTAGTAAGTCATTTTACAACCCCCCTAAGTAAAAGTTGAAAAGCTTATTTTTGTATCTTCAGCATTCCCATTTAGTAACAGCTTATATTTTTCTTTCAGATGAGTTGCCTTATTTGAAGGTACCACTTCACACTATAATCAAACTGACCCCTGTTGCTTATGGGTGTCGAGTAGAACATATTAAGTTGCCCATCGATGCAGTTGATACGCATCGTTCTAAACCAAAGGTAAGTACGAAGAAAAGTATGGATGTTTTGAAATTTTTCTAGTTACGTTAATCAAATATATTTTTAAGTGGCAACAAATTATTTAACAATTAATTAATCAGATAAATATACCCACTATATGCTATGCTAATAGACAGATAACTTTTGTAAATATTTTCTCAAGGGCTTGCAATAGAAAAGGTAGATTATTAAACTTTGTGCTGAGAGGCAAATCTCATTCCCCGTCCTTATTTTCATATCAGTTCAGATATCAACAGGAAATTTGTAAAGGTTAAATAACTAATCAATTGTATTTAAACATGACACCATTTAACTTGATATTGACGCCCGCAATCCCAAAACATTGTTTTCTTATTTTTTTTATTTTCAACATTTCCAATAAACTATACATTATAAGAAAGTGACAATTAAGAATAATTTTAAATAGTAAAATAATAATAGTTAAAGAACAAAAAATTAATATTAGTCCAGTCAAAATTATTTTTTCTGTTAAATCATATTTCGATAAAAATGTTTTTTATTTCTTTTATACCACTTTATAATAAAGATTTTTTCCAAAATTCCTTCGAATGTCAATTGTATTTATTAAATTTCTTTTGTCATATGTGATGATGTAATTTTTCTAAATCTGTGTTAGATGATCTATCTTTTGAGTGAATAAAAATGCATATTATTTTTTTTTATTTTTGCATTTTGTAGGCGAAGTCATATTGTATATCAGTTTTACAATAACCAAGGAAGGTTTTTCTAAAACTGAAACGGAAAGGAATTCTCGCATGCCTTGTGGAAAATAGTTTTCGGTTAATTTTTTAAATGTTTTGTTATAATGCAGGTTTCGATGTCTTAATCAAAAGTACCCATGGATACAATCTAATCCTATGATTCGTTTTTAGGGTACAAAGTTAAACTTTGTCCATATACCATATAATAACAGGATGACTAAGATACTCCTTAATGGAGGTACAGAGCTAAAAAGC
The DNA here is from genome assembly GCA_030620095.1 of Kuschelorhynchus macadamiae. Taxonomy (NCBI): domain Eukaryota; kingdom Metazoa; phylum Arthropoda; class Insecta; order Coleoptera; family Curculionidae; genus Kuschelorhynchus; species Kuschelorhynchus macadamiae. Next base: position 1,714,218 of record JAUTXW010000329.1, read on the forward strand.
ATACCTATTGTGGTTACTTTTGAACGTACTTGAATATTCTAATTAAACTTTTATATTTTATGTAGGCCATAAAGACTCTTAAACTCGTACTACTGTGAATATTTTACATCGTCAGAGAACTCAGGAACCATCACTCTCGTTAGCCTATTTTACATAGCTAAAAACTGATTTTTTTAAAATAATTTGATCATTCCTTAATAATAGGCAAACCAAAATTTTTGAAATCTGTTTTTTTACTTGTACAGATCTTTAAATGAACGCCTTGTATAATGAGCTATCTTTTGAAGCAACTTTGCGATTCCTTGGTGTTTACTTGGCGTTGAGTAAACAAGTTCTTTGGGATTATGCTAACAAAATAAATCTTATACTGTTATGTCATAAGGCCTGGTGGTGATCATAAGGCAGGTCCGCTATCAATTACCACACCATATAATTAACAACGCACTAAAATGGTGGTGCATGTACCACACCTGAGCTCTAATTTGCAAACGTACATTTTCCAATATATTATTTAAATTTAGTTGCAAGAATTGTGAATACAGGGCGCCAATTAATCTTTGTTCCAAAATTCTTCACATAACATTTATTTTTTTGGGATCATCTCAAAGGACCATTATTCAATCAAATACGTGATACAAATAAGTGATCCAGGAATTTTATATCAAGTAAAGCGGGAAAAAATTCGTGGAACAAAAGAGTGTATTCAAGTACAGGTTTTTTGGTTATAAATCAAGTTGCCAAATTCTGCAATAAATAATTCGATTTTTCAAAAATTCGTCATTTCTTTTTAAAGCAAATGTAAAACACCCCTGTCAAAATGTTGTGCCGAGTGTGGTGGTAAGTCTATTCCTGAACCTACTATAATTAATTAGTTAAAAGTTAGAGCCAAAAAGGCACGACAAAGATACGCCTTGGGGCCCTGCATTCTTCTGTATTAACGTCCCCTACACACTGCCATTCACATACTTACCAGACACCTTGTAGTTAATACGTACATTTAGAAGAGATTTGGATTTTCACCATTACAGGTTTCCGTATTCACCGAACCGTGACCCGTTGTAACGATCGATTTCCACGTATGATTTAGACTGTAGCCCGAATATCTATTAAAATTATCAGGCTGCTTGTAAATTTTAATGTATTCTCAGATCTTCCTTTCGTATATTGTTCTTGTATTGTTTATCTTCCTTTTCTAGTGCAAACCATTACTGGAGGTCGGCGATCACTTCATCAAATGTTTGCCTATCTTAGGAGTGTTTGGACGTTCATTTCTGTCGAATTTCTAATATTACGAAGCCGTAATATTGCTCTTGTGTGCAATCCACTGAGGCCTTCTATTTTTCCTTCAATTTATCAGTTTCAAGATATATTTGTCGTTTCTCCTAATGTGACCTACGTATGATAATTTTCTTTTCTTCATTATTGTTAGTAATTCTTGTTCTTTGTTCATATTGGTCAATAGTGTTTAATTTCTTACGTGTTGCATCCATGGTATTCGTAGTATTCTGAGATAACGCCACATTTCAAAAGCTTCTAGTCATGCTACTTTAAGCTTTCAAACTTCTACGCCGTACGTTAGTATGGACCAGACATGGTACTTAAGCACTCTTAAACGGATGTTCAGAGTGAGTTTTCTGTTGCAGACAAAATTTTGTCACTTGTTGAACATATTCCTCATTTGACCTATACGTGATCTTAACTCAGTTCCTGTGTCCCATTTATTGTCCAACATTACTCTCAAATATCGGAATTTATGCACCTGCTCTATTGAGGTATTTTAAAGTTGAATGTTACACTTTTCGATGTTTTTACTAATTAGCATTGTTTTAGTTTTGTTTATGTTTATTTTCAGTCCCATTGCTCCACTTTCGAAGGTTAATCAGTTTAATATCCACTGTAGATTTTCTTCACTTTGTGCTAATAGCACTGTATCATCGGCATGTCCGATGTTATTGATATATTTACCACATATCTTTTCAGCATATTTTAATGAATATATCAGCATCGATAGACCTTTATTTGATGATATAGACATTTTTGTATAAGTGTTTGGGTTGCGAACAAAATTTGCCCGTTCCCAAAACGTTTCTGAATTCGAACTGGCAGTCGCTTAGCTATATATATAATCATGTTATCTACGGAAGTTTGCATTTTTAGGGAGGGTCATAAATTCCCACTGTAGACATTCTTTTGTTATTATACCTCTTTCATAGATATTGTTAAAGAATCTCGTTAGTCGTTTTTTTTTGCTTGTTTTAAGGCATATCTAACTTAAATTCTATTATAAGTGGGCCTTCCATTTCCGTTGTATTTTGTATCTTTGGTCTAAGGTCTTATCGTTTCCTGTACTGTACATTAGAGTGGTTGTTCTGTTTCTTATATACATTTTCTTTTAGTTTTTTGTGAATCTTAACAGCGCTGCGTTTTTTGTCTGGTTCTTATTTTTCATCACATATTTCATTGAGTCACTTTTCTTTTGTTTCTTTTATTTTTGTGTCGATAGTTCTTTATATCTGTTTATATGTTTATGTACTGTGTTTGTATTTCCGTATCTCGTCCATCAGTTGCAAGATCTCGCTAGTCATAAGTTTTTTTTATATGATGTGTTTTTTTTTCATTAAGTTCTTTGTTCAGTTTAATTTCTATTCTCTCTTTTATGTATCAATTTGAAGAAGTTTAGTGTCACACTATATCCCTCTCGATTTTTTTAATAATGACTGTATTGTGATCTGACCCAACCATATCTGGGTAGGTATTTTCCCTTGGATATTTGATTTTAATCTCCTTGATGAGGACAAAATCAGTCTGATTTTTCACCATTGTGTTTTTAGGTGTAGCAATTCTATTCGCTCAGAGTAAGGTGTAAACTTTTCCACACTATTATTAATTACTTTTCTGAACTCATAGTAGTCCTCCCTAACAGAGACTCTGGGTGTTATCCTTGGTTATTAGGCTCATACGCCACCATTCTATAGAGAAGTCCTCAGTGACTGTCCAATCCTGTTGGACCCTTTTTCGGGCTACCTAAGTAGCTCCAAGGAGACCGCCATTACATTTGTTTATTGATCTTACTTCCCTCTAGGATTAGAACCACAACCTTCAATAGGGTTGCAGAGGTTAAGAGAACTTTCTTCTATACAATTATTAAAACAAATTCCTATGTTTGTTTTGTACATACAGAGGTCATTAAAATTTAATAACATTCACATCACACATAATTTTAAAAAATAATTTTCGGGAAATAGAAAAATAGAACAAATCATTACTCGTCATTGTAAAATATAAAAAAAAAACTTATTATACTGGGAATTTTGATAAAATATAGGTATATGGGCCAGTCATCCGCGACTAACGCTCGTCGATTTGAAACAAGAAACTTTAAATAATTATAGCAAATTACCTATTTATCATTAAAGCGTACTATTTGGCACACTTATTTTTTGATTTAACTGAACAACAAAAAAGTGTGTATCTTGCATATTAACAATTCGTGTGTTGATTTTTACCATAACACTTAGTAGCTACGTTTTATTAAAAAAATAGATTGGTTATTTAATCTTCCAAAACGTCGCAATGATATCCGAGTTGGTCTGAAAATTGAAATTGTTGTTGAAAGTAGTCTCTATAGAAAGACATATGGTTTGAAGTAAAAAAACTAGCCATTGTCAATAAAGCCTGCTTATATAATCGAGAACTTTTGAATTGTGGTCATTTTGCAAAATTATTCATTTAAATATTTTCACAAGCCTCTCTCAATTGTGCCATAATTATGTTCGTTACTTCTGCTTTATTAAATTTTCTCACAGTGCTTCTAATATTAATAATTGTTACTAATAATATCTTTAATGTAATAAATATATTTGCTGGGCATGTATTAACGACAACCACGCGAGCGCATGGTGTAAATAAAACATCTGTTTCAGGAACCAGGCCAAGTTCCATCTGCAGTAATATCTACCAATGAGTGATCTTGGTGGTAGAAATGAAGTTAAATTGCAAAAATATAAGTAACAAAATTATATATTGGGGCTAAGTAATAATTATAAGTTATTATGTAAATAAACTTTCCAAAGTTTTATTTAAGTTGATTTATATTTTTTTTTTGCTTTGTTGACTTCTTGCCTTCAGCGCTAACATTTTAGTTCATAGAAGTAAGAATTGAATCTGTAAAACCAGTTTGTTGCAGAATTTGGTCTGTTTCCTCTGTTTTGTGAAGTACTAGTGGATGTGTTGTACATATTTTAGAACGACTAACAATTTTAGATGTTTTGTTTATTCGCGTGTATGAATGTTTTATTTGCAGTTTTGAATTTCTAATATACTATAATATAAGCAGATTAGCAATATAGAGTAGACAGATAAGTTTTGCATTTATAATAAATTATATACATTAATGGTAGAATAATTGTAGCATTAATTGGGTTTGAATTTTTTTGGTTTTTGAAATATGTGGATCACTTTTGTGGCAAACTGTTTAATAAAAAACACATATTATATAAATACGCTCCAGGGAATAAATTAAGGAAATATCTAGAGAACAAATTAAGATAATTCAACAAAATTTTAAAATTCAAATTTTTGAACTCGGAAATAGTGTATCATTGCCCTTCGAATGCTTTTGCAAATGGGATTTAAAATAGTCATTTGTGAAAAGCAAATATATTTTAAAATGTATTGAAAGAAAATATATTTTGCCGCATTTACGATACAAATAATTCTTACTTGTGCAACTATGTGGTTTAAAACTTCTAAAATACTAAAAAATGTGCTAAGAAGTAATAAAGTCGATAGCAACATAAAAAACACAATAATTAAATTACGAAATTAAGGCAAATCTATATTTTCATCACAAGTTTAAGAAGAAAGACCTGACATGAAGTTTTATAACGATAGTTGCTCACTCTTTTAAAAATATACGAGGTATGAATAAATAAATAATCTTTCACTAGTTTGATGAGAACTGTGGTGGTTTAAAGTTCTCATAGCCGTTAATGTACATTATCCATTGATACTTTCTTTTTCCATTTTATTTCATGAGTTCATCATCCATTTTGTTCGTCTATGTTTGGATGTGATCTCTATATTTCATTTATGATGTGCATATGTGTCCTCTTTAATTTTCTTTACTGTATTATACATTTTGTATACTACATTTCTATCGTGGTTATTGTTTGAATTTTGTCTTTCCTTATTGCATTTCTTAAAGTAATTCACAACATTTTATGTTCTATCGTTTAGAAATATCATTCTGTGTTAGTTAAGAGTTCGTATTTATTAGCTGAAATTAGTTTTGGGTCTATAATAAGTTATGATATTGTTGCACAGGCTTCAAAACTTCGTATATAAATTTTCAATGATGTCGGCTTGACACAAAAGTTCATATTTTATTTCAAATAAAACTGAAATTAACAGGAAACTTACTAAAGTGTCATTTTCAAAGGGAATGCGATAGTGTCCACTCAACTATCAAGAACCGAAAAAAAATCACCGAGAAATGCACCTTCATATTATATTGAGATTATCGAAGACTAGACGACTCTTAAAATCTGGACTATATAAAGTGAACTACGTAGATGAGTTTTTTTTTCTAAATTATTGTGTTATAAAATACTTCAAATCTATACCTCCACGAAAAAAAGCAAGTGATGCATGTGTTACATAATATATCAGATACAAAAAAATCTCATAGCCTACAATATAAATTAATATTTTATTAAAACTGGAATAAACTAAAATCAAGACTATTAAATCCGGTAAATATAACCATCTAGTTTTATAATTTTCATAAGGATTATATTCCATTTTATGCCATATTAGCAAATGAATAATTTCATTTCATTTTTTTACATTGTTATTTACGAATAATTTGTGTTGTCTGACAGCAAGCTGATGAACAAAAATTAAATATATTTATTATTACAATAAAAACTTTTTTGTTGAACGCTCGGGATCTTTGTCGTGTAGTTTCCAAGAAGCATGTTTGTACGGTTTCCTGACAGTTGCCTACAATCTTTATCAGTTCTGTTTTCTGCGGAGTTTCTTATTTGAAAATTCAACGAATTCCTCTTTTTCTTCAAGTTGTTATTTTTTGCCAGTAATTACATTTTTTCTTTTGTTAAAAATTTAACATAATTTTGAAAATGTTTTTTTTAAGGATGATTTAAAGATATAGACTGAACGGTAATCAGTACAATACACAGTTATTGACCCAAATTGTCTAAATATTTAAATCCAAGGGAATTCCAGTTAAACTCATTTATTTTACTAGGTAGTAATGATACACCATCTCCCAATATGTGTACGTCTAATGTGTAATATTTGTTAAATTGATTAACAATACAATTTTATTATTAATGCACTATGATCATTGGAATCGTTTTTGTTCTACAAGGTATTTATAAAATATGTGGAATAGTTTTTTTTTCATGTTAAATGAATTCTAATGTTTCATAAATATAGTACCAATGGAATATCTGGTACACACCAATGTAGTAATGATTTTGTTTACATAATGTACATGGTCTTTCCTTATATTTTGCCAACCCCAATATTGGGTTAATTTTAAGCAGTTGTTAAATATAAAATTTGTAATGTTTATTACATAGTTTATAGATAATTATTATTTTTGTATACAGGATTTCTTGGGTATGTTTAACAAAGCCAACATATTTCTTATTGGAACTTCCCGTGTATTATATGTCTAATAAATAGGTCGCGTTTTGCTGTTTATATATATTATATAATTACTAGGTTTGAAAAAATGTTCAAAGACATCTGAGAAATTTGACAAAAACCCTGCCCTAGGAGGCAGTGTATTGAAGAGAAACGGAGAACGGTCTACTACCTCGTAGTGGACTCAGTGGGATTATATTACTTCTTTTAGCAGAGTTATTTTCAAATGTCACTGGTATCTTTAAGGATAAAGGTATCAAACCTAGTTTATACGGTGTTTCCTAAGTAATCTAGAATATTTTAGGAAATAATTTCTCATATAATTTTATGTAGAAAATACATAAATATTGGTCATAAACATGTTCGTTTTTAAGATACATATACATTGTATAAAAAAAATTGCAAATATCTAAAAAAAGTCTAACGGACATTTTTATGAAATTCCGTACAATTTAATAGCTCATAATGACGGATTTTCGGTGGCGTTGGCGGGAGTAATTGCTGTTACTATTTTGTAAAAAAAAATTGCTGTATCTAATTGACTTGAAATTTTTTACAAAAATCACAAAAACAAGGATAGACTGGTGATCGTGTGAATCATATATGGCAAAACTAAATGGCGGCCTAATAAAATGTTTATATATATAAACCTTTTTATGGAGGGAAATAATAAAGGACATAATTTATTTTTTTTAATCTATATAAATAAAGCTATGAAAAGCAAATAATAACAATAAGAAATAAACTAAAAAATTAAAAAAACTTAAATAAATTGTTGTAGTTCGAGAGGGTTAAAGAGTTGAAACCCAGAAAAAATAACATGTAGATTTTTTAAAAATTATACTTTATCTTCACTAAATAGGTTTAATTTTAGTTAGATCATCTAATTATCTAATCTAATTCATATGGTAACTAAAACTGTTAGTTTACCAGTTGTTTTTTGCTTATGTCATTTTAAACCTATAACTGTTAAGTTAGACCTGGTCTAAATTTAAACCTCTTTAGTGAATACGGGGGTTAAAGTAATTTTATTGTTCATAGTATAGGGTACCAATTGTGTATAGGAATTCCACCTATTCTTTCGCCTCTAATATTAAAATAATACAATTTATCTTTGAATATATTGAATATTTTTTTCAGGGATCTTTACACATGTTTGTATCTACATTTTGATATTTTAAATATTCTCTTTTCACTTCTTAGCGACTGTATTTGTTGTAGTAAAAAGTAAGTTTATTCGCAAATAGTGTTTAATATATTATTATTTTTAAGGTTCCTGGCGAACTGGAGGAAAAATTCCGGCTCAAGAATAAAATAAAATCAGATAATACTTCAACTTGAGTTTATAGGAACCAGTTGCGACTGAACAGGGTGCCTAATGATATTTTTCGATCTGATCTATTTGTGATTATACATTATTGGTTTCCAAATATTTAACCAATGTTTAAAAGTGATTAGAAAGCGTTTTATCTTTAAAACCATCAATTTAAATTACAGTGCAATTTTGTATAAATTTAACTTACATCTACTTAAGATAGGACTTATAAATTTAAGACATGTACATCTTTTGCTGTGGATTAGAATATTTAGAGATTTAGAAAATATACCTGTATATACATAAATATTTGTTAATATATTATATTTTATATTTCGTTTTTATTTCATATTTGTAATATCGACTTGAAAATGCTGACATCCATACTGATTTGGAACCGTTCTGCAAATACCACAGAAAATTTCTTTTTCTTATATTTAAGTCAAGTTGGCCATCACTGCCGGACACGACTGAAAACAATAGAATTGTCATATACCTGTCTAAGCAAATCATTACAGAGTAAAGTTTGGTTCAGCAAAATTTGGTATTAGCAATAACTTTAGTCATCACGAATAAGCATTTCGATTGGTTTATTAAAGTCACATGATCAAAAACAACAAATAAACAAGGCGAGTTATTATTACTAAAGATAGAACTAAATTTTGTTACAAGAATCCACCTTTAATTTTCGTTTGGCCGGATTCACCAACCGTCGTTAAAAAGATAAGAGTATGTTACCATGTAAATTTAAATGAACACTCAGATAAATTTAATAGCCTTGATGATTAGGTTAATTAATATTTTAGATAAATAACTAAGATCGCATTTCGGCATCACCTGGACGCAAATCTTGTACACTACTATAGTTTATCACTTTGAGAACATAAAGAACCGACCGAAACATATTCAAGGGTAATCTACTATATAAGTACCAATCAAAATAGAAAATTCGTGCAATACTCTATCATTGTGCACATGTATTTTCTATTGTTATTTACTCCCTATATACGAACATGCTTTTCATGGCATTAATTCGTATTATGATGTTGACAAGTTTTATGATAAATACAGTTTTTTACACCAAAAGAGAAAAATTCTATTTTTAGGATTACCAAGACCATAGTCCGATATTTAAAACAGTATTAAATACAAAAGTACATTTTTGGTTAACCCAGGTTGGTTTTTGATTTGATGTAAAATTAGTTTATCTAAAAATTTGACAACTTCACGGAGCCTCTCCTGCGATTAACCGTTCGTGTCGCAGACTATTTTTCCAACCTGCCATGTTGCTAGGGATGGGCCTTTTATCGATAGATCAGCGACATATCAAATTACATTACATACAAACGCACAAATGCGAACAAATTATGTGCCAATGGAAAGTAATGACCGTTTTTTTTTTTCAAACCGCCTTTGTAGGAAATATATCGATAGTTAGGAAATATAAAATATATTGCTAGGTGATGTGCTATCGCTTATCGATAGGTAAATTTTAATATCACCCATCTATGCATGTGACACAGAACGCGGGGATCGTAGACAGTAGAGTAACAGTAATACAGGCATATGTTTATGCATATGAATTTTCGTGTATGAATAATATTCGGCTAATATGGCAACAACGTCTCGCACAAGTAATGCATTTCGCGGCCTTATCTCACGCGGGATGGGAGACGGGAACAATAAATGCTTTTGTTTTGTCTATCGCAATAAAAAGACTAAAATTTGTAATTGCACGGTCTCCATTTAAATTTTACGAGGTATCTACTATGTATTAAATACATTATAGTAATTTTGAAAGTATTAATAGTTACTATTTTATTTCCAAATATTCTATCATTACTTTGGTTTCTAAATTTTAAAAATAAGGTTAAGTACGGCTAAATAATAATTCTTTAATTTCCTAACCTTTGTTTAAAATTTGTCTAAACGGGTGTTCGCCCCCCTGCCAACCACTACCCTGCCCAGACCAGAGTTCTGGCTGAAGACACTTCCCGAACAAGGCCGTCGAGTGTCTGGGTATACTAAAAAGCATTTATAACGGGTATTACTTTGTTGAGTACGGTACCCAGGAATTAGGAAAGACAGAGTTGCCGGCAGGAGGACTATCTTGTGATTAATGACTGAAAGAAACAGGTTCCGGGAAGTACGTGTTTCCCGGGGGGACGGACCATACTTTATTCTGTTGGAAAAATCCTATTTTATGTTGGAATTATTTCATTTTTCAATAAATTCTTAGGAAAGTTAAAAAACAAAAAACACAAAGCATTGAAATGACAAAAAAAAAGCGCCCGGAAAGTGGGTAATTTCCAGACGGTTGCCGAAAAATAGTGTACGTATAAAATGATCGTAAATTGTTTTTTCGGACCTAAATTACTATTACTTATAATTTTATTATGTTTTATGGGCACCGAATGTCGTGTTAATATTCAGTGCTATGGGTCAGGGAAACTAAATGATCTGTCGCTGGACTATTACGGTTTCATTTTGGAAAATTACCTGCCTTAGGATACGCTTCACAACAAAATAAATGTGTTAGATATGATCATTATTTTAGTTTGGTAGGTAATTTTGCAACAGTTTGCTATGAAAGGTATAACATAAGGCTTCGATTATTACTTCTCTCGTAAAAGGTAAGTCTTGTATTCGTGGAAAAATCACACTCCGAGATGTTTGCCGATCTTTACGTTTCAGGGTTCCTAGATGTTGAAAAACATGTTTTCTCAATTCCGCCGGTTGTCTGTTCACGGCGTAGCTCAAAAACCACTTAAGCGATTGACTTCAAATTTTAGTCAAAAATTAAAGATCATATGGGGGTGACCTGGTAACAAAATGCCTAGCCTAGATCCAATTTATCTCAGATTTTTCAAAAATATCAAGTATTGTTGGAATCAACTGGTAACAGTTTAATACGAATCCAGTCGAATGGCGGCTTAATAAAATATTTAAAAATTGAATCTGAAAAACTGCGTAATGGTTTGCTTTCAAATTGTGTGCTATAGGGGTCAACTAAGAATCGTAAATAACACAGGATAGTTACATCGGCGATTTATTTCTGTCAGTTCAGTTGTGTTCTATTAGTTGTTGGTTTAGCACGACCGATCATTGTTGCAAATTCACGTCCGCGGTTCTCAACGTTGAAGTTCATATAATGTTATACTGTACGAAAAAGGGTATATGGCTTGTGTGCTATATGAAAAGTGCTTTTTTTTGGTCGTCAATTTTGTTTAATGTAGGAAAAACTTGTAAATTAACCCTGCTATAACTCCAAGTTGTATACGCGCCTGTGTAGTGACGTCGCCTGTCCCGCTCGAAACAAGTTTCATACGTTATTTCTATAGGAGGGTAATATGGTTTAAAATTTGGATGCTGTTATTCTGGTTTTTAGTGCAATAAATTACTACACATTTTATACCAAAGTAACACAGCAGCGTTACCATATGAATTTTGGTCAATTGCTCATAAAAATGTTTTAGAAATCTATATTTGGACATAAAATAAATTAGGAAAAAAATTAAACAAGACAAGAATTTATATTATGAGCGCTTTCTTATGAAATTTTGTTATATTATGTTCTTTAATGTCAGGATGCCCCAAATCATTAAACAGAAAAATTTAGGTATCTAAATGGATTAATTTAAAAAGCAAATAGGTAAAGTGATTCTTAAATAGGAAAGTAAAAAACATGGTATTACGATTTTTTAATAATTGTTATGATTGTCATACATATTTTTTTTATGATTAAATATGTTTTCTAGGGATTACAAAAAATACCTAAATATAACCACTTTTAAAACAAAAACGGAACCAAAACCCAATAACTACAAAGGCTTCTGATACCTAAGTATAAATAATTTTCGGATTAATTAACAAAGTTGAGATTTGTAGAGTAAAAATTAAAAGTACCTGCTAGATGTTAAAAGAAAACACTTACCAAAAAAATTAATAAAAAAATAATAAAGAATCCAAGTATATCTATAGCCTGAAAAATTAATAAAAAAATAAAGAATCCAAGTATATCTATAGCCTGGCAAGTGTTTTTTGTAACTATTTTTGCAATTATACAGAACACACACATTCCCAGACATTGTTTTTTGTTATGTAGACTCCTACAAAAGCAAATATATCAGTTATAATAGAAGTTTTAATCCTTTCGTTGGATAATTACGTTTCACTATGCACGAATAACACTTTTTCAAACTTATGTGACCTATTACCACTTGTAAAAACTAAAGAATATTGATAAACAATGCTTAAAAGACGAATTTCTATTACATGGTTCTTGAGGTCAACTAATAAAATTGTCGTACTAATCCAAAATGGCGGCGAAATAAAATGTTTGTAAGCGTGAAAAAAAATCACCCTCTCAGGTTTTCTATATCTTCACGTTTTAGCGTCTCTAGACTAAAAATTTAGACTCATATGGAGATGATCTGGTCATATTTTGGTAAAAATCCAATATGACAAAACAAAATGGAGGCCTAGTGAAATGTTAAAAAATTATTATTATGAAAAAAAACCACTTATCCAATTTATTTCAAATTGTACGTAAACATCAAGTATTATGTTTGAATGAATCCAAGATGACGGAACAAAATGGCGGTATAATAAAATATTTAAAAATTCAGATTTTAAATTGAGTGCCATAACCAATTGTATAGGGATCAACTAGTAAAACTGTGTTACTAATTCAAGATGGAGAAACAAAATGGCGACCAAATAATGCTAGATGCTAAAAAACATGTTTTATCAATTCCGTCGGTCTGCCTGTCTGCCTATCAATTCGCGACAAAGCTTAAATACTACTTAACCGATTACTTCAAATTTAGACCAAAAATTAAGGGTCAAATGGATAGGTGTAAAGTTAGCAACGAGCTAATCAGCAACGTTCTATGGCTGGCACTTCGGTACACGGTTTTTGTAAAGCAGCAAACTCTTAACAACTCTTTTTTATAAAATTCATATTTTAAATTAAACCTATATACCTCTTAAGGAAACCATAGCGGTATAAACGTAAACAAAATTATATGTGGAAAAGGAGTTTAAATTCATCACTTAAAAAAATAAAATTATCTTACTATAATAAAGCGAATGCCTCACTACCAAAATTTAGGAGTAACATGTTTAGGTAGCAAACAATTAGCCCTTAAAATTTGAACACGATTCTATGAAGACGTGGGTTTGAAATCCATCCTTTAAAAAATTAAAAATTTATTTTACCATGATAAAGCGGATGCCCCACTATCAAAATTTTAGACTAATATCTTTAGATAGCACGCAATGTTCCCTCTAAATTTGAACCAGATTCTATGGGGACCTGGGGTTGAAATTCATCCCTTAATTAAAAAAATATTTTTATATGAAATAATGAATGCCTCACTACCAAAATTTAGAAGTAACATGTTTAGGTAGCAGACATTTAGCCCTCAAAATTTGAACAAGATTCTAGAGGGAATTCCTCAAACCGGAGGGCCTTGTCTGGTTTACAGATGGCTCTCTAATGAAGGAGGGATCTGGGGCGGGAATCTATGGGGAGAGTCCCAGGGCAAAAATTAGTCTTGCTCTTGGACGGTATGCGACTGTATATCAGGCTGAGATTACAGTAATCTTGGACTGCGTACCGGAAAACTTTTCCAGAGAATATCACGTCAAGCATATCTATATATGCTGTGATAGTCAGGCCGCGATTAAAGCTCTGTCCTCGAACAGGGTCAAATCGCTGCTAACACTTGAGTGCAGGAGAGCCCTAGAGAGGCTGTGTGAGTCCAATAGGGTTAGCCTCATTTGGGTGCCTGGCCATCAGGGAATTGGGGGTAATGAAGCGGCGGATCAGCTGGCTCGGAAAGGTAGCAACACTGCTTTCACTGGGCCGGAACCTGCTCTTGGAATTTCGTGCTGAATGGCACGAGCTAGCAGGACTCAGACAGTCTAAGGTCTTCATATCAGGCCCTTATAGCCGTTCTGAGTCTAATAGACTTCTAAATCTAAACAGAGGTCAACTTAGAACCATTACCGGTGTCCTAACTTGACACTGGCTGGTGAAATATTACCTGCATAAGATTGGACTCGACAACGATCCATACTGCAGGTTTTGTGCTGAGGTAGATGAAACTACCGAGCATCTAGTCTGTCGATGTGACGCTTTAGTCAACACCAGACTGCTTTGCTTGGGTGACACCTATGTGCAACCCAAGCTTGTGGGACGTGCGCGACCTGAAAGGGTCCTTTTCTTTCTAAAAAGGATTGTGCTCTTGGCCTGACACGTCTACTTGGGGGGATAGCACAATGGGTCCCAATGAGCCTAAGTGCTGCCCTTGTACGGCTCCCCATCTATGTCTATGGGGACGTGGGGTTGAAATTCATCCCTTAATTAAAAAAATATTTTTCTATGATAAAGCGAATGCCTCACTACCAAAATATAGGAGTAATCTGGTTATATCACATAATAAGCCCTCGAAATGTAAACAAGATTCTATGGGGACATGGGTTTGAAATTCAACCTTTAAGTAAATAAAAATGTATTTTACCATGAAAAAGCGAATGCCTCAATAGTTAGTCCCTCGGTTAGTCCTTAAAATATGAACAAGATTTTATGGGGACATGGGGTTGAAATTCATTCTTTAAAAAATTAAAAATTAATTTTATCATGATAAAGCGAATGCCTCACATACAGACGGGTTCCCGCTACAAATTTGATATCGAAACAAGTCGATTTTACACATTATTGCGATTCCCATTGGCAGGACTGTTAAGTCGCATCGAGTAAAACAATATCGTCTTTCTAGGTGCCGATTTACTCGATTTGGAGTATTTTTGTTTGGCACAGGCTTATGTTATAAGAAAGGCCTTTATTTCTTTGGTAAGGCACAGTAACACGAAACCGTACAGCGCTGAACACTTTAGGTACGATATCTCGCAATATTCTTATTTAATATATACCATTTATATAAACCGTTCTTCCAAAAGTGTTTTGTCTGCTTCTTTGAAACTAATTAGACCATTTTTGAAACATTTGGTGTCAAAAAATGTGTTTTTAACAACTTATAAAGAATCCGCCTGCTGTCTTCCTTCACCGTTATCTTAAAAAAAGATGGAATCGATTTATCTCGTTCCTTGTTCATCGGAGAAACAAACGTGTAAGGATAGATATTGTAGAGATTAAAGCAGTGGCGGCTCGTGACCTTTCGACTCGGTGAGGCGATGTATAGATCTCTCAAGGGAATAAAAATGTTTGGTCAGAATATCCACCATTTTATGAAAAACTTTTTAAATTAAATTTTTTAAATATTTCATAAATAAATTATATACTCTTTTTAAAAGTATACCATTTTTCATCATGGGATTTTTCACATAAATTAAAAAACGTTTACAAAATATAGTCAAAATAGGTTTGAACTGTAAATAACACTGACTAATAATGTTTAATTACTTACATAATTATAAGTCAATAGTTTCAATACTTTTCGTTTTTTATTGATAAAGCATTGATTTTATCAATAAAAAACAGAAACAGCTGGGACTAGTGTAAGTGTATCTGTCATATTCGAGATTATATTCAAGAATCATAAACCACACGGGAGAGTTACTTCTCGTAAGCGTAACGATCGCCGTTTCTCGCCTATCGCACAGGTCAATAACCGGGTGAGTGACGTACTCGGGCCTTCTCAGTCTAAAGATTTAGTATCAATTATATTGCTCAGTAATAGAAATTTGCCTCTTAGGCACTGTTTTTTCAATATTCTTTAGTTTTTACAAGTGGTAATAGATCACACAAGTTTGAAAAAGTGTTGTTCGTGCATAGTGAAACGTAATTAACCAAGGAAATAAGTAAAACTTCTTTTATAACTGATATATTTACTTCTGCAGAAGTCTACATAACAAAAAACAATGACTGGGAATATGTGTGATGTGTATAATTGTAAAAATAGTTACAAAAATCACTTTACAGGTGTAACTTTTCACAGATTTCCTAAATTAATTATTATGAAGAAACAGTGGGTACACCGGTGCAGTAAAAAAATGTTAGCTGTAGATATATTTGGATTCTTTATTATTTTTTTCTTTTAACATATAGCAGGTACTTTTAATTTTAATTTTTGCTCTGGATTGTTGCTTTTTTAGTATTAATACAAATCTCAACCTTGTTAATTAATCTAAATGTTATTTATACTTAGATATCACAAGTCTCTGTAGTTATTGGGTTTTTGTTTCCATTTTCGTTGTAAAAGTGGTTATATTAAGGTATTTTAATAATGTTTAGAAAACATTATTTTTTAATTTTGAAAAAAATATTTATGACAATAAATCACATACGACTTAATAAAAGTAAACATTATAATTATAATTTTAAACAATAACATGTGATAAAAATGCGTGCATTGTACTTGAAACTAACGATTTCAATGCTAAATCACTTTGAAATGCAATCACTTCCATTTCAGTTGCAGCGATGTCTTTGCCAAAGTGCTGCATAACACAAGTTGCAAACTGTTGGATATCAATTTCCATGAAGTGTAAAACAACAAATTGAGCCACCAATGCCATTTTGTTGAAATCCTTAAACCGATTTTTGAAGTTATCCTTCAAGTTAGAAACTATTTCTACATGAGATTTACTGTCATAGGGTTCTATTGGATTTTGAGATATCTTCTCTGAAAGAACAGGAAGAAGCTTGACATCAAGGTTGATGAGGGTTTGTTCCCAAAACTAAAGTTTTTTTTAATCTCCTTCCTGAAGTTGCAAATTGAGTTCATTAATCTTGTCTGTAATGTCCAATGAAACCCAAAATCTTTAAGCCAAATTGAATTTTCCAGTTCCTGAATCGGTTCGCCGCGTTGTTTGAAAAATTGAACTATTACAGATAGGGCATCATCATTAAAACGTGTTAACACTCGTCCTCTACTTAACCATCGCACTTCAGAGTGAAGAAGTAGATCTCCATACTGACAATCAATTTCATCGGCTAAGATTTTGAATAATCCTTATAATGCGTAAGATCTAATCTTGTTTACAATTTTTACCGGCAATTTCATGACGTTTAGTTTTAAAAAATTTCCACATAATGCTTGCTGATGAATAATGCAATGGTAACACAGATATTTAGGAAAGCGTTAATCTCTACGACAAAATGCTACCAGACCCTTATCGCAACCCACCATAACTTGTGCCCCGTAAATTCTAGCAGCTGTTGCCCAGAGCGCTCACCGCAGTGTTGCCGCTGCTAGCTTTCATATTATGATTTTTTTTCAAAATGTATGAACGCTTCTATTTTACAAGATATGTTGTGAGCTGCCAGAAATGTGTTCGCGAGCTACCGGTAGATCGCCATCGACGCACATATGGGTATTTGTCTAATAATAGCGGACAAAATTGAAATACAAAAAAAAACTGAGAATTTTAAGTAAGTTTCAGTTCAAATAATATATTTTTGTGTTTATATAATAATTTTATGTTTATATTTAGAAAATATACAGGGTCATCTTAAATTCTAGGCTATTAAGTGGTACCTTTTGGTAAAACATCGTCTCAACTTACATATGAATTTTAAGTAGCTACAAGCTCTTATTAAAATTCATAAGGCGACTTGCATCTTATTGGCTAACAGATTCACTTTCGTTACTTCAATACATGTAATGAAAATAGGTGGCACAAAAACATTGAATTAATTATTGATATTTGAAATTTAATATTAATAAAGATGTACAGTATAAAATTACGCACCTAAACGGAAAATGCACTAAAAAATTAAGTATGTGTTCAATGATAATTATTACAGATTAAGGTGTTTACACAGAAAGAAAATGCAAAAGAAAATGAAAATCATGAATTAATTATCAAAAGTGTAATGAGGATCTTCATCGCTAAATTCCAAATCTTCATGTATGTTACCATCTTCACCAGGTAGCAACATTTCTATGGTTTCTTAAGAAAAATGTTTGCGATTTATCGAAGAAAGAGGACACATAGATGTTAATATAGGGTCTGAACTAAGAAGCAACCTGTTATAAATGTCAGCATTGGAAGCTTTACGGGAAATTTTCCTAGAAAAATTTTCTCTGAATTTCTTGAAATGCTTGTTACGGCTTTCTGCAGCCCCTTCTGAGAGCTGCCATATGGGCAACAGTGCATTTTTTATTATTTCGCCTCCGTGTATCAAAACTTTGTTAACTGTTGGAGGCATAGGATATCATCCATATAGTTCCACACTTGAAGAAGCGAATGCGGGCGTGTAGGATTGATATGCCAAATTTCAAATTATCTTGTGTTACTGGTCTTAAAATCACTTTATCCAAATTATTAAAATCCTTACTGGTAGCCCCGTATATATAACCTTTCTGAGTGGAGGTGGTATTTGTCAGAGAGTTACAAACTTTGCCATCCACCATAGTGAATGACAAAGAATGATAAACAGAAATTAGCAAATTACTTTCGATCATACTTGTCGGCAAAAGAGATTTGATTTGATTGTCGATATGATTAAATTCAGCTTTAGTTTCTTCAACTGTCTCGCGTATAAATCTAAATCTTATTGGTCTGCAAAACCTGGGTGAACCCGGTCTTGGATTCTGCCAAATAATTTTTTTTTAGGTTTAGATTTAACAAAAAGTCGAAGTGGCACAAATGAACTTAAAAATAAATGTGCATCGTTATTGGTGTGAACTTAAAATTTTTGATTATACTGATTTTGAGCCGAACCATCACATCCCTATTTCGAGACCAAACATAGTTGTTGGCATTCTTCAGGTGACAACCTCGCAAGAGCTTTGATAATCAGGACACATAAACGTTCAAAAGTAAGAACAAGTAAAGACTGAAGAGACACTTCAGCACTTATGTCTGTAATGATATAGTCAGTTTTTTTTTGGGTAACAAGTAAATTTTTCTTTTTGAACCAAAGTATAACAAGGATATAGTTCTTTGTTATTTCTATGAATTATCTCATATTGATGTCTAGACAATCCAGCCTCAACTATAATGGAAAGAGCTTGGGTTGGATCCATTTTTGAAGATATTTTTTAATTTTATTTATTAAATTCTATATACTTCAGGGCACGTGGGGGATCATTGCTCACTTCTTTGACAATTTTCGCAGCTTCTAAATTCCCAGCAGCTCTTATACTCATTAAAACATTTTTCGGAACGACCAGGACCAGGGAAATATTTTTTGGTAGCAGCAATGGGAAGAAAACACTAACGGCAAGCCATTTTTTATTTTTTTTTAAGTAAATCTTCCCTTCTTTTACATCTTTGCCATTCACTTTTAAAATCAGCAATAAAGCGCGATAATCGTTGCTTCAATGTTTTTAAATCGTTTTTTTGACACAGTGTAATTTCTCTCACGCGGTCAATGAGGTATTTTGTTTTGTCGCCAAAACTTCTTTTGCTACTACTTTTCCAAATCTGATAGAGTTCTCCGCGACTAAATTGATCTTTTATTATAAAGAATTCCTGAAAAAAAATTACTTACACGAAACGGTTCATTCTTAAATATATTAATTTAAAGATAGGCAAATTCTAAGAAGCTGCTATAAAACAATTTGAATTAAGATTATTGTGACAAATTATTTTTTTTTGATATTGTTGTATATTAATGTTTTAAAAAGATTTAGTATAGGTATTACAACTACAAAAGTTACAGAAAGTGGAAAATATTTATTAAAGAAAAGTTGAAATTAAATGAACTTAACAATCTAGTTTTCTTTTAGCATACCTATCTCGCTTTATAAAAATAGGAAAAACCACTGCAAACTGAATCAGTACTCCCACATTACGTTTTAATGAAATTGTGCTTAATAATAATAAACTAACCCTTAACTCTTATGCAATAACTACCACCTTTTGTATGGTTTTCAAAATATATAAAGGAATGCTAAAATTCGAATGCTTAACCCTAAAAACCTCGAAAACGACACAAGACATGATTTTTTTAATATTAGCCTCTTCCTCATATTCTCCTTGATGTTGAAGTACAATATCATAAAAAATAGTTTATCAAAAAAAAATGACCCGTATATAATAATTTTAATAATAAATATTAAGGTTTTGGTCCCAGTTTTTCGAAATTATTTTATATTTTTGAATATATTTTTTTCTCTAATTTACACCCCGTATCATGAAAACTAAAATAGTCCAGACCGAAATTTATATCTACTGACCTTGTATTTTAAAATTAATTAAAACATAACGCTCTAAAATATGCCTATTTGCCAAATTCAATTAACCCATTTTTAGATATTACATTATATGATACATTGCCTAACACATAGGAAGTTTATAATAGCCAAATGTCCACGTTAGCAAATATTAGCAATTTTTTTTTCTTGACCATAATAAAGAAATTCTAAGCCGCTTTATAGCCTATAAACAAAGTTCCGGAAATTTCCGGAACTTTGTTAACTGAATACCTGAATAAAATTTAAAATAAATAAAAAAAATTTAAATTGTAACTACTAATAGATAAATGCCCTTCAGCATAAACAGAAATACATTAAACATATTCCATACTACCTGTATAAAATTGTCTTACCTACTGTAGTATCTTCTCTCCTTTATTAAATGTTCAAAAAAATATATATAACAACTCTTTACAGTATACCAGTGTCTAACGAAATAATGAAGAAATACTCCATGAAACTTGTTTCGAGCGGGCCAGGCGACGTCACTGCAGCAAGGCTCGCTCGCGCTAAACTGACGGAAATAAATCGCCGATGTAACTATCCTGTGTGGTTTAAGGTTCTTGGGTCATATCCATGTCGCGGTGCGCTGTTGTCCGCTACTTACTTTTGTAAATTAAATTAATTCGTCTGTCTTTTAATAACGCAAATTTGTTAATGATTTTGTCATTAAACTCACCAGTACTTTCAGAAAGAGATACTAATAATTCTTTTTCTATTGACGTTATTGATAGGACTAAGAGTCTGTCCTGAGATATAGTACTTCGTAAATAGGTCTTCATTCGTTTTAAGCATGAGAAATCTTTTTCAGCCTGTAGAGGGTGTCCGGATTTGGTTGCAAAAGCAGGGTATTTCGCTTATTTTTAAAGATAGAACCTTTCGGTTTTCACGAACCTGAGCTAATTTTTTGTGAAACTCATGAAGCCGTAAACAAAATTTTCATAGCCTTCTTCGTTTATAAGATACAGGGCGAAATAGAAAATTTTGCATTTTGGGACCCCCCTCGTATCTCGGTTATCCTTTAACTTAACGCAAAGGGAAAAATTGCCGCTTATGCAGTTTTTTACGCTGGATCTAGTGGCGTAGTCATATTTTTCATTTGAGTTGTTATTTTTTAGATATGACCCAAAGTTGTGTTTTTTAAATAGGACACCCTGTATATTTGTGTATATTTTATGAGTTTCACAAAAAATTAGCTCAGGTTCGTGAAAACCGCAAGGTTCTATCTTTAAAAATAAGGGAGATACCCTGCTTTTGCAACCAAATCCGGACACCCTGTACACTTGTTACAGAGATTCTCAAAATTAACGTCGCAAGTCGACATACTCCAGAGAACACTGAAATTAATTCTAAACTACAGAGTTGTTTACTAAGTTCATGAATATTGAGTTTGTGAAACTGTTCGTCTCGGTAAATTGTGCTGAGCCCATTTTTGAGGCCTTTTTTGTCGAACATATTTGGATAAATTTTTTCCACCGAATTTAATAGATTGGAAAGAAATTCTGCTGCAAAGTTTTTATACTTTGACTTGTCGAGAAATTTAATAAATTCCAATTTATGTAAATCCTCAAACCTAATGTTAATTTGGAAAAGTATGCAATCTAAATTTTCATAAAATAAACGTTTCTACTTATCAGTTAGATCCAATTCGTTCATCTTGCGAGTTTGTCTACCATGTGGCAATCCTGTAAGCATTTTTGCTTTTTTAAATATAGATTTAAAACAGTCTTCAACGCGTAGTTAAGTTAACTTCTAGTTACTCAACTGAAAAACTTTAAAAAGAATATCGGTAATTAAATAAATTTCCTTGGATGTACATGTTAAAAAAGTAAATTCAAAGTTAGAGAGCTCTTTTGAATACCCCTTTGCCTCGTTAACGGTATCTGAGTCTAATTCGACGTTCTGGATCATATCCTGAAACACTAAGATTAGTCCCTCCCAATTATTGGCGACAAAAAATAAAATTTTTGAGCGGGAATACTCTTGTCTCACATGCTTGGGGAATTTTTTTTTTATAATATTTTGCTCAAGATAGAGGTCCGTTTTCTGGAGTTATAGAAAAAAGCCGGCAAACTTTTCTAGGTTGCGAAAAAGATTCTGCTTTCTTTGATATAATTCGAACCCTGCTGTAAATTGCGAGTGGGGCATCCGATCTTATGCGTATTTGTAGACCGCTCAGTTCGCCATAACCGCGGCTCCATCGTAACATTGTGCTAGCGTAAAGCTTCTCTTTAAAATTTACACCTTCTAAAATATATACAATTAAGTTATAGAGCGCATTAGCTCTAGAATCTGGGCTTATGTCATAAAATCCTAAAAAACGTTCTTTTATGAACATTGGGTTTTTGCTACCATATCAGTTGTATCATCTAAAATTAATGAAAAAAAAAACGTAGCCTCTGATATTTCTTGTTTTATAAAGTCCTTCATATAATCCTGGATATAAAATATTAATTCCTTTTGAATAGTTTTAGACTGTCCCGTAAATACAGTTTTTTGCTCTAAATGTTTGACAAGTTCGGCATTACGTTTAATTAAATAATTAAAAATTTCTTTAACATTTCCCTTGTTAAATGAAGATTCTGATTCGTCATGCCCCCTAAAAGCAAGTTCTTGTTTCCCCAGTAATATTGTTCTTTCTATAAGGTATATATACTATACCTAACCTAACCTAACCTAACCTAACCTAACCTAAGGTATTCTGAATATGTTGTTTAGACGCTTCGTATATTTTATCCGCTCTTGAAACATTTTTGAAATCAGCATGCCCATCACAGGTCCATACGTTTTTTGTTTTTCCAACTAATAAGCAATTAAATAAAGTAATTTAAATGAACGTTTATATTGTCGTCTTTCTTATCATTACTTAGGGTACTTATCTGAGGCATTGGTCTATCTCTGTGAAAAACTGCCCTTTTCTCGTCTTCGGAGCGCCTCGAAAATGGTGTTGTGAATATTGACATTACAATATCGTGGTCTGGATTTATAGTTAATTCATAGTTAACACCGATCTAATTATTATATGAAAATATCAAACAACTAAAAAGTAGCGATTCTGTACAAAAATTCACTTTTCGACGATCACGGCACACGTACTCGAAAAAACTAAACATTAACGCCATTAACAGAGTCCACCCGCCACCGACTTCGTAACACGTTCAGAAAACTTGCTAACTTGCAAAGACTTCCTCCCCACACGCCCCGAGGAATCTTCGAAAGAGAATAATCTGCACCGACAAAAAACAAAGCCGAGTAATGGACAAAACAAACGTCTTGGCTGAAATACGAATGCACGATTGCCATTTACTAAAAGTACTATATACCTCTCACTATTTCTATTTCAAATTAACTGCCAATTGGCAACTACGTCTATTACATATGCGAAAACTAGATCGCCTCAGAAGCGTCCTGGAATACATAGTTTTACCCAACCAATAAAAACCACCTTTCGAGAGACGTCTGACTAACAAAATTCGAAATTTGAGCCAAGTAAAATATCGCCTAACTGGGTCTTATGATAATTGTGTACGGCGTACGGATACATATTATTTATAGTGAAGTGAATAGGAGCGCTCGGATACTTTGTTAAGAAATGTATGTTAATAGGATTTAAACGTCATTTATACATGTTTGGTTCTATTTTCATATTAATTCACAAAATTATTATTTTCACTATGGAATATTGAATTAAGAAGATAAATATGCAATTTTATAGAAAAATCCGACTAAGATAAATAAATTAAAATGGATTAAAGATTGAAAATATATGTTGTCTAAAACCGAACACTCTGCAGTTCGTTCCCAAGATAGAAGTCCACAGTTTCCAAGTCATTTTTTTATTTGGACATTGTACTTAACTAACTTTAAAATGTTTAAATTTGATTGAACTTTCTACATTTAAGACTATTTCTGAACTGTACTGCCTGAACTGAACTTCTGAACTATTTACGTCTAGGGCTATTTCTGAACTATTTAGAATAACTTCGTCTTCTGAACTATTTACCTCTAGGGCTATTTTTGAACTGAAGGCATGCGTTTAGATTGCAGGTATTTATATGTTTTTGGGTGTGCAAAACACATTCCCGAACGTTTTGTGTCGTTTAGTTTTTATTAAGGTTGTTTATTTGAAACGCAAAAGATGTAAGCAAAAAGAGTTCTAAAGTTGTGAAATATCTTGTTTTTATTACATCGTATGATGAAAGATTTTAAAGAGTTGCTTAAAATAATGGTTCTTGTTTATTAGAAGTTTTGATAAACACCTGCATCCTTTACAACTGCGTAATAAGAAAAAGACTTATGTTTTTTAAGTAAGAATGAGGGTTGAATTCTGATATAACATATGTATATATATATATATATATATATATATATATATATATATATATATATATATATATATACAGGGTGTCCCCCGACGACTTGCGGCGATCGATTTCTCAGAAAGTAGTCTTTAGAAAAATTTGAAATTTTGGCAGCTAACTAAAGTCGATGGGGGCAATTCGCGCAAAATATTTTTAAGATGGCGGCACTTCCGGTCGTACCGGAAGTAGACGTCAATTTTCTTTTTTTAAATAGAACACCCTGTATATTATAGAATTTTTGGATTCCTCGAAAAATTTTAGGTATATTTCGTGTATAATATCCTATACCTAAGTTGAACTGTTTTTGAGATATTTTGAATTTTAGGTAAAAAATGACGTTTGCAGCTCTAGACATAACTAGAAATATCTGCTTATCGAAGTCTCTATTAAATATTTGCGGGTGGCTTCCTTGTCCAAAAGGATCCACTTTAGTGGCCCGTGCTGATATTTTTATAATAAATAAATATAGGGTGACAAAAACTGACATTATAAATATATTTTAAAAAATCGTTAAAACTTACTTTTTTCAAATGGAAACCCACAATTTTTATAATTTTATCTTATTTAACACTTAAAATAAAGGTGACTTTGTATAAAGTTGTCTATTCCAAAAATTTTTAGTTTCTGAGTTATTGACGATTTAACATTTTTTATTCTAATAATGCCAGACGGCTTCTAAGTTTTCTTGTTAGTTGGCCATGATAGGGAGGCCTGGCGAAAACAAAACCAATTGGTTACTATGGAAACGTAATATTTATTTTCGTTTGACAATTAGGTACCTACTAAATTATTATTTATTTATTATAATAATTATTAAACTAATAATCATGCCGGGGCGATTAAATTACACACACGAGGATTATTTGAATTTGTTTATAATCTATGGGGAATCTAACAGAGTTTTAACAGATATTTGCTGATGGATATCCCGATAAACAGAAACCGTCACCGAACAGCGTTAAACAAATGTTGGAAAACTATAAAAATTTTGGAAACGTCATGCGTCAAGGCAAAAATTAATAAAAGGAAGCCCATTGTTGATAATGAAAATGTTGAGATTGCAATTCTGGGATATTTTGCAGCATATCCAGTGGCATCCCTAAGAAACGTGGCAAGACAATCAGGAATCTCGAGGAACTCAGTGCATAGGATTCTGTTAAAACATAACTTCCAACCTTATTTAATATCATTGGTTCAACATCTAAAAGACACTGATTTGCCAAAAAGAGTACAGTTTTGCGAGTTTATTTGGCTCTTGTAAAGAATTTTACTCATGGAATTTAACAAATTTAAAATATACATTTGAAAGATTACCTTTTTTTAATAGTTCCTATACACAAAAATTGATGGATGAGGCACTTTTTCAAATTATATCAAAAAAAACTAAGATTTCGGAAGGTTGCACTGAACTTGTTTTTGGCGTATCGCTAAATACATATTTTTCACAAACTTAATTTATGAACTACGTAAAAGACTGAATATATTATAATGCTTTATAACACCAAAATTATTATTACTAACTAAAAGTTAGAATTAATTATTGTATTAGACATTATTAAACGTTTTTAAACATAATTACAGCTGCTAAATAAAGAGAGAGCGGGAGTGTCGTCTGTTGGACAGAAATCCAGTGTGCTGGAGATGCTACGTTGCCAAGTTTATTTTATATATGATCTATATAAATTATATCAGAAAAACAAAATGCATTTGTGGGTTGTGGATCGGTACCAGCAGGAGCGCGAAGGCACTAGGTGGATCGGTACCGGGTTAGCACCAGGTTAGGCGCCGTAGGCGTCATCGTTAAAGCCCTAAAAGACTAACAACCACGCAGGGCATCACTGGCGAGAGTCTTACATTCGGCATCGGCCCAGAGGGCTGATGTCGAATGTTAGGCTTCCGCCAGTGATGCACCCGCCTGTTGATTAGTGTTGACCGCACTAGGTAGATTGGTACCGGGTTAGCACCAGGTTAGGCGCCGTAGGCATCATCATTAAAGCCCTAATATAAAAGACAAACGACAGCGAAGTACATCACTGGCGAAAGTCTAATATTTGGGATCGGCACAGGACAGGGATCCAAATGCGTTACTCTCGGGAGACTAACGTGAAAAATTTAATACAATACAATAATGTAAGTTTGGCAACAATGCAAGATAGCCTTTCTTCAAATTGTCATATTAAGGAATATGGCGTATTGGAATGCAGTGAAAATATCGAATTTCTTTTTGGTTTTTTTAATAGAAAAAGTGGTTCATCCATTTCTTTTATTTTCTTAAAACAGTTACATGAAGGTAAACTTTCTATTTTATATTAAAAAATTATCAAATTCCGTGGGTTTAATTGTTTACAAGACCCGTTTATTTTAACAATTTTTGGACAATATAACTTGGACCGATGAAGCAAAATTTACTAAAAATGGCCTTTTCAATAGACACAATTCCCATTTTTGCAGAGATTCGAATCCTTATGCAGTAAGATCGCGGAACTTTCAAGAATCCCGGCAATTTAATGTATTTTGTACAGTAAGGCACGATGGAATAATAAAACTGAATTTTTACGAAGAAAATTTGAATGGTAAGTTATACATTGCCTAAACACAAGGACTTTTTTAGTGAAAAATAATCCATTTAGGTAATATTACAATTTTTTTTTAATTTAGCGTCAATCCAAAATTAGATAAATCATTTAGTAAATATTATTACATAAATAAATTAAATTAAATTATTTATACAGTTCACACTACACTACTTCATACAAATACTGGTGCATATACCGTTACATCATATCTAAAAAAATATATCGTCCCAAATTTTATAGGAAAGTTATTTTTAGTTAGATATTTGGAAGCTATTTATACAGGGTACTTTAGAAAGTCATAAAATACTAAACCTTCTTTTCTTTATTGAGCACTCTTCAGATCAAATGAATTGCATTTTGATGTATTTTGTTTCTTCTTAAATCAATAAACCGATGAATATTATCAAAACATTTCTTTCCGTAAAATTATGTCTATAAACTTTTGTAGGAGAAAGATATCTGAATACTCTTGAAGAGTTGGACAACGAATATTTAAGTAATTTACCTTTGGCAGAACATAGTCAAATTTTCAACACGATGGCACCACATAGAACCGTTGCAGTTACTAACTTTTTACAAGCTACGTTTTACGGTACAAGTGGATTGCCAACAATGGACCTTTTCTGTGGCCTCCTCGTTCCCCCGATCTGACAGACTTAGACTATTTTATATTGGGAACGATAAAAGGAATCGTTTATTTTAATCCAGTAACAACGAAAGAGGACTTTATCTGGATATCTATCAGCAAATATCTGGCATGTTTTTGTTAAAACTCTGTTAGATTCCCCATAGATAATAAACAAATTCAATTAATCCTCGTGTGTGTAATTTAATCGCCCCGGTGTGATTATTAGTTTAATAATTATTATAATTACTATAATAAATAAATATAATATTTTAGTAGGTAATTGTCAAACGACAACAAATATTACGTTTCTATAGTAACCAATTGGTTTTGTTCTCGCTAGGCCTCCCCGTCATGGCCAACTAACAAGAAAACTTACAAGCCGTCTGGTATTATTATAATAATAAATGTTAAATCGTCAATAACTCAAAAACTATAAATTTTTGGAATAGACAACTTTATACAAAGTCACCCTTATTTTAAATGTTAAATAAGATAAAATTATAAAAATTGGGGGTTTGCATTTGAAAAAAGTAACTTTTAACGATTTTTTAAAGTATATTTATAATGTCAGTTTGTGATCACCCTATATTTATTTATTATAAAAATATCAGCACAGGCCACTAAAGTGTACCCTTTTGGACAAGGAAGCCAACCGCAAATAAATAATAGAGACTTCGATAAGCAGATGTTTATAGTTCTGTCTAGACCTTCAAACGTAATTTTTTTACATAAAATTCAAAATATCTCAAAAACGGTTGAACTTAAGTATAGGATATTATACATGAAATATACCTAGAATTTTTCGAGGAATCCAGAAATTCGATTATATACAGGGTGTTCCACTTAAAATAAGAAAGTTGACGTATACTTCCGGTATAACCGGAAGTGCCGCCATCTTGAAAATATTTTGCGCGAATTGCCCCCATCGACATTAGTTAGCTGCCAAAATTTCAAACTTTTCTAAAGCCTACTTTCTGAGAAATCGATAATTGAGGTATGAATTTCAACCCCAGGTCCCCATAGTTCAAATCTTGAGGGTTAATTGTTTGCTACCTAACTAATTGTTCGCTGCCTCAACATGTTACTACTAAATTTTGGTAGTGAGGCATTTATCATTTCATGGTAAAATAATTTTTTACCTAACTAAGGGACGAATTTCAACCCCAGGTCCCCATAGAATCTTGTTCAAAATTTGAGGGCTAGTTGTTTGCTATCTAATCATGTTACGCCTAAATTTTGGCAATGAGGCATTTGCTATTTCGTAATAAAATAATTTTTCAATTACTTAAGGTATGATTTTCCACCTCATGTCCCCATAGAATCTGGTTCAAATTTTGAGAGCAAATTGCTTGCTACCTAAAGATGTTAGTCTCAAATTTTCGTAGTGAGGCATTCGCTTTATTATGGTAAAATAAATTTTTAATTTCTTAAAAGATGAATTTCAACCTCTGTTCCCCATAGAATCTTGTTCAAATTTTGAGGGCTAATACCTAAACATGTTACTTCTAAATTTTGGTAGTGAGGCATTCGCTTTATCATAGTAAGATAATTTTATTTTTTAAGGGATGAATTTTAACCGTTTTTCCGTATATTATTTTGTTTACGTTTTTACGGCTGATGGTTTCCTTAAGGGGTTTAATTTAAAATATGAATTTTATATAAAAAGAATTATTGTTAAGATTTTGCCGCTCAAAAACAGTGTACCGAATTTCCAGCCACAGAAATGTTGCACAAGAGTCTGGGGAACAGATTTGTGCGAGCTCCGAAATAGGTCGATCATAGTCTTGTAGTCAGGTTCAGGGTGCTAGTAGTAGATTTTGCTGATATGTTGTGTGCATGGCCATGCACCATGCGAGGGAAATAGCCGTTTTAACTACTTTTTGCAAAGAAAAAGTAGAACAAGTGTATCTATTAATACTTTTAAAAAGTAGTAGGTATAATAAAAAAAGAATAAAAACACGAAATTAATGGAGATTATTAAATTTAAAAGTAGTAGAATGTGAGTTTATTAATAGTTCTAACAAGTAACATAATAAAAAATTATAAAAATACGAAATGAAAGGACACAATTAAGTAATAACGGGTGAGAATTTTAAAGTGTTACAAGGCGATATCGGAAAAATGGTTTGGAATTTTTTTATAAAAATTTGATAAGTTAAGGGTAGGGCAGATTTTAACTTCGATCATTAATAATATCCCCGAATTAGGGCAAAATGTGTGTCAGCAAAGTAAGAGGGGAATTTGTTTGTTTGTTTTTATCGCACATTTACTAATAATAACGCTGGGATATTTTTATTTACTGCTCAAAAGAGAATTGGCATACATTAAATATATAATGCTTCACATTATTTAATAACCATCTAAGATTAACTGTAGATTGGTTGGTAAAACGTTTGATATACGAATAATCGGTTTTCATAGCAGTTTTGTTTTCCATAATAAAATTGTCCTTGTGTGTTTTTGAACGTGAAATTTGGCAATCATTCATTATCTGCCCCCCGCCCCTCTATGCACAAACAACAGACAGACAAATGTTGTTTATGTTCCATGTTCCATCTATTCTCCTTTAATTATCGAAGGATTTTAAGATAGTTTTAACAGTTACTTCCTTTCCTACCCCTAAAATACTTGCATTTGCTCTACTGGTTGCCTTTAGTTCCGAATTAAGAAAGAAACAGAAAATAACAATAAACGACTTCGTTTAAAAAAAAATCGTTAAACACATTAATATTGACAAGGGATTATTATTTCTCAAGATATGACTAAATTTCCACAATTAATACATACAAATTTCAAAATTCGCGAATTTTCAGGGATCCATAAAATTTCAACCATACATCCTAGGGCAAAATAAATGTTTTTTTCGTCTTTCATGGCATCAAATTAGTACATAAACAAAGTTCTAGCAAAATATATATACCCCAAAAAAAGTTCGAAAATTTTTCGTGAAAATGTATGGATTTTTTTAGGTAAAATTTTGACGCAAAAATTTTTTTTGGAACATGCTATGTGTATGTATAATATGTGGTTATATAGGTATTTTAAGCTCAGAAATTCATTAAACATTAATATTGACAAAGGATTAATATTTGACAATATACGACTAAATTTTCACATTAAATACATAAATATTTGTAAACTCGCGAATTTTCAGAGAGCCATAAAAGTTCAATCGTACATCCTAGGACAAAATAAATGTTTTTTCCGTATTTTGTGGCTTCAAATTAGTACATGTAAATTTACGGATATTTTAGGTGAAATTTTGACGGAGAAATACATCCTAGGAAAAAATAAATGTTTGTTTCGTTTTTATGGCTCCAAATTAGTACATAAACGAAGTTCAGCAAAATCGATTTCCCAAAACAAGTTTGAAAATTTTGCATGTAAATGTATGGATTTTTTTAGATAAAATTTTGACGGAGAAATTTTCTTTGGAACATGGCGTGATAATATGTGGTTTTATAGGTTTTTTGAGCTGAGAAGTTCATTAAACATATTAATATTGACGAGGGATTAACATTTCTCAAGATACAACTAAATTTTCACAATAAATACATAAAAATTTGAAAATTCGCGAATTTTCGAAGAGCTATAAATGTTCAACCATACATCCTAGGACAAAGTAAAAGTTTTTTTCGTTTGTTATGGCATCAAATTAGTACATAAACGAAGTTTCAGCTAAATCGATTTCCCAAAAGAAGTCTGAAAATTTTGCATTAAATGTATGAATTTTTTAGGTAAAATTTTGACGAAGAAATTTTTTTTGGAACATGGTCTGATAATATGTGGTTTTATAGGTATTTTGAGTTGAGAAATTCATTAAACACATTAATATTGACGAGGGATAAATATTTCTCAAGATATGACTAAATTTTTACCATAAATGCATTTAAATTTGAAAATTCGCGAATTTTCAGAGTGCCATAGAGCTTCAATCATACATCCTAGGACAACATAAATGTTTTTTTCGTTTTTTATGGCATCAAATAAGTACGTAAACGAAGTTTTAGCAAAATCGATTTTCCAAAAAAAGTTTGAAAATTTTGCATGTAAATATAAGGATTTTTTAGGTAAAATTTTGACGCAGAAATTTCTTTGCAACATGCTATGATAATATGTGGTTTTTTCAGGTATTTTGAGTTAAGAAATTCATTGAACACATTAATATTGACGAAGGATTAATATTTCTGAAGATATGACTAAATTTTCACAATAAATACATAAACATTTGAAAATTAACAAATTTTCAGAGAGCCATAAAAGTTCAACCGTACATCCTAGGAAAAAATAAATGTTTTTAATAATATGTGGTTTTATAGGTGTTTTGAGCCGAAAAACTCATTGAACATATTAATATTAACGAAGGAGTAATATTAATATATTACATATTAATATTAACGAAGGAGTAATATTTCAGGCGATAGTTTGCTTTCAAACTCTTTTCGAAAATCTGGGCCTGGTGCAGCGATTTCGGAAGAGGCCTGTGGAGATGTGACTTGTGGAGGTGGATTTTTTTTTGTTTGGAGTGTCTCGAATTTAATCTTTTCGACATTGAACGGATATAATCCAGTACATTCAAATGCACTTTGAATTGTTTTAGGTTTTAAGGTCTTATCAAAACATTCTTTTACCAGCATGGAAAAACCCGTTCGTTTAATTTTGTTGAATTCATGTTTAATTCTAAAATCATGAACTATTGTTCGCCATGTAGCTTTAACCGGACGGAACACTGCTACATCTAATGGCTGCATGATGTGGGTAGAATTCGGAACCAATGCTACCAATACAATTCCATTTGCTTTGCAGAACTCACTTAATGCCAATGAAATATGGCTGGTATGGCCATCAAGGAAAAGTACGACGGGCAGTGTAATGTTTTTTTTAACCAGCTAAAGAAGACGTTAGTTACATATTCAAAAAATGCTTCCGTATTCATCCAACCACTCTCAGTATATCCACATCCCCAACCAGTTGGCACAGATGGCGGGATATTTTTTGGCATCCTGGACTTATATGGAAATACCACCATCGGCGGCGCTACTTGACCGTTCGCAGAAATGTTGGCTAAAACTGTGAGGCATTCTTTATCATCATTTATGACTCTGTTATAAACAGTCTTGGAACCTTTTTTCACTAGCACTTGTTTTTCTGTCGGAGTTAAAAAAAATGCGGTCTCATCACAGTTATAGATTCTGCTAGGGTCTCCTAAAACTTCCGTTATTCCGTTTTTTACAAAATATTCATGCACCTTCACAAACCAATTCCTAATGGCCTCCTCAGTTACTCCAGCTCGGCTTGAAGTTAGGTTTTGTGCTACTCGGCAAGACACATCTTTGTTTCGTTTTAGAAATCCCTGGTACCAATGTTTTCCTGGTCTCCCATCCTTAAAAGGATTAGGACGATTTAGGTTTTTAATCAATGTGGATACAGCGTCAATTAGTTGAGCTCTAGACACTGGAAATCCAGCATCTCCCAGAAAATGGATCCAATCAACTACTAGGTTTTCTTCTTCAGGTGTTAAGATAGGCGGCTTTCCACTTGTCTTGAAAATATCCTTTTGCTTTTTCTTGTCCTTTAATGTGGTTTGTGGTATTCCGTAAATTTGGGAGGCTTTATAAACAGACACCTTACCTTGCTTTATTTCTTCAAGAGCTTGTTTAACCGCGTCTTTTGAATACTTTTTTTTCCTTTATTTTTAGCTTTAATTATTGGTGTAGGTGCCATTTTGCTGAAAATAAAAAAAGAAGTAGGTAAGTATCAAAATATCATCAAATTTATTTATTTATTTGTTTATTTATTTATTTAATTAATTAATTTCGTTATAAAATAAATAAAAAAAAAACATAATTATATCTCAAAAACTAGGGCTCTGACAAAATTTGACTACTAATTTTTTATAATTTATATCGAAACATTCTTATTATGAAATGTAATTTACTCATACTTACTTCATCTACAAAGGCATGCAAATGCCCAATATACAATTAAATAAAATATTTTATAATCAAAACAACCAAAACATTACCTATGTATGTACATGAGTCCGTTTAAGCCGGAATTAGCTTCTAGACCATAAAAAGCGGATCCTTATGCCGACGTATTTTTTTTTAAGTTTTTGTCAGATTTGTGTCAATATTTTGAAAGAAAACAAATAAAACTAAAATTTTAAACATACTTTTCACATAAATTAAGAATGTTTTCACTTTTTTTTTTCTGTTTAATTGAAAAATTAAAGTTTGTTGTGGGTATAGCTATTATTAAATATATCCTTTTGGGACACATTCTTTTAACATAAAAAAGTACTTTTCTAATGAGAAATCTATACGACGCATTTTGCTCCTAGCATATATTAAGGCCTAATTTACAGTTTACAAATATTTTTTTTCTAATTGCAGTTCAAATAGATTTTAAAATTTGATTTAAATACAACAGAAGAAAATCCTTATTTCGACGTATTACGGCGACATTAGCTCT
This sequence comes from Kuschelorhynchus macadamiae, assembly GCA_030620095.1. Taxonomy (NCBI): domain Eukaryota; kingdom Metazoa; phylum Arthropoda; class Insecta; order Coleoptera; family Curculionidae; genus Kuschelorhynchus; species Kuschelorhynchus macadamiae. Next base: position 1,748,417 of record JAUTXW010000329.1, read on the forward strand.
GGTAACAAAAACGGGCCCTTATTCCGACGTATTTTTTTAAACGCATTTGTACAAGTTTGTGTCAAAATAATAAACCAAAACCAGTAAAAATTTATTTTTAAAACCTTTTTCTTCACATAAAAGAAAAATGCAACCCGCTTGCGTAAACAAAAACTTTAAATTTTTGAAAGATGTTTAATCACTTAAATCAATGTACTTACCAAAATGCGAACGTTCTTCACTCACTGTGACACCTAGACTGACCCGGTCGGAACTAAATGCAAACTGGATCCAAACGAGAGTGGCTTACCCCACCACTTTGGCGCTGTTGCGCAATCTAATAAATTCTGTAAGGGATAAATTTGATCGCGTTTAGATATTCGTTGTCAGTTTAAAGAAATTGACTGACAAAGTTTGCCTTAAGGAAATAGGGCGGGATTAGGGCTCGATTCAGCATACGTCGGAATATGGTGCTTTTACCTTACATGCAAATGTGAAAATTCGCGAATTTTCAGAGAGCTATAGAAGTTCAACCATATATCCTAGGTCAAAATAAAGGTTTGTTTCGTTTTCAATGGCATCAAATCATAGTACATAAACGAAGTTTCAGCAAAATCGATTTTCCAAAAAAAATTCGAAAATTTTACATGTAAATGTATGGATTTTTTAGGTAAAATTTTGACGGAGAAATTTCTTTGCAACATGCTTTGATAATATGTTTTTTTATAGGTTCCTTGACCTGAGGAATTCATTGAACACATTAATATTGACGAGGGATTAATATTTCTCAAGATATGACTAAATTTTTGCAATAAATACATACAAATGTGTAACGATATATGCTAGGACAAAATAAATGTTTTTTTCGTTTTTAATGGCATCAAATTAGTACATAAACGAAGTTTTAGCAAAATCGATTCCCCAAAAAAATTTCGAACATTTTGCATTATTATTGACGAGGGATTAATATTTCTCAAGTTATGACTAAATTTTAGCAAAAATATTACAAATGTTAAAATTCGCTAATTTTCAGAGAGCCATAAAAGTTCAACCATACATCCTAGGACAAAATAAATGTTTTTTTCGTTTATTATGGCATCAAGTTAATACATAAACCAAGTTTCAGCAAAATCGATTTCCAAAAAAAAGTTTGAAAATTTTGCTTGTAAATGGACGGATTTTTTTAGGTAAAATTTTGGCGTAGAAATTTTTTTGTAACATGGTATGAAAATATGTGGTTTTATAGGTATTTTGAGGAGAGAAATTCATTAAACACAATAATATTGATGAAGGAGTAATCTTTCTCAAGATATGACTAAATTTTTACAATAAATAGGTACTTGAAAATTTGAAAATTCGCGACTTTTCAGAGAGCCATAGAAGTTTAACCATACATCCTAGGACAAAATAACTGTTTTTTTTTTCGTTTTTTATGGCATCAAATTAGTACATCAACGAAGTTTCAGCAAAATCGATTTCCAAAAAAAAAGTTTGAAAATTTTGCTTGTAAATGTATGGATTTTGTTAGGTAAAATTTTGACGGAGAAATTTTTTTTGTGACATGGTATGATAATATATAATTTTATAGGTATTCTGAGCTCAGAAATTCATTAAACACTTTAATATTGACGAGAGATAAATATTTCTCAAGACATGACTAAATTTTTACAATAAATACATGCAAATGTGAAAATTCGCGAATTTTCAGAGAGCCATAGTAGTTCAACCATACATCTTAGGACAAAGTAAATGTTTTTCTCGTTTTTTATGGCATCAAATTAGTACTTAAACGAAATTTTAGGAAAATTAATTTTCCCAAAAAGTTCGAACATTTTGCATGTAAGTGTATGGATTTTTTTTTAGGTAAGATTTTGACGTAGACATTTTTTTTGGAACACGGTATGATAATATGTGGTTTTATAGGTATTTTGAGCTGAGAAATTTATTAAACACATCAATATTGGCGAGGGATTAATATTTCTCAAGATATGACTACATTTTTACAATAAATACATAAAAATTCGCGAATTTTCAGAGAGCCATAGAAGTTCAACCATATATCCTAAAAGAAAATAAATGTTTTTTTCGTTTTTTATGGCTTCAAATAAGTACCTAAACGAAGTTTTAGCAAAATCGATTTTCCAAAAAAAGTTCGAAAATTTTGCATGTAAATGTATGGATTTTTTAGGTAAAATTTTGCGAGAGACATTTTTTTTGGAACATGGTATGATAATATGTAGTTATATAGGTATTTCGACTTGAGAAATTTGTTAAACATATTATTGACGAGGGATTAATATTTCTCAAGATATCGACATTTTTACAATAAATACATAAAATTTTGAAAATGCTCGAATTTTTTGAGAGCTTAAGAAAGTACAACCTAGGGCGAAATAAATGTTTTTTTTTTCGGTTTTTATGGCATCAAATTAGTGCATAAACGAAGTTTCAGCAAAATCGATTTCCCAAAAAAAGTTTGAATATTTTGCATGTAATGTATGGATTTTTTTTAGATAAAATTTTGACGGAGAAATTTTGTATCATGGTATAGTAATATGTGGTTTTATAGATATTTTGAGCTAAGAAATTCATTAAACACATCAATATTGACAAGGGATTAACATTTCTCAAGATATGACTAAATTTTCACAAAAATTACATACAAATTTGAAAATTCACGAATTTTCAGAGAGCCATAGAAGGTCAACCATACATCCTAGGACAAAATAAATGTTTTTTTGTTTTTTATGGCATCAAATTAGTACATAAACGAAGTTTCAGCAAAATCGATTTCCAAAAAAAAGTTTGAAAATTTTGCTTGTATATGTATGGATTTTTTTAGGTAAAATTTTGACGGAGAAATTTTTTTGTTACATGGTATGTTAATATGTGATTTTAAAGGTATTTTGAGCTGCTATACGAATTTTAATATTGATGAAGGATGATTATTTTTCAAGATATGACTAAATTTTCACATTAAATTCATACAAAATTGAAAAATCGCGTATTTTCAGAGAGCCATAAAAGTTCAACCATTCATCCTAAGACAAAATATATGTTTTTTTTTTCGTTTTTTATGGCATTAAATTAGTACATAAACGAAGTTTAGTAAAATCGTAAAAAAAAGTTCGAAATTTTTGTATTAAATGAATGGATTTTTTAGATAAAATTTTGACGGAGAAATATTTGTGGAAAGTGCTATGATAAAATGTGGTTATATAAGTATTTTGTTATAGGTGATTATCTACAAATCGGTTTATAGATTTTTCCAAATTCCACCTTTAAGGGAGGAAAATAGAGAAACTTTATTTACAATGGCTTTCACCCCTAAGGGAATGAATTGTGTTTTAATTTTATTTACAATATCTTTTCAACTAAACGAGATTTTATGACGATTCTTCCGTCGATACCATCGATTCTCTCTCCTATAAGAGGGTGAAGTGTGTTTTTTACTTTTTTTACATTATCTCTTCAACTTAATGAGATTTTGAACCAGCTGTTTTATAATTGCCTATATATTTTTAGCTTTTTGTAAACCCTTGAACTAAATGGGTTTGTAAGATAATTTTTTCTTCACTGGCTTTCTGAAATAATCATCTAAAAGTGATTTCTGTATTATTCGAAATTCCACTAATAAGGAGTAAAATATGTCTTATAATTTTCTTTGGCACAAATAATAATTTAATTCCATTTTTGTGTAAAAACATTTTCAATACTTACTGAAAATCCTATTTCAGTATGATTTAAAATTTTATATATTAATTTTGAGTTTCTCTGACAAACATATGAGCGTCAAAACCTCGACGGCAGATATTGCGGGTCGAGACGGCTTGGGCAAGCTGAGAATAAAAATAGAAATCTTTTTGAAATAGACCAAGGTAATCAAGTAAAATTTAGGGCCCCTTTTATAATAAAATTTTCCATACAATACCTGTAAAAAATTCTGATAAGGCCCATTTAATATTATTTCATAATTTTAAATATCCATTAATTGATTACCATTAAATACTTTGTTTCATATTTTAAATCAATTATTTCTCTAAATATGTTGTATTATTTCTATTAATATGTATAATTATTTCGAGAAAAAACCTTTTGAACAGATTTGTACCAAGCCACATGGGTTATATAATAAACATAGTCGCTTATTTGTTTATTGAAAATACGAACAAATGAATTACATGGCAAACTAAAAAAAATAACATACAATTGGCTCATTAATTAGTATCTGATAACTGAATAAAAGACATTTCCTACCTTTATATAGAAAAAAATATGGTCGTATATTTAGTAATTATATTATTGAGTTAATGTGGAATGGTGAAGTCTATCACCTTAGTTTGTGTTAATTAGAAGTAGTATTCATAACCGATAAGAACAATATTACATTAAAAAGTACCTAAAAATACACTGTTCTGCATTTTGAAATTTTTTGTCGTTCCCTGATATTTTCTTGTGTCTACTGTAATGTGCTGAATTCAAATATAAGAAACCCAAACCATAAACAAGCTAGTGAATTTTCAAAAAAAATAAACACTTTCTTTATATTTTTTTTAGTAATATGTTTCGCATAGTGTAGCACGTTTATTTTGGCTCCGGTTAAATCAGTAAAAACATACGGTTAAAACGCGAATATTTTCTTGATTTTTTGGAGGAAGCTTTGATCGTCTCTCTAGCTACGGTATTATAAAGAGAAATAATTATTTGGTGTTAAAATAGTTAGTAAAATAAATAAGTTATTGTCGTTGTCCATTAATAAATATTAAAATGGTATTTACTGAAAGGCAAAAAGCAGAACTGATCACCATTGTTAAGGATGCATCGCAAAAAATAGTAAATGAAATCATAAAAGATGGACAATTTATGGATTCCTTGACCCTGAAAGTTGCTGATATTGTTTCACAAAAAATAGTTGCATTGGAAAATAAAGTAAATATCTTGGAAGGACAGCTAAAAAATATACAGGATGATAAAGAACAATTGTTACTGAAAATAGATGACTTGGAACAAGATTCAAAATTAAATCAGTTGCGATTATATGGACTCCCGGAAGATAATAGCGTTCTAAAATCCAAAGTTTGTGAAGTTTTTCAGACAATGTTACAAGTTCCAAATGCAGAGCTAGTGCATTGTTATCGAATTGGTAAACGGCAAAGCAAAACGGGAAGGCCGAGACCAGTTGTTGTTAAGTTTACATCTATTAAACAACGGAATATGGTATTTTTAAACAAAAAGAAGCTGAAAAATAGTAAAATGGTTATCGTGGAAGAACTTCCTTTACAACGCTATCAATTGCTGATGTTGGCCAAAGAAAAGATTGGCAAGGAGAACGTGTGGACAATGGACGGGAAGATAATTGCCATGATCAATGGAAGAAAGACATTTATAGAAACAGAAGATGATATTTTGAAAGACAGTACAATAGGCTAGCCGGATGCCGATAATTTTGGTGTTTTTTTTTTCCTTTAATTTAATTTGAATATTTGTATATTAATTTTAAAATAATTTGTGATACAACAAAATATTCTACATTTTTTTTTCTTGATTTTTTGTTATTGTAAATTACGACAGACGAGAGATGAAAAGATTGCATATTGAATACTTAAATGTGCGTTCGTTATTACCTCATTTTTCAGATGTTAAGGAGATTTTGTTGCAGGAAAAGTATGATATTTTGGGTATTTCTGAAACATGGTTAACTGAAGACATTTCAAATGATCTACTACAACTTGAAAATTATACATTTGTTAGAACCGACAGAAAGACAAGAGGTGGTGGAATTGGTATGTATTTTAAGGAAAGTTTTTCGTATGAAATTTTGTATTCAATTCAAACAGAACATCTAGAGCAACTGTGGATTAAATTTCAATTTAATAATATTTCATATATTATTGGTTCTATTTATAGACCGCCTAAGGCACAGTTTGGCAAATTTCTATGTGAATTCGAGGATTCTTTATCAGTATTTTCTATGGAATGTGACAAAATTATTTGTGGGGGCGACTTTAATCTAAATTTTTTGGACTTGAATAATACCAGTGTTCAAGATTTCATCTCCTTTATAGACACTTTTCAATTGAAACAAATTATTAATACACCCACTAGAGTCACTGCAACAACAAGGACCTTAATTGATTTGATACTTATACCAAAGGATAAAATAAATTATATATATTCCGATAAAAACGTACCTCAAGTGTCTGACCATATGTTGGTAAATATTAATTTAGAAACTAATATAATATCAAAAGACAATAAGTATTTTACACTCAGAAATCTAAAACGTATTGATAAAGATTTATTAAAAATGTTCCTGGATAATACACCTTTCGAAGGCATAATAAATATTAGCAATATCAATCACAAACTTTTATATTTTAACACTCTAATACTAAATATTTTTGATACATTAGCGCCATTAAAAACAGTTAAATTAAAAAAGCAAAAGCCTGTTTGGCTTACTGACACGGAGCAGACCATGATAAACATGAGAGATAAGGCATTTAAAAAATATAAAAAAACAAAAGTACAATATCACTGGGATCTATACAAACAATTGCGCAACCAGACAAATATAGCTATCAAAAATGAAAAAAGAAGTTACTTAGAATACTGTGCTAATAATAATCATAATAGTAAAATTTTATGGAAAAGATTAATAAATTTAAATGTTGTTAATAAACCAATTATAACAAGCCTTCCAAATTTCTTGGATAAACCCACCGATATAAACAATCATTTTTTACAATTCTCTATAAATAAACAGCCAGCAGATCATGATCTTAACTTTTATTCAAATAATAATAAAACAAATATTGATGAAAAATTCGAATTTGTTACAGTAAGCATGGATGAGGTACAATCACAACTTGTTAATATAAAATCATTAGCGTCGGGTTCAGATTCTATTAATATTGAGATGTTATTGCTGTGTTGTCCAAAAATATTACCGTTTCTGACAAATATAATTAATTCTTGTCTCTTGGAAGGAATTTTTCCAGACGCCTGGAAAATAGCGCGTGAAACTCCACTACCAAAGAATAGTAACATAAAATCTTTTAACGAACTCCGACCCATTAGTATTTTACCTTGTCTATCAAAACTGTTAGAGAAAATAATGAATAACCAAATACGAATTTTTTTAGACAAACATAATATTTTACCTGAAAATCAGTCAGGCTTTAGGCCAGGCTACAGTTGTGCAACAACTCTAGTGAGCTTAACAGATGATATTATTAGAGCCTCAGACTCAGGTAAATCAACAATTTTAGTACTTTTAGACTACTCCAAAGCATTCGATACAATAAGCCATGATATATTGTTAGCTATTTTAAATTATGTCGGATTTTCAGTTAATGCTATTAAATTTATTAAATGCTATCTTAATAATCGAATGCAATATGTTGAAACTTCTTTAGGTCAGTCTTCGAGAGAATTGGTGGAGTGTGGAGTGCCACAGGGTTCCATACTAGGTCCTTTATTGTTTACTATTTATACCAATAATTTTATATCCTGTCTAAAACATGTTACTGCATATTTCTATGCAGATGACACCCAAGTGCTTTACTCTTTCTCACCTGAGGGTGGACCTGCGGCAGAAACACTTATTAATAATGATCTGAATAATCTACTTCTATATTCAGAACGTCACGGATTGAGAATTAACCCCGATAAAGCAACAATTATGGTTTTTGGTAAACATAAAGATGAATTGAGAAATAGCATTAATATAAATATGGCTGGTACAACACTGCAATATACTGAATGTGTCAGAAATTTGGGTATCGAAATTGACTCTAATTTACGGTTTAAACAGCAAATAGGTCATTGTTTACAAAAAGCATATTTTTCTCTAAAGATTCTTTATCCCCATCGTCACTTGTTAAGTGAAAATCTAAAAATTAAGTTGACTGATTCCCTTGTCTTAAGCCACTTTAATTACTGTGATGTTTTATATGGGCCATGCTTGGATAAAGTTGATAAAAATAGAATAGAAAAAGTACAAAAAAGCTGTTTGCGTTTTATATATGGCATTCGAAAGTTTGACCCGGTGTCTTATAAATTAAGAGATGCAAAGTGGCTTAATATGGAAAGTAGGCGTCAGTTGCCCTCTTTGGTCTTTTTCCATAATATAATCTTTAATAACTGTCCTCCATATTTGACAAACAAAATAACCTACAGAACAGATGTCCACAGATTAAATTTAAGATTTAGAGGTCATATTTCTCCACCACCTCATAAGACCCAATTTTTTAAGAGAAGTTTTTCTTATAATATTTATAAATTGTATAACAGCATACCGGTTTTACTTAAGAGTCTTAAACCTGTAACGTTTAAAAAGAGGATAAAATATTTTTTAATGAGCAATTAAATTGTTTTCTCATTTTCTCGTCTGTTATCTTGTCTCATTACTACTTTATTTTAAGTATAGTATTTAGTTCACTTTGCGAACATATATTGTCAATTTAATAATTTCTGTAGGGGCTGGACCTTGAACAATTTTGATTGCTTTTAGCTCCTATTTTGCATTTATTTTTTTCATGATAAATATGTGTACACCTTGTTATATGTTATATGAGTGCAAAATAAAATGAATTATTATTATTATTATTATTTTTTATACATTAACTTGCTTCTCCATTTGAGCAATTTGCTGGCTATTATATATATATATATATATATATATATATATATATATATATATATATATATATATATATATATATATATATATATATATATATATATATATATATATATATATATATATATATATATATATATATATATATATATATATATATATATATATATATATATACGGGCAAGGGGTAGCCCACGTTTTATATACTTTAATTTAATTTGAATATGTATATTAATTTTAAAATAATTTGTGATACAACAACCTAAATTACGAGAGATGAAAAGATGCTGAATACCGGTTTATATGTTAAGGAGATTTTGTTGCAGGAAAAGTAGGGGTTAACTAGACATTTCAAATGATCTACTACAACTTGTTTTGCAGAAAGACAAGAGGTGGTGAAATGGGGATTACAGAACATCTAATTTGTATATACACTTCTAAGGCACAGTTTGGCAAATTTCTATGTGAATTCGAGGATTCTTTATCAGTATTTTCTATGGAATGTACTTTAATCTAAATTTTTTGGCTTGAATAATACCAACTTTTCAATTGAAACAAATCCTGCAATGACCTTAATTGATTTGATTACCAAAGGATAAAATAAATTATATATATTCCGATAAAAACGTACCTCAAGTGTCTGACCATATGTTGGTAAATATTAATTTAGAAACTAATATAATATCAAAAGACAATAAGTATTTTACACTACGTATTGATAAAGATTTATTAAAAATGTTCGGATAATACACCTTTCGAAGGCATAATAAATATTAGCAATATCAATCACAAACTTTTATATTTTAACACTCTAATACTAAATATTTTTGATACATTAGCGCCATCAAAAACAGTAAAAAAGCATGTTTTGTAAAAAATATAGCCTACTGACAAATATCTCAAAAAGAAAAAAAAAAAAAAAGCATATTTTTCTCTAAAGATTCTTTATCCCCATCGTCACTTGTTAAGTGAAAACAATGTTGCCATGGTGAAACACATTATAAATAACATATTACGATTAAAAACTCATCCATAATATTCTTCCACAGATGTCCACGGAGGTCATATTTCTCCACCACCTCTAAGACCCAATTTTTTAAGAGAACTTATAATATTTATTTGCAGCATACCGGCTGACCTTGAAAAAGGCACGACGGGCCGCGAACATATATTGTCAATTTAATAATTTTGATATGGTTTTTAGAACATAACAATGAGTGATTTTCCTAAAATAATATATATATATATATCTGATATTGGATTTTATATTTAGACAAAGGTAGACAGGTAGATGTTATGTAATAAGTGTTGTATTATAACATTTCTATTTTACTTTCTAAAATAAAATTATTTCTGATATTGGATTTTATATAAGAGCAGGTAGATGTTTGTAATAAGTGTTGTATTATAACATAGATTATATTATATGGAATATATAGCAAGTATTGATATACCAAACCGGGTTTCAATGGAAATATTAAATAGACAATAGTTGACGGGTTTGAAACTCGAACATGAACGTGGTTTGATCTAGATTAAAAAACTAACGAAATATTAGGTACTTCATGTAGAAAAAATTTTAATAAAACGATGTTTGAAAAAACACCTCCCAATAAAAATAACCCTGATGATGGTGGAAAACAGCCACCGAAATGTATTACGATAAAAAAAACGAGAAAATTAAAGAAACATATTTGATATTGGTTATGGTCTGTTTTATTGGAAGCCTTTAACACCTTAAGTCACAATAACTAATATTTAAAAATGATACTAAGGATATACGAAACAATTTAATTTGATGCTTTTTTACAAACTACATTTTTTGCTCCCAATTTTCTACCTAAATAAGTAAGTTATATGTTGTGACTCTGGAAGAGGCAAACATGTATATATCTTATGAAAGTAGATTTTTTCAAACAAACATTCATATGAATTTTGTATTAAAGGAAAAATATATTTCAACTCATTAAGGGTTTAATCTTGAAATCTGTATTAAATATTAATTTTTGAAATCCTTTGACTCTGAAAATAGAATCTTGGAATCACTTAACAATCTTATTTTTTAAGTAAAAATATATTTTAACACTTTCCTCGTTAAGGGCGAAGTGCCGAGAAATCCAGGAATTAATCTTTATCAAGATTGATGGAAAAATTGTCTTAAAACTCATTTATAAAATAAGTTAAAATAAAATAAGTTTTTATTTCCAACAGGCCAAAGCCCAATACAGGAAACTGTAGAATATGACTGTAATAACAAATAAATTATATAATATGTAACAAATAAAAATAAAAATATCAAAAAAAAAAGAAAAAATATATAAACAATTAAAAAAATTATGAACTTAAACTAAGTAAAAATGAATATGAATCTAAAACTCAAATCAAAAACAAAATAAAATGAATTAAAACAAAACAAGATAATAATGCAGGCACTCAACCCGGTAACCAAAGCCAGACAAGGAGACATAGGGAAGAATAGGGGGAAAGCCAGAAGCCAAGAGCAAATGCTGAATGATATTGGGCAGATTATCTGAATGGATATCGCAGGATTCAGATATAGGATTAAAGTTGCTACACATAATGTGAACGGGGCTTTGGTAGAGCATGTTGGAATGTGCCAGGTCGAGAGCAAACATAGGTTGACGTCTGGCCGCCAATCGCGCTACATGAAAGGGAATTTCTCCCAACAGAAAAGGGTAGTCAATGTTCCCATTAAGTAGACGATATAAGAATGTCACCGACTGCATGTCTCGGCGGAGCTCCAATGGCAACTCCCCAAATCTGGACAACAACAAGCCATGATCGAACCCTTTATCAGGGTAGGCACCATCTTCCTCGAACATAAGGTATTTAAAGAATCTCCTCTGAACGGCCTCAACGGAAATTTTATGGCAATTATATATAGGATACCACACGATGGAACCGTAGTCCAACTTGGATCTGACGAGAGAGTAATAGAGCAGCCTAAGAGCCAGTGAACTGTTAAAATGCTTACAAGTCCTGATAACAAACCCCAACATTCTAGAAGCACTAGATACCATCTGTTCAATGTGAGGAACCGCTATCCGCTAATGAAAGTGTTTCCAAAAAGCTGTCTACTTGGTTGTTGGTAGCTGAGGGCGGCATATAAATAACAAAGACATAAAATACAAAATAACTTACAACTATTCTACAACCTAAGACCTCTATTAACGGAATCTGATTGCTAAGGGCGGTAAGGTCGAGTCGCTCAGATGCAAATCTGTCTGAGACACCAAGCAAGACACCGCCACCGCGCGATGCATCAACAAGGTCTGTTCTTCTATCCGAGGGGTAGACTGTGTAGGACTCCGGAAACAGCTCGCTGCCGAAGACATCAGGCTGAAGCCAAGACTTAGAGATAGCCACCAGGTCGTAGGAGCACGCGACGACCGAGCTATAGAATGCGTGCGTTTTGGTACGTAGGCCACGCACGTTCTGGTAACAAGTGATGTCATTGTTGGTGCTAGAGAGACCTAGTTTTTTGGCACTCTACTTGCAATTGCAGGAACACCATTTGAGTACTTGATAACCAAATTCTCCTCCCCATCCGAGCGTCGTCTACTCAGCTCATCCCTGATGCCATGAAGATGCTCCAATTGTCCTGAGGACAGGTCTGATTCAACGTAGACTTTTCTAAAATTGACAAGCTTGCCCCTGTTTCTCAGGATGGCCGACACATCGTTGGCGTTAGTAAGAGTGGTTCTGATAGACCTGTGACCATTGCGATTAGGTTTTCCAACTGTAGATGTGTGTGTTACAACTATGTCTCGACCGAGTGCTTCGCCAAGTAGGGAAGAAATCTGGTTCAAATGTCGATATGCGGGACCCTGACAGTATTGCCACGTTGCTATGAAGAATGACTTAAGGTAAGCGAAGTCGTGGATAACTGGCTTAAGATAATATAAGCGGTGGAGTACTCCAATAGTGTTACGTTCCTTAAGCGAATCTGTCAGTTAGTTTGACAATATGGACATGACATTTGCAAAATGACACTTGACAGATGGTTTGTTTACATGCAAAACGTGGAGAAGCCTACAGGAAATTATGAATTTATGAGTTAGATCCTCAACTTTTCTGTGTTTACATTACCAATCTGCAGGCTACGCATACGAATCAACACAACCGCACTGAACTCGACATTTATTTCACTCAGGATACTAGTTAAAAATTAGAATTACGGCAGGTAAACAAATGCACGCTGTTAAAACTGACAGAACTTATATTAAAAGAATTTAGTCAAATAGGGGATGTAAGAAATAAACACATATTTCACCTTCTTAAGGGTGGAAACAAATGTTTATATAGAGATTTTCAAAAGCCATTGACGAAAAAAGTGTATAAACGCATTTAGTTACAGAGATATTGTAAAAAAGTCGGTTTTTAAAATGAATATGTGAAGTTGACGGAAGTAAGTTTTAAAAACTTACTTTTTTTTTAATACGAACCTGCATTTTATATTTCATTTTTAACAATCCCTTGACGTCTCAAAGGTAATGATATATTGCACTCATACATTTAGAGGATTTAAAATTTTTCCATTCGGAAGTTGTGCGATGTTGCTGCTTCTACATTGAACCGGTGGCAACATCCGTTGCCCTGTATATTATTGCATTTTTGTATTGCCCTAGATATTCTGAAACGAGTTTTGAACACTTTATGTTGTTTACTATTTCTAAATTCAACTGTTTTCGAGAAAATGGCACCTGACATTCTTCGCTCTTTGACCCTCCCGAACGACTTAACTTGCAGCGAAATGGATTTGACGTTTCTGTCTTAGTTTATAATTATTATCAATTTGTAATTTGACAAGAAGTGCCAAAGTTTTACATTTGCTGTCAAATTATAAATTGATGCCAACAGATAGGTAACTAAAAACTGAGATTTATTTTGTTGTAAGTGAAGATTTGTTACAGAGTCAAAAATGGTAATTTTCCAGACCACTTTTCTCGAAAACAAATGAATGTAGCTATAGGAAACAACATTGGATAGCGGATTTTGACACTTGTTTAAAGTAGAAGCAGCAACACCGCAAAATTAAAAATATTTTACAGAGTTTAAGATTAAGTTTACCGGGTTAGGGACTTAAATTAAACTTCAGCATACAACTAACATAATTAGACTTATCCATAGAACCCAAATGATTATTACCACTGCACTAAATTAAAATTATAATAATTATAAAGTACCACAGGGCGATATCAATGCAAAAAACGAAATTACCCCTCTGTTAACACTGCGTGCGTCGCACACAGGCGAATTTGATCAGAATGCTGGCCAATATTATTTATCTTATAAAAATTTCTAAAAATGATGAATAATGAATTTATTTAAGAAAAGTATAAATTCTTATGATAATACAGTACTTTACACTATTATTCCGCTATACGTAAAAATATACAGTGTGGTCGAAAAGTCGTACCTAAATTAGATTCTGATTAATAAAATGTTTGTTTTAGAAAGACGTTAGAACATTTTTAATTTAGTTTGTTACGTGTCAATATTTTTACGTAATTCATTTAGTTTTCACTGACAGCTATTAAAACTTATTTTAAGAACACCAACAATGTGTATTATTGAAGAAAAACATAAAACGGTTCTAATTTTAACCTGGAATTATGAATATGTATGTAATTACAATAACAATATTACAAATAATAGGTAATCATAAATATTTTAGAGAAAAAGGGTAAGAACAAAAATGAAATATTGATATTTTATTACTACACAAGGTGTCCAAGGATGTAGGTCCAAAAAAAACACATGGACTACAATTTTTTTTTTCGTCAAAAAGAGACTTTTTGTAAAAAATTCTGATTTTTCTCAAACTCTAATTTAAAAAATATATTATATGAAGTGGGTTAAAAAACAAGAATACATAAAATACTATTAAGAATTTCACAAGTATAATATTATTATATTAATATTTAAAACAAGCAGAACTTTTTATAAATAGTGACTTTTTATGGACTATCGAAATTTGTACAGTTGCGTCTATGAAAATCTAGTACAAAAAAAAATCTCTCATAATTCCTGGTCTATTATTTAAAAAAACCTGATTAGATACCTTATAACTTTCTGTATCACAATTTTATGAATTTTTGTTCCAGTATTTCATAGACGCAACTGTACCTAGTTCATTTGGGACCATATCTGTGAACATATGTTGTTATGCAAGTTTAAACATGAAACTAGGAAGCAATATCTAAAAATTAATTGCAATAAAAATAAAGACTTAGATTAGATTAGATGGTCGGAGTTGGCAATTTTTGCCTTTGTCACTGAAACCTAGCTAGGGTTATTGTAATTACTCCAAGCTGCCTTAGAGCTTCTTGTCTAGCCCTGTCTTCTTGATTAGACTCCAGATGAAAAAAAAAAGAGTTATTCACTTAAAAGTTCATCATCATCACTATCTCTGTCACTATTTCTTTCAAGTAATTCAGGTTCTTCCAAAAATGCCAGAACTTCTGATGGATACTGTTTTAGTTTCTTAGCAGATAATTTTTTCATATTGGATATTAATGGATCGGAAGACACGAGAAGGTTCTGAAATATATCCTGCATGTTTTGCTGTCTAGAAAATTTTCTAGAATGAAATTCTCTAAACCGTTTTACATCCTTATTGCGTGACTCTTGGGCTTCCTCACCAAGTTGCCCAATAGGCACTGTAAAATGGGATATTATTCCAGAACCGTGGATAAGGATTTTATGCATAGATGTTGGCATATTGTACCATGGATACAGTTCAACAAATCTTTTTGCTGTATCGTGGCAATAATTTGTAAAAATATTAATTTTGATATGATAGCCGGAAGAAATTGTTAATAGTATTATTCGGAATCTAGATATCAGTTCTTTATCTACACCTGTAATTTCCGATGACTTGGAAGGGTTTTCAAAAAATCGTCGGGCCGTGTTTCCGTCGTTCGTGCTTCCAAAACCAGGTTTTGGCCGGAGTTAGTTGTACTAACCCCATTTCATTAAAAAATAAATCCTGGATTCGTTTTTTAGTTCTTATAAGTTTTTCCTTATTTTCCTTGCCTCGAGCCTGCCATTGCTTAAATTCCAGTTTATAAGAAAGGTGCAGCACACACTCACAAAAACGAATCCAGGCATGCAGTGATGATAAACCGAACTGATATCTAGATTCGTGAATAACCTTTTGTTTTAAAACCTTTTCAATGTTATTGAAATCTTTAGAGGTCAAATTACAAATAAAACATCTCTGAGTGGATGGATTATCATTGACAGCGTTGCATAATTTGCCATCTATCATGGTAAAATATAAAGTATGTTTTACAAGCACCTCACGAAACTGAATTTTTACCTTTGTTGCTTGTAAAACCGATATTTGTTGGTCAATATACTGCTTTTCCATGACAGAAAGCTCCGTAATTTCATGTTTAAACTGAATTCGAACGGGTCTGCAAAATCTGGTCGAGGAAGGTCTAGGATTTTGCCATATAACCAACTTATTTTTAGAGTTAGGATCACCATTAATTAATTGAATTGGAACCATTGACGTAAGAAAAATATTGGCATCTGAAACACTGGAATCGGAAAACTGTTGTTTATATTGGCTCATCCCAAAACTTCCGTCACACCCCCATTTACAAATTAAATTTAGATTTTTACACTCATCAGGTTTTAGAGAGTTTAAAACTTCTTTAAGAGAGTCACATAATCTCAAAATCGTATGATCCAACAAATTTTGTAGGGCCACTTCAGCAATGTCTTCTGACACTTTCAAATTGTCTGGATAGCATCTTTTTTTTGCAGCAGTGATGGATTCATAATTTGGATAGAGAGATGAATTATGAGTTTTTGCAGAAGTTCTCATTAAATTATATTGAAACTTTGTCAGTTTAGCTTCCACAAAAATGGACAAAGCTTCCTCAGTCGAAAATGGTACCTCGCAGTCTTTTTGAAAAGCTTTCTTATATTTTTTTGCACGAGTGGGTGTGGTAAAAGCAACATCTTTTAACAACTCTGCTGCATCCAATTTGCCATCAGCTCTTAACTGCATTTGGGCAGCATAAACCAATTCTTCAGAAGTAAGACTTGAGCGTACCTGTTCCGTTTTTCTTCTTTTTGTTCGCTCACTTGAAGAGAAAAACTTAGTGGCTGGCCTTTCTGCTTTTGGTGTTGTAGTTGGAATTAATTGAATAATTGAAGAAGAAAATTCTAACTCGGTTTCGAGCCAATTAGAATTTTTATTTTTAAACGCAGTTTTATTTCTAGATGCTGCTGACCATCTTAAGTAATATGTTTCTAATAATTGGATAGGTCTTATGAGACTCCTTGGACAAATCTTGGGTGTTCATTGTAGAGGTCAATTTCTGTACTATATATTGGTACTGCACCTTTCTGTTAGTAGAGTTGCAATTTCTCAGCCATTCAATGAGTTTACTCCTCTTAAAAACGGCCAATTTGGCTGCAGAGCCTAAAAAAGACACAACAAGATATAACACCTCTATGAAACAATTTTAGTAGCATATAAAAATACACGGAACATTTAACAACAAATCTTAATTGGTACTATTCGTTTGGACCTGGCTGTTTTTAAAAATCACACGGAGTTAGAATTTTCTTCTTTAACAACTTAATTAATCCCAATAACAACAAAAAAATTACATGATCAATAATTAAATTTGTATCAATTATGTGAGCACACCAAAAAAAGGAAACCGAAACGCTCGAGTACAGAAACCCAAAATATCTCCAAAACTGCCAATATTTTAGCGTTTCGGGACTTTTTACTGCAAAAGCGGTGTTGCCGTAGCTTAGTAATTAATAGAAACAACATTTTGAAATTATGAGAACTTACTAAATTTGACAAGTGCAATTCACTGCAACTAAAATAAATATGGCATTTCATTTAAAATCACAAAATTATGACGTGTAACGTAAAAGCGGTAAATCTGGCAACATTGCCATTAGCAATTTTAAATTTTGCATGTTCAAAAACCCCCCAGTAGTGAATTTTATTGTTCTAGCTTTAAAAGTTTTGGAGATGTTTAAGGATATCTGTACTTTTTACTTAACAACTAAACAAAATTAAAAAGCTCTATACCAGCGCTGGCAGCACTTCTTAAAAAATTGATACCCATCAAGATCGCAAATTATCGCATAAATAAGATAATAGGTCTTTTTAAGGATATATTATATAAGAGTTCTATGCTAATATGAAGAGAGGGAAACGCGGGGAAATGTACTTTTTGTCTTAAGATAACCAAACATTTATGTATTTTAAGAAGTGACGCCATTGTGACATTGAAACAATGCATAGATGATAATAACTGCATAGATGATAATAACTGCATAGATAATAATAATTATATACTTGTATTTACCACTAGCAATAGGCTCCATACTATAATTTTATTTTATTTATCCACTAACTTTCACAAAAATGGTTAAATAACACACTGATGCGCTTTGATTAAATGAATACAAATTAATAAACTGTCAAGTTTCAATAACAATATGGCGCGAAGCAACGCGAATCAAAACAAAAGATTGTGTTTTTATAATAACCAGATAACTAGATTACTGAAATGTAATGGATTTAGCTCAGGATTTTTAAGTTGGAGTTTCTGACTTATGGCCAGCTTTTGAGGAAAATTCGCCTGTGTGCGTCGGTCGATTGTCATCTGTCGCTTAGCTAATTTTATGTTGCGCGAGTTCTGAGGTCATCCACTTTGTTTTATGTGCGTAAAAAGGTTGTCCTCATGTCCTATTTCTATTTAACCAAAGTGGGAACTGGGGTGGTCGGAAGTATTCGGTATATTGCCCGATTGAAGGGCGGCGCGTGCGCTATTCCAATATTTACATGCACAGTTGCATAAATTGTTCTTAGTTTTTAAGTCGATTTCTTATTAATGGCGGGCGGTTCGGCGTGATTAATAACTGATTACGTTATTTTGATTTTAGTCGATGTTGTGTTCGGCATTTTGTTTATGACTTTTGAATTAATTAATGGTACTATTATCTGCGTGTGTCGGTTATGTCTCAGGACGTTCTTAGTTCGGATTCAGGTGTTAGTGCAAGAAATTCCGAACTTAATTCTGTCCAAAACGTCATTGCAAGGTTATGCTCTTTAAATTTAAATAAAAAAACTAAAATTAAAACACTAGGAAAGCCGACACCAGATTTAAAATTAAGGCAAACTTGCTCCAAAAAAAGGTCGATTTTTATAAGGTATTTTAAAAAAGATATGTACCTAAAAAACAAATGGATTTGTAGATGCGTTAAAACTCTTTTTTGTTTTTCATGCTTGTTTTCTTAAATTTAAGCATGGATAAAAGCTGGAGCCACGTAGGGGTAACTGACTCAAATCATTTACAGGAAAAAATTAAAAGGCATGAATTATCGAAATCCCATTCGCAAAATTTGCGTTATTCCGTAAAGTTAATATAACACATTTGTTAAACTCTGCCTATCGAATGGAATTTGGATGGATGGAAACATACCGAAACCGTCACAAAAAAATTCGACATATTTTAAATAAATTATGCAAACGTTTTTAAGTGTTTTTGAATTAGTTCTGCGAGGCCAGGATGAAGCAGGTGATATTTTTTTTGTGGCGCACACCCATTCTTATACTCCACGTGCCGCCACTGCCAAATACCAAATTTTTCCAAAACTGTATAGAAATCACACACATTTATAAATACGATTTATATTGCGTAAAGGTATGTTTCGTTAGGTTTCCTTACAAAAGACGAGGAGGTTTTTAAATACCCATTTTAAATTTACTCCCTTATTCGCGGAATAATCTGAGCTTTTTAAAACGACTGCTCGTCGCGCTGCTTATAGTCGCGTTTCAATTCATTTTTCAAAATAAATATCAATTCGTTGATCAATTGTTTAACGCAACAATGATAACATTTAGAAAAATCAACACAAAGTATTATTTGGATTTTTAAAATATGGCTTCCGTGATTATTTTTATTTTGACTTTGTTGTTGCCTCCTAGCAACAAACGATACATTGACAAAGAACTGTAGCTTACAACCAAATCCTGACAGCAGAGGCAGTGGGTGGAGCTTAAAAAATAAGAGAAAATTAAATTCTAAAAGTATAAACAACATTACGAATTGTATCATTTCCTTTAAACTCGGCCGTTCCGGAAAAATTAGAACAGATTGATTCTAGAGGGTGTTACGTCTTATACTTTTTTTTTGTTTATTACAAGAGAAAAATTAAATTGTGGGATAAAACTGAACTTACTACTCATGAATCAATTTTGCCACTTCCGGTTTTTCTGAATACCAGCCGAGGACAACCCTTTTCGCCTTTTCGCAGGATTATCTATTATATTTTGACACAGTATACAAATTGTAGGATGTTACCAGGTTTGTCTTTTAAACTTTTTAAAATAAGAAAATGAATAATCGAAAGTCAAAAGAAAGTTAACCTCACTTTTTTAAACCTGTACATTTTTCGATTATATAAAATAGTTTTTCTCATTATTTTAGAAATATATAGGTTGATATTTATTTCAGCTGTTATATTAATTTTAAGGTTTATAATTTAGCTTGTAAAGTTTGGCAAGTTTATCATGAGCTATGAAAAGAATGCGAGTATCCATGGAGACAATGCTTTCCTCGCAGCTGATACGTTAGATTTTTGCATATCCATGGAAACGGTCTGCTTTTGACAAACCTCCCCCTTACGTCGCGGGTCAAGATTAGTTTGTCAAACTATACTTGACATTTGTTTTTATATATTAAATACGATTATTTAAAGAAAATACGCATGACATTATTCGTCTTTTTCATTTTTCACTGCATCCTAAATATTTTAAGTCAAATTTAATTAGGTATATTTAAACTTAATATAATCAGAACGATGACACACGGTATGTCAGCGCGCATACATAATCATATGTTTTACAGTCGACATTACGTTACGTGTGTCATTTAAATAAATAAATAATATCTTGAAAACTATAAAAAGTAGGAGAACGGTTAAATGATGAATGATGTTTTCCTCGCGGTGTAGAGATTTTTGTTTCCCAGATATATTTAAAAAATTAATATAATGCATTTTTGAAAATTCCGTTCCGTAATTTCTTTATATATAGGAATCTTCAAAATCTGTAAAAACATTTCATAGGTTATCTTTACACATAGAATACCCGCGACCGAAACATAAAAAAGTATTTCAGCTCAATGAAAATTTCAAATGGCCGATAGGCATACTAAATACATACATTTCGATTGAATCGGCGTCCTTTTTCCTAACCAATTAAATCAAACTTGCTGCGAGAGTACCAACACTACGATAATAAAGTTACTTGTAAACGATCTTGCGAATTTATTCGACCCATTCACTAGCTGGACATATATCTGTAGGGATGTAAGTTTATAATAAAATTATCACTTATTTTAATTTTTATGATATTTTATTACAAGAGAAAATGAAAAATCAGTAATTATTAAATGCAGAGGGAACTAACATAAACATTAATGGAGTATGTTGGCCCGTAATTTCTACGTCAGATTCGAACTTATGTATTTTGACCTAAAATTATCGTGTTATCCCTGTGAAATCAGAAATGTCATTTGCTGTCATTAGCTGCATGCTGCAAAATGAAATTTTGTAAAATTTCACATAAACCATTTTTCAAAATATTTGTGTGTTTTCCTTTAATACCCCAACATTTAAAAAATATTCTATTGTTGTTATTAAAATGTATTTTGTCTTTCAAAATTGCCACTATAAATAAGTTAAGCTCCTACAATCCTTTTATTCCTTATGCACAGTTATGGTAATACTATGTAAGCTTAATAATATAAAGATAACTAGAAAATTTATTATTTTTTAAATGTAACACCCTGTTTTGTATACCGTCAACAAATTCCGATCTAATTCATAGCAGTCAATTAGACAGGATTTTCTTCAAATTTTGATGTGTTTCAAAATATCCTCTTAGTATAATCCTAGGTATATTCATAATTATAATCAGATAGAAGAGATCCATTTGATTGACATTTTTAATATATTAGGTTGATATACCAGTCTAAAACTATATAAAAACTAGAAGGTCCTAATTTTAATTTTTGTGGAGTACACATGAATTATTTTTATCCAAGAAATTTTAAAGAAGTTCTTGGAATTACTTTAATCGATTCAAATCAAATCATTATTTCCATATATGTTTATTATATCACCCTTTAATTGTTTTACCGATTTAGGTTTAAAAAAATCTAATAATCGTTTAGCCTTCTTTACTTTACTTGTTTTACCGTAGATTGTACTGCAATACTGTCAACAACCTGTTGCGGCGGCTAAGCGCGTCGCGTCGGCGAGCGGGCAAATTTTGCTTGAGCACAAGTTTAACAATGTCGCCAAATACAAATTACGGTAAAACAAGTAAAAATGTCTAAACACTAATATACTATATAATAATACAACTTTGTCCTGTTCTACTAGAACAATAATTATGTACAAGAGTAATTTGCTAAAGATCACTGCCAAGATACCATATATTTTAAATGGCAAAAACTCCGGACATTTTCAACTGATTGACCAAACCTAGATAAAAAATACAGACCTATTTTGGGGTCAACTTCGAGACATTAAAGTTTAAGATATCAACCAAGTTAAAGTATCCCCTTATTTACACCATTTTAGTTTGTAGCCGATTTTAATGATTTTTTGATGAAAGGTGTATTCGACATTTCTCAATAAAATTTTTATTTTGAAATGTTACTTGGTGGCCCAGGATATCTTGATTTTAAAAAATCCAAGTTTTTGAGCTGGTTGTAAAAAAATGCATTTTTTGTCTCTTTCCAATTTAGGAAAAAATATTCTTTTTGAATATTGACAATATTATTTTTCTATAACACAGAACAATATATTAGATTAAAGTTGACCAATTCTTAGAGTTTCCTCTGCCAATGTGCTGCAATTGACATGGATGCGACAAGAGCATCATCGGAAAAATATTTTTAACTTTCTAGACTTTTTTATTTTCATTGTCAACCAGTATAATAAATTTTATGATATAGAAACGAAAGAAATGCCCTTTAATTTGTACAGAAAGTGTTATTTATTTATGAGTTTTATCTAAGTATATTATATTGTATTGAGTGCGAATATTTTCTAATCACCCAGTATACGGAAAGCCAATAAAAGTATATATGCAAATTGTATCACAGAAAATTAATTATTTGACCTCAAACTTATAAAATGACGTGGAACATTATATTTTATATTTTGCTGCCTCCCCCTACCGCTACCCCTAATTGTATATATTAATTGATGGAATTGGCGCTGAATTTAAAAATTGAACTAAAAAGTTGGTAGAATAAAGAAATCGTATATTACTCATATTTTTCATACCTTTTTAATTTTTTACACCCCTTTCATACTTTTTACCCCCTCGCACCCGTTTTATCAACTCCAATTTTTTATTAAAAGGTCAAATCTTAAAACAGAAAAATTGCGCAAATGAAATATTTTTAAAATGACATATTTTCCGATTATTTCCCTTAACCGTAATTTTTTACGAATTAACCCCATTTATAACCCACCCTTTGGCATTTTCCTAGTAAAAAAGATATGAGACCAACTTGGAGAACTCCCGCACAAAACGAGCCTAAGAACACTAAAATCGGTCAAGGTATTCCGGAGAAATGG
Organism: Kuschelorhynchus macadamiae; assembly: GCA_030620095.1. NCBI lineage: Eukaryota > Metazoa > Arthropoda > Insecta > Coleoptera > Curculionidae > Kuschelorhynchus > Kuschelorhynchus macadamiae. The sequence goes on from JAUTXW010000329.1 coordinate 1,771,707, forward strand.
GCAAAGATACATTAAAAAATACATCGCAGATCAATTAAAATTTAAGTTGGTTTATAGACTAAAAAGTAAAAAATAATTTAAACATAAAATACAATTTGCATCTACAAAATTTGAGCTATATACGTCGCTATTGATTGAATTGCCGAATTTATCGTATCAGCTTGGCGGCGACGTATATAGCTGAAATTTTGTAACCGCAAATTATGTTTATGGTATTAAATTATTTTTAACTCTTTAGTTTATGAAATTTTTTGAAGGTGGTTAATTTTTTATTAAAAAAATATATTTAACTTTTTAGTGATTTTTCATTTTCATTATCACCCAGTAGGTATAGTAAATGTTATGATATAGGAACCAAAAGAATGTCCTTGACCGAGCGCTAGTTAATTTGTGTAGAACGTGTTATTGAGAGTTTTATGTATGTATATATATCGTAATGAGTAAATATTTTTTATTCACATTGTATACAGAAATCTAACAAAGGTATATATGCTTATTGTTTTTTAGAAAATGAATTATTTGTCCCCAGCAACTTCTAAAATGACATAAAACATTATATTTTACTCCCCCACCCCCTCTCCTACCCATAACGCGGTGGGTTGATTTATAATTTTTATCATCACCCAGTATCGGAAATTTTATGATAGAAACCAAAGAAATGCCCTTGACAAAATGTTTAATTTGTACAGAACACGTTTCTTTGGGCTTTTTTTGTATGTATATATATTGTAATGAGTGAATATTTTTTTAATCACCCTATATACAGAAAGCTAACACAGGTATAAATGAATATTGTATTCTCGAAAATGCATTATTTGACCTCAAAAACTTACAAAATGAGATCCAATACTATATATTATTTTTTAATCCATCCCCCTCTCCTTCGCAACCCTGAAGCCGGGATTGGCCTAAAACCTTATAATATAATGAAACCGTACATTATTCCACATTTTTCAAATATTTCGATTACTTTTACTCCCTGTAACCGCTTCATCCCCCCCTTTTTTTTTATTAAAACGCTAATCATAAAACCCAAAAATGGTTCATACCAAAAATCTTGAAAATGACAATTTTACGATTATTCTCCAAAAATTTTTTTACCCCCAACCTTTACTTATTTCGTTGTTCAAAAAAAAAGCATTACCTTAACACGAAAATCGATCATGGCGTTCCGGAGAAATCGGCAATTATTTTCCCAAAATTGTAATTTTTAACTAATCAACCCTCTTTTGGATATCACCCTTTAGTCATTTCATAGTACAAAAAAAATGATACCAACTTGGAGAACTACCGCATAAAATGAGCCCTAGAACACTAAAATCGGTCAAGGCGTTCCGGAGATATCGGCGAACTTACATAAAAAAATACTTCCCAGGCGAATTGACTCGGTTAACAATTTTTTTCATTAAAAAATGAACCGCCCTCAAAAAAATAGATAAACTAAAAAGTAAAAAATAATTTAAGCAAAAAATATCATTTTTTGCTGCAAAATTTCAGCTATTGTAACATTACCGCTAGGCCGAAGCGATTTTTGAAGTAGGCGCCAATTCCATCAATATCTATACCTAATAAAAGCAAAAACAATACATTTTTCTCTATTAGGAATACGTATTGATTGAATTGGCGTCGACTTTAAAAAACGCATCGGACTGCCGGCGATGTATATAGCTGAAATTTTGCAACAACAAATAAAATTTTTTGTTTAAATTATTTTCTACTTTTTCGCTTATCTATTTTGAAGGCGGTTCATTTTTTATCAAAAAAGTTATTTTGAACATTTTAGTGATTTTTTATTTTCATTAACACTAAGTATAGTAAATTTTGTAATATAACAAACAGAAATGTTTTTGAAAGAATGTCGCTAAATCTGTAGAGAATGGGTTTTTGGGGGTTTTATGTATGTATATGTAATGGGTGAATATTTTCTAATCACCCTGTCTACAGAAAGCTAACAAAGGTATATACGCATGAATACGCAAAAATTAATTATTTGACCTCAAAAACTTATAAAACGACATGCAACATTATATTTTATAATTTACTACCCCCTCCCTCTTCCCTTAGGGGGGAGGGTTGCATGTAACAAAATAAATACGGATTGACCTAAAATCTTGATGATATAATGAAACTGTATTTTATTACATGTTTTCCAAACATTTCCAATTTTTTGCCCTCTATCGCTCTTTTTACCCCCTATCATATTTTTAATCACTCTCTACAAAAAGCTGACAAAGGTATACACGCATATTGTATCCCGGAAAATGAATTATTTGATCTCAAAATGTTTTAAAATGGCATGAAACATATTTTATATTTTACTCCCCCCTCCTCTACCCTTAAGGGGGGGGGGGTTGCATGTGACAAAATATATACGGATTGACCTAAAATCTTGATGATATAATGAAACTGTATTTTACTACATATTTTCCAAACATTTCCAATTTTTTGCCCTCTATCGACCTTTTTACCCCCAATCATACTTTTTAATCATTCTCTACAGAAAGCTAACAAAGGTATATACGCATGTTGTATCCCGGAAAATGAATTATTTGATCTCAAAATGTTTTAAAATGACATGAAACATTATATTTTATATTTTACTCCCCCCTCCACTACCCTTAAGAAGGGTGGGGTTGCATGTGACAAAATAAATACGTGTTGAACTAAAATCTTGATGATATAATGAAATTTTTACTACATATTTTTCAAATATTTCCAATTTTTTATATATACCCCATATCATATTTTTTAGTCACCCTGTATACATAAACCTAACAAAGGTATATACTCATATTGTATTCCCGAAAATTATTTATTTGGCCTTTAAACTTATAAAATGACTTGCAACATTATATTTTGTATCTTACTCCCCCGCCCTCCCTCTCCCTTTAAGGTTTGGTTGCATGTGACAAAATAAATACGGATTGGTCTAAAATTTTGATAATATAATGAAACTCCATATTTTCCAAACATTTCCAAGTTTTTATACCTTTTACCCCTATCATCCCTTTCATCCCCTCCATTTTTTTTAAAACGTCAAATCATAAAACCCAAAAATTGCGCAAACTAAAATGGAACATTTTTCCGATTATTCTCCAGAAATTGCAATTTTTGAACTAATTAACCCCCACCCTTTAAGAATTTCGTATTACAAAAAAAAAATGAGACCAACTTGGAGAACTAATGCACAAAATGAGCCCTAGAATTAAAATCAATCGTTCGTGAGAAATCGACGAATATTTTCCAAAAATTGTAATTTTTAACTAACCCCTTTTTTCCCCTAGCCTCTAGGAATTTTGTAAAAAAATAGATCCAGCTGGAGAACTCCCGAACAAAATGAGTCCTAGAACGTTAAAATCTGTCAAAGCATTTCGGAGAAATCCGTGAACATACTTAAAAATACTTACATCGCAGAAGAATTGAGAATCTCCTTTTTTGAAGTCGGTTAAAGAGTTTTTCTGAGAAATAATATGAAGCGGCAAGGTCATAAAACAAATAGTGAAAAACTGATCAAAAATATTATGCTAACTAATAATTAGTGTCGAGTGAACTGCTCAAAGTGCCTGCCGTCATTTGAATGCATAAATATACCTCTCTGCGGTAGATTAAACTGCTGCTTCTATTTCCATCGCAGGAATAATCTCGATAGCGTTTTGAATTCGGTTGATAAGGTTCTCCCTCGTTCAGTCGTCCCACAAATAAAAAGTTAAATCTGGGGAACGAGGGGGCCAGGGGAATAAACTATCTCTACCTATCCACCTCCCTGAAAACCGATCGTCTAGGAATTGTCTGACATTGACAGAGAAATGAGGTACAGCCATCATGTTGGTAAATCATGCTCTATCTTCTCTGTATATCAACGTCTTCCAGTAAATCTGGTAGCTAATTTTAGAGAAAGTTTAAATAAATTCTCCCATTTAAAATTCATCGAAAATTATTGGACCTAAAATTCTACCACCTATTATGCCACACTAAACATTGATGCTCCAGCGGGCTTGAATTGCACAGTTCCATGAGCTATACCTAAATTTCTAGATCTAGCTCTAATACTGACATGTGGGTTAATTACAATATACGCTAGCATATTTATAGTGTTTGCTTCTGTACGGCCTCTTCTTTACCTTCGATGAAGGGGCAATGAAAACTACCAGTATCGCGAATACGTCCTGCTAATCACGTAAAAACCCTTTGCTCATATCTACGTCTACCGGGGTATTTAGCAGCATATATTCTTGCTGCAATGGTAGCATTTTGAAAGAATTCAAAGTAAATTGCAAGCATATCATACCCTTCTTCATTAGAAATAGGGATTTTGCTTTCGTAATACACACTTAATACAAACACTAAACTTAATTTTTGCCAAATCCTACTACTCTTTTAGCACGTCGCATAATTGAATAGTAACCCATTTGAGATACATTATGAAAGGGGTGTGTTAATTAAAGCAAATAAGTTAAAAACGAATTAAAGAAGTTGAAGAATACTTAAAGTATTTGTAGTATAAGAATAAGATTAGTGTTAAAAATTGATAATTAGATACCATGTAAAAATTCGTTTAGAAATGCTTGAGTTTCTTATAAGAGTGTCAAGTAATATTTTCTTTTGCTTATATCTCCGTAAATAAAAAAGATATCAACTATACTCCGTAACACTGACCTATAATAAATATATCAATCCATTTGAAATTTTTAAGAAAACACGTTAAATTTAAGAAATTGTCAGAAAGCGTCATCTGGCTATCGAAACGAAACTTACAATAATATAATTCATTCGTCATTTGAAAGCAAAATAAATGCCCTTTTCAACAAGACCAAAATCGTCGAGATCCGTTAGTTATTACTTAAGTTATGTCCGTTTTAAAAATAAAACATTTACTCTTTCTCCCACCCTTTATTTGAACAGGTAGAGAAAAAATCCTTAATAAAAATAATTCGTAATTTAGCAGAGATTAATATAAAGTCAATTTTGATATACCTTCACTGGGCGACTTTCTGAGAAAATCTGTCTGTTCTAATTGACTACGCGTGTTACGCCCTCTAGCGGCCGACTTAAAAATTTAAAAATAATTTCCAGCGTTTTATCTTGGCCACTTTTACGATAAGAAAATTTTTTTCAACATCATGGGATAAATGGTTTCTGAAATACAGCCGGGCTTCTTTCTTAGTTGTACACCCGGTACATCAGATACAAAATTACTCAGTGTAAATCATATTTGTATTTCAAGTCAAATTTTTTATGAAGGACACATTTTTGCCGAAAAATGATGAATACCAAAAAAGTTTTTCCAGAGAAAACTGACAAACCAGACTTTGTATTTTTAATTATTGGAACTAATAAACTCTATATTATGGACTAGCAAATGGCTGTCCACTTAGCAAATAAATCGTTTTCAATTCTTCATGTAAACTTGGTGGGAAATATTCATAAAACAGAGGATTAGTTGTCGGTTACAAAAGTTATGATTAAAGTCACTTCTGGCATCGAGTGTGATGAACCGAGATTTAAATTTGATAGAATTGCAAAATGTGTATTGGCTTAATTTAGGCATTTTGAAATGTTACAAAGAGAAATCGGTTTGAGGTAGGGATAAATGAGTTTAACTTTCCTATCTTTTTTATTTGTCTCAAATGTATACAGAATGTTTTTATGAAAAAATATAATTTAAGCAATCTTGTTGGTACTGTTCCTTTTATATTCTATATATTTATATATATATATATATATATATATATATATATATATATAACTTGTGAAGGTGATTCCTATTATACAGGGTGAGCTGATCATATTTGACAAAAAAATAATTGTCCTGTTTTTTTTAGATGTCATGCTCTGTATATGTCTTAAATTTTTAAAAATGCTTTTTGTCTTTACATGATACCACATTTTGGTTGCCTAAAAAATTATTTTTAAATGTATTTATTTTAGTTGTTTAACGAATGTTTCTAAAACACCAAATCAAACAAACGGTCGAAACGGCCTCCATAAAATTTGAACCTATTTTCAAACAAATACAGGTGGTGCAATGACAGAATCAACTTTTTTTTTTAATAAAATATATTGCATTTTTCTATTTTTGACTTCTAGGGTTATTATGGTCTATATCCTGAGTAGAAGTGTAAGAGGATATATTTCGCTATGTTTACTACTTTATGTCATGACTGGCATAATATATGCAAAGTACCCAAGGAGTATATAATAGAGCCTAGGTTCCTTCATTGCATAATAAATAAAATGGTCTATACAAAAACTCCCTTTTTAATACTATCACACCCCGTGTACAGAACATATGAAATCCGTAATAATGGTACCTGATGGTGACTATTTTTCTTAATTATATAAAAGCATAAAAACCCGCAAGGGTTTTAGAAAGTGCCAGAATCAGCAATATTTGATTTCATATACGTAGTAATTATTGTATAAATGAAATTACAATAGAACAAACCATAAAACATACTAAAACCAGCAACAATTTGCTATATAAAAAGAGTAAGATAAAATTGAACCCCTCCCTATACCGAAAGTACATCTATTCCGATGATATGTTTGACACGACTTATTATTTATGTATGTATTATAATTACGTTCATATGTTCTGTACACGGGGTGTGATAGTATTAAAAAGGGAGTTTTTGTATACTGCACAGGTCAGAAATAAAATATGTTGATCAAAGATCACAAAAGGTATGTGTTATATAGGCCGATTATAGAAAATGGTTTACAATTTTTAATAGTCCTGGTTTGAGCGCTGTGAGATATTTTCCCTGTGGAACGGTTTAAATTTAACCTTGTATATAGCTACTGATTTCAGTTAGAGAAAAACATGAAATTTAAAATGCCAATATTTTAAAGTTTCTGACATTACAAAATAAAAATTATCTAAAGTACTAACTAAAACACAGAGCAACAATCTTTTTTACAAAAAAATACTATAATTTTCAAACGACTTGGTATAGACCATTTTATTTATTATGCATTGAAGGAACCTAGGCTCTATTATATACTCCTTGGGTACTTTGCATATATTATGCCAGTCATGACATAAAGTAGTAAACATAGCGAAACAGTAATCTTCTTACACTTCTACTCAGGATATAGACCATAATAACCCTAGAAGTCAAAAACAGAAAAATGCAATACATTTTATTAAAAAAAAAGTTGATTCTGTCATTGCACCACCCGTATTTCTTTGAAAATAGGTTCAAATTTTATGGAGGCCGTTTCGACCGTTTATTTGATTTGGTGTTTTAGAAACATTCGTTAAACAACTAAAATAAATACATTTAAAAATAATTTTTTAGGCAACCAAAATGTGGTATCATGTAAAGACAAAAAGCATTTTTAAAAATTTAAAACATGACATCTTAAAAAAAAAACAGGACAATTATTTTTTAAAATAATAATAAAAAAATAAAGTAAAAAAATATAGGTCATCTGATTTAAAAAAATATGTCATTGTGACGTCACACTTTTTTGTGTCACCCTGTATAATCAAAAATATTTTTAGAAAATGCGCCCTAATATACATATGAGTTGTGCAAAATTTCAAATTCATGAGTCAATGATACGTGAGCTACAGAAGAAGGGAGCTGAGATGGACCACCCTGTATATATATATATATATATATATATATATATATATATATATATATATATATATATATATAATATAAAGGAACAGTACTAACAAGATTGCTTAAATTATATTTAAGTTATTATTAATTATTATATAAAAGATAGGAAAGTTAAATTCATTTATCCCTACCTCAAACCGTTTTCTCTTTGTAACATTTCAAAATGCCTAAATTAAGCCAATACACATTTTGCAATTCTATCAAATTTAAATCTCGGTTCATCACACTCGATGCCAGAAGTGACTTTAATCATAACTTTTGTAACCGACAACTAATCCTGTTTTATGAATATTTCCCACCGAGTATACATGAAGAATTGAAAACGATTTATTTGCTAAGTGGACAGCCATTTGCTAGTCCATAATATAGAGTTTATTAGTTCCAATAATTAAAAATACAAAGTCTGGTTTGTCAGTTTTCTCTGGAAAAATTTTTTTTGTATTCATCATTTTTCGGCAAAAATGTGTCCTTCATAAAAAATTTGACTTGAAATACAAATATGATTTACACTGAGTAATTTTGTGTCTGATGTACCGAGTGTACAACTAAGAAAGGAGGCCGGCTGTATTTCAGAAACCATTTATCCCACGATGTTGGAAAAAATTTTCTTATCGTAAAAGTGGCCAAGATAAAACGCTGGAAATTATTTTTAAATTTTTAAGTCGGCCGCTAGAGGGCGTAACACGCGTAGTCAATTAGAACAGGCAGATTTTCTCAGAAAGTCGCCCAGTGAAGGTATATCGAAATTAACTTTATATTAATCTCTGCTAAATTAGGAATTATTTTTATTAAGGATTTTTTCTTTAGCTGGTCAAATAAAGGGTGGGAGAAAGAGTAAATGTTTGATTTTTAAAACGGACATAACTTAAGTAATAACTAACGGATCTTGACGATTTTGGTCTTGTTGAAAAGGGTATTTATTTTGCTTTCAAATGACGGATGAATTATATTATTGTAAGTTTCGTTTCGATCGCCAGATGGCGCTTTCTGGCAATTTCTTAAATTTAACGTGCTTTCTTCAAAATTTCAAATGGATTGATATATTTATTATAGGCCAGTGTTACGGAGCACGAAAAAAAAAACAAGAAGATAGCGCAAACTGCAAATTGATATCTTTTTTATTTATGGAGATATAAGCAAAAGAAAATATTACTTGACACTCTTATAAGAAACTCAAGCATTTCTAAACGAATTTTTACATGGTATCTAATTATCAATTTTTAACACTAATCTTATTCTTATACTACAAATACTTTAAGTATTCTTCAACTTCTCTGATTCATTTTTAACTTATTTGCTTTAATTAACACACCCCTTTCATAATGTGTATCTCAAACGGGTTACTATTCAATTATGCGACGTGCTAAAAGAGTAGTAGGATTTGGCAAAAATTAAGTTTAGTGTTTGTATTAAGTGTGTATTACGAAAGCAAAATCCCTATTTCTAATGAAGAAGGGTATGATATGCTTGCAGTTTACTTTGAATGCTTTCAAAATGCTACCATTGCAGCAAGAATATATGCTGCTAGATACCACGGTAGACGTAGATATGAGCAAAGAGTTTTTACATGATTAGCAGGACGTATTCGCGATACTGGTAGTTTTCATTATCCCTTCATCGAAGGTAAAGAAGAGGCCGTACAGAAGCAAACACTATAAATAAGCTGGCGTAGACAGTTCCTAGACGATCGGTTTTCAGGAAGGTGGATAGGTAGAGATAGTTTATTCCCCTTGCCCCCTCGTTCCCCAGTTTTAACTTTTTATTTGTGGGACGACTAAAGGATATGGTGTTTAATATCAGACCAATAACGAGGGAGAACCTTATCAACCGAATTCAAAACGCTATCGAGATTATTCCTGCGATGGAAATAGAAGCAGCAGTTTAATCTACCGCAGAGAGGTATATTTATGCATTCAAATGACGGCAGGCACTTTGAGCAGTTCACTCGACGCTAATTATTAGTTAGCATAATACTTTTGATCAGTTTTTCACTATTTGTTTTATGACCTTGTCCGCTTCATATTATTTCTCAGAAAAACTCATTGTTATATTTTCATTTGTTAGTTTTTTGCAAATAGCTATTCTGGTTCCTCCGTTAGTTATCTAATGGCAAAATGAAAAAATTATGTCACATCTTTTGTTAATGTACACTTATTTAATGCGTCTTTTAACAACTTGCTCCGAAATTAAACTTAAAAATTACAATTTTCTAATCTCTGTTAAAAAAAAAATATCAACTTGCTTGTTGCGCCCTTTTTCTTGATTTTTTTGTGCTCCGTAACACTGGCTTATAATAAATATATCAATCCATTTGAAATTTTTAAGAAAACACGTAAAATTCAAAAAATTGCCAGAAAGCGCCATCTGGCGATCGGAACGAAACTTAAAATAATATAATTCATACGTCATGTGAAAACCTAATAAATGCCCTTTTGAACAAGACCAAAATCATCAAGATCCGTTAATTATTACTTAAGTTACGTCCGTTTTAAAAAACAAACATTTGCCCTTTCCCCACTATTTATTTGAACAGCTAGAGAAAAAAACTCTTAATAAAAATTATTCGTAATTTAGCAGAGATTAATATAAAGTCAATTTTGATATACCTTCACTAGGTGAATTTCTAAGAAAATCTGCCTCTTCTAATTGATTACGCGTTATACGCCCTCTAGCGACTGACTTGGGAACTTAAAAAATAATTTCCAGCGTTTTTTCTTGGCCACTTTTACTTTAAGAAACATTTTTCCAACATCATGGGATAAACGGTTTCCGAGATACAGCCGGCCTCCTTTCTTAGTTGTACACCCGGTACAGAGCAGAGACGCAATCAGGGGGGGGGTTCAAAAAAGACCCTTCCAGAAACAAAAACATAAATACATCACTGATTGTTAGGTTCAAGGTAGCCTTAAGCGTCGTCTGTCCAGCCCCCCAAACACAAAGAAAAATATGTTAACTTGTATCTTGTACAGGTAGGGAGAAACTAAGCTCAAAATTGGACTTCGAAAACATATTTTTTTGGAATTAGGCATTTTGTAACAGCACGTTTGAAGATCATATCAACACAAACAAAAATATGTTAACTTGTTCCTTGTACAGGTGCGGAGAAACTAAGCTCAAAATTAAACATTTTCTTTCGACTAAATTGTTTTTTTTTATAAGATGGAGTTCTAAAATAAGTTTTGCTACGCTGCTAGATAATTTTACGTCCGACATTTAGGCTAGCTAGGCAATAAGTGTCATTAACCATGTTGCCTTTGGTCTTTTAATTTTAAAGATTTTTTTTAGAAAAAGGACCATTTTCCTATTTTCTAATTTCTTTAGCTTCCCTGTACATCGGACGTGATATTACATTAGCAAAACTTATTTTGCAACTATATCTTATGGCAGTGGCGGCTCGCGGGTGCAAAATTAAGTGAAGTGCAAATGAAGCAAAAAAATATCGCAATAATTTTTTTTCCAGAATTTTTTTATATGTGGAGGGGTAGAATATTTTTTTACGACTTACCTAAATTTTGTATACTAAATCAATTCTCCTATCCTTTATAGCAGCAAATTTATTTATAACATCCTCATAAAATGGAAGAGTTGCCCTAATCTCCTCCAGAAATTCCTTTTGAATTGAAATATTGCCTAGAGAAGTAAGTCTTTCTTGAGATATTGTATTTCTTAAATAAGTTTTTACTCGTTTGAGGCAAGAAAAACCTCTTTCCACTGAAGCACTTGTCGACGGTATTGTCAAAATAAGGGAAAACAGTTTATATGCTTCGGTAAAAATATCTTTATTTTCATTAATTCTTTTCACTTGCTCTTGCAGCGATATATTCCAATTACTCTCATTAGCAAAAATAAGACCAAGCTCATTCTTAAGTCGTTGACTTTTTGAAAATATTTCCCCATATACTGTAACAAATTTTCAAGCGGGCCAGTCGGAAAATTTAAACTATATTCGGAAACATAGAACAATATATTCGGAAAATCTAGCAGAATCTGCCAAACATAAAAATGTAAGTTTTTCACAGTCTTAAAATCTTAGTGTCATTTCCATTAAAATATGGTCCGATATTTCATAAAAAAGACTTAGCCCTAATTTTTTCAGGTGAAAGCTTAGCAAGCTTACGTTTGTAATGATTTATTTCTGTAATAGAATTATTATATTAATATAAATTATTAAACATGGTATTAAAAAAATGTTCATTTCTTTTTTTTACAGAGCGCCTCACGACTTTATATTAGATATGCAAAAACGAATGTCAAGTGATTTTTTTTGAAGAACGTCAAATAGTATGTCCCTGATTGAGAAAAAGTCATTAAACACTAATGCCAGAAACGTGAATTCAAAAACGTCTTTTAATTTATTCCAGTCTTGAACAATCACATTTACTAACTGCGAATTTGAAGACTAACGAGTTTCTGTAATTGTTGGTATACGCCTCGTAGATGCAGATGTAAGAGCATACGTTCGTTTGGCTGAGTGATGAAAAAATGAGGGAATACCATTAAGACTTGCAAAAAAATTCGACATTTAGAAATATTTTTTAGACTTTGTTGCATCACAAGGTTAAGACGCTGGTGCAAGACAACAGACAAATACAGCCTGCGGGACTTTTTCTTTTATTTTTTTTTTGAGGCAATTTAGATGCCCAGACTTGCGCCATCGTAACATTGCCCTATTAATTTATGTTTATAGGCAAATTGGCCCAAAATTTGATCCAATAGAGAATATAAATTCTCCTACGTTCTATCGGAGCTGACATTATAAAATTTTAAGAATCTCTCGACTACTGAACCTTCTGAATTAACTTATCTTAAAATTATGGTGCACTGGGAGGTTTGCGTAATATCAGTGGTGTCATCCCCTTGCACAGAAAAAACTGTGTGTCCATTATTTCGTTTTGAATAGTTTTCGAGTCACCAGTAAAAACATTTTTAATTTTTTCGTGGTGATCCTTTAGTTCTTGGGAACTTCTCGATATTAATAAACCTAAAAGCTCTTTAAAATTCCGCGTTTATTGACTCGCTGCTCTCATCATGGCCGCGAAAGGCTAACTCTTGTTTTGCAAGGTACAGAACTGCGTCAATTACCAGGCACATAAATAGTCCATTTAATCGGACGTTTTCGCTCACTGCCCTACATTTAATGGAGTTTCCAACAAAATGCAAACCACATCCGTGATCGGGTTCATTTTAAAGCGTAAATATTATAGTCCACTAATAATGTACATTAATAAACCCGACACCAAATAAAGTTTTAACAACAACATAAATAAATATAACACAAAACAGTCAAGCAAACTGCAAAGGAACTTGCCGGTTGCACCGAAATCTGCGAAAATAAAAGTAAACAACCACCCCAACCTGAACGACACGTGGGTGTAGTGTACTGCCGCAGCAATTCACCGATAGCGTTGTATGGCGCTGGTCAATTAATAGCCGCCACTGTCTTATGGAAGATATATTTTAGTAACAAAAAAATATTTTTTGGGTTAAGTTTCTCCTAACATTTTTTATTTGTATGGATATAACCTTCAACCGTTAAAGCTAGCTACAAAAGCTATTAAAACTAAAACTGTAAAGTAAATTTCCTATTTAAATAAAAACATACAACAAAGAACAAGCAATGTCAACTCAAAATGGCCAAAAAAATAAAATGTAACAAGAAAATGATGATATTCACACTAAAAGTTTGATAACTTATCACATTTTTAAAATCACATCAGTTTTCGGACCAGTCATCGTTAAAATATTCTAATAAACTTTAATAGACCCTCTACCTACAGGCGGCCGCGTGACCAAACTAACTTTTTAAATATTTTTATTGTTGGAGACATTTTTACGTGATTAAAATATTTTATACTTTCATAAATTAGCGAGTTCTTAGCAAAAGCGCTTCGGGGAATTGGTAATGGTAAATTATTAACCTATATTATAATCTAGTATTGTAATTACTAGTTCCAGGTAAACCAATACTATTCCTGTACTTTTTTAAATACAAGATATACTGTTTCTAACATAAAAAGGCAGAAAAGAGCTAAACCTTTTAGTTGCCTGGAAATGGTCTACAAGACTCCTTTGCATTTACCTGGCAAATGTACCTTATTGCTCTTTTTTGTAGAACAAAAGTAGAATTAAAATTAATTAAGAATTAAACAGGCTTTCCCAGTGCATTAGGACACAACAGCATAGCGCCCATTTGCAACTTATTTGTTTAGTGGCACAATATGATTTTGAAACTTAAACTTAACATCGATAATAATGCCTATTGTCCATGTCCATAAGTTCATCTTGGTGTGGATGTGACCATAAAATAGTTCCATCATCCGCAAACACAGTAAAAGAACCCCATATATTAAGAGAGGCAAGATCATTGATACAGAATAGAAAGAGTAACGGGCTAAGCACAGAACCCTTGCAGCACTCTGTGATTCATGTCTCAAACATAACACCCAATGACCTTACAATCTGCCCTTCCAGTCAGAAAGGCCTCAAACCACTTAAGCGTATTGCGACTAAAGATGTAATGGGAGAGTTTCTCCAGCAGAATTCTGGGATTCACGCAATCAAGTGCCTTGGAGAAATCACAGAACACTGCTGCAGCCACCTCCCTCATAGCAGGTCTGTATATATTTTCTCAAGTAAAAAATATTGCGTAATTGGTGCCCTTCAATTTCGAAGTGATTCCGGGTCAGAACATTATGCCGCTCCAAACATGCTTCATTCTTCTCTTAACAAGTCTCAATGACCTTATAAACACGGCAATAGAGAAACTGGCAGGAAGTTTGTTGCATCGTTCAGTTTGCTCCCCTTAAATAGTGGATTAACTACAGCAATCTTCAGACATGGTGGAATTTGCCAGAATCAAACGACATATTTATTCTCTTACGAACAGACTCACTCTGAACGTAAGAGATTGGGTCAATTTGGTGTCGTTAAGTTCTTTGTAATTTTCTCAGCTATTGTATAAGACCGATTTAGTAAATTCACATCAAAAGGAATCTGATTTACAGTTGCTGATCTACCTATCAAGTCATTAACAATACTCCAGCTTCTTTAGTTTTATTACTTGCCCTCTCTATGAAAATGAGGATTTATTGTGTACTTTCTAAATGTAATACCATTAAATTAATTAATGATGTTTTTAATCCAGAAGTTCGCCGAGGTCAAAGCCTACTTGATTATCAGCTCAAAAGACGGAATTCGCGCACAGCAAATCGAACTTATGAACCAGACCCTCCACAATATGCGGAAGAATGAATAAATCAACGAATAGTAAGTAGCGGGCTTTACACTGTAGGTTCGAAAATTATTAGTTAGTGGAACTATATATTCTACCATACCTGAACTTTGTTGATTTCTTTTTAAGTAAACCAACTTTTACTAAGACAGACTCATGATCAAGCCCAAAGGAACAACTGAAGTCTCTGATTTAATTAGAAATAAGGTGCAAACAAAAATAATCTATTAAACTACAAAAAAAACTAGAACTATTAAACTACTTATTGAAAAGTTAAATAACAAGGATATTTTATAGATTTTAAGTTTCGTTTGAATCAGCCATGTAATTTATGTCCACAAAGAATTATTTTGGAATGTAATTGAATATTAAAAGACGCATTTCAAGAACTCTCTAATATTACTACTGGGCGACTAAAATACAAATTAAAACATTAGAAGTCTTACTATATACAAAACAAAATTTAAACTTACCTTCTACAGTGAGAAAATCTTGTTTATTTACAGTAATAGGAAAATTTTGCAAAAAAAGTATCTTTGAATAATATCATTGTACCACCATGACACAGGTCGTCTCAAGAATAATTAATTATGACAGAATAATTGGGATTGAAACATGCTCAGTGAGAAACAATACAGGGGATCCAAGAGTCTTAACAAAGAGAGTAAACTAATTTTATTTTTTAGGCATTGAATATTAAGAAGCAAGAGTGACATAAAACTCATCAATAAAAGTTTTTAAGTCATTTTCACAAGTGGCAATATTAACTGTAATTCTATCAATCACCACATGAGTACTATACAAATGAGTCCTCCGATTCAATGCCACTTCAACAAATTTAAGATTCGATATTATATTAGAACCAAAATTATGTATTCAGGCCTCAATAAATTAGAAAAAACTCTTCTATTGGGATAGTAACCAGAATTAGAAAAATCCCTATAAGAAAATTTAGTAGAAATGTTTAAAGTCTATATTATTCGTAAATCATTTCAATCTCTCAGCAACAGAAAATTACTTATTTACATCAATTAAATTATTGAAGTAGCGGGTCATATTATTATAAAAAGGTAAATTAGATAATACTAAAACTTATTAGCTAACAGTGTTATATCACTTATTCTAATTTGGACCTCATTAACACCTGATAGGATAACTACATAATGGTCTTCAGATAAGTCACAAGTATAAACTAAATCTCTAAATTTTTACATACTTTCTGATTGTCAAAATTATCTAATATTTTTGACAAATAACTACAGGGTCTTTTCAAAATCTTTCATCGAAACAAAAATCTTATTACAAATTACATCGGTTTTTCTCCATCATTACTTTCAGAACTTTTACATTTCAAGGGTGAATTATCAATGGTAATTGTTTTAGTATTAGCCATCTCACTGCTCTTTAGAGCACTCGAACCGCCAATTTCTGGGGCTAAACTTACTGTTTCTCCACTGTCATCAATTACTTGTAAATACCTGAAAATATTTTTTAGGGAAATTTCATACCGAAGTTTTTTTATCTCAAGTAACAACATATCATTTCCAGTGTTAATCACTAGAATTGATGTAACCATATTTCGATTTATGCTGTTTAATTTTGCTATATCCTTTTTTTAATCTACTTATTGTGCCTTTATTTTCGTTAACTTCAACATTATTTTGTTTACTAAATGTTCTGCTTGTGAGACACTGCTTACTGTCCTAGATGTAGTTTGTGTTGTTACTTCTGAATAAAACTTAATAATTGTTTCGACTTTGGCTTTCTCTTCTCCTTGTGAAGTTCATTTGAGATGCAATAGATTTATAATACAAGTTTGGTGTTTGACTTTGAATTTTATTTTCCAAGTTGATAATGGTTAATCTTTGGTCCTCTATCTTATTTAGAAGTTTTTCTTAGTTGATTGTTGCTGCATCACAAATTAACGATACCCTTTTGATTTTAATATATCTATTTTTATTTTTCAATTCTGAAGTTCTTTAAGTTGTCTTACCAATTAATTTTATTATCATCTTGTTAACTCAATTCAAGGAAATAGGTATTGTATTTTTTTTGATCTAATCTTTAAACTAACTTGAATAAATAAAATTAAATTATGCAGCTGTCCTAAATACCATATTTCCCAAGTAACTCCATAGCTACTTAAGCTTCCTATACCATTGTTTCTTATGTAATTAAATAAAACCATATTGAACTGTTTTAATAAATCATTTATTTTATGAAGATTAAATCTTCACGCAATCAATAAAATTAGGTTAAGAGACGCAATTGTATTTACATTTAACAAAATAATACTTGGCAATTTTATGTACAGTGCATGACAGTAAATTTAGAATCAGCGTCCCTAACCCTTTTTTAAATACAAAATTAAATATGCTTTATAAAATTAATATTTTGGTACAAAATATTTAAATATTGATCTCTTGAAAAATTAAGAGAAGAATCGATTATTAACAATTATTAGTAGAAATAAGTTAAATTCCAAAAGAAAACAATTATCTGTCTCTATACCAACGACCCTTTGCTTTTCTCAAGGTTCGATGAGGCGATTTTTTCGGACCGGGGGATATTATTCGCCTTTGCGGCTTTTTAACTGTCCTCTTAGTAGGAGTCTTAATAATTAGTTTCCTAATACCGTACTCCTCACAATTGTCTAGTTTTTTCACATACACATATGGCTGCAGTATAGTATCCCTAATAACACTACTATTGCCTACCCTGTTCTCGATATCTTGATCACATTTGATTTCTTCCTTACACTTGGCTTCTTTACACTTGATTTCTTCTGTACATTTCTTTTTCTCCTTACCCTTGCTTTCATTTCGACAATCATCTTCTTTATCCTTATTTTCTTCTCTATCCTCATTTTCTTGATCATCAGCATAAATTTCATTATTTCGGGCTTCGTTAATACTGTTGTCACTGTCTCCATTTTCTTCATCATCCGATTCATTATTACCCGCATCACCATTCAAACTTCCATTTTCACTTTTGACGACTTTGCGTTTTTTAATTTTTGGCCAACCAGTCAAGTTCTTCTTTCTTTTGCCTGGTTTTCTTCCAGGGGCACCGTTAAAAAATCTTCTACAGCTATACTCATTTTCCTTAGCTTTTGACTCCTCATACAGCCTCATAATATCAGCCACATTAAGTTTACTTTCCATAAAACTAATATCTGGGTCGGTGGTCGGTTCAAATTCGGCTAAATCGAAATCTTCTTCTATGTTTAATTCTTCATCGATTTTAGCTGCAATTGCGAAATAATCTACTTTCTTTTTTCTCTGCCTTTGAGGAGTGGCGGATTTTTGATCTAGAGGTTTCTGTCCCGTTAGATTCTGCCGTACTGGCTCCTGTTCTACCGACTTTTGTTCTATTGACTTTGGTTCTATGGATGTTTGTTCTACTGTCTTATCTTCAACTACCACAGCTGGTGATAAAATGGGTTCTTCTTCAGGGATTGCTTGTAAGTTTGCAACAGAAACTTCACTTACAGCATTACTTCTTGAGCGTCTTTTTCTTTGATGTATCAGACTACTTAAAATAGCTAGAGTAGAGGCATGTTGTCTTGGAGATTTACGAGGATTTTTCCCTCTACTCGAACTTGGCGATAACGGCAATACTTCCGATCTTTGTTTCCTTGATGGTCTTCTAACCCTTGAAATAATATCCTTTATTTCGTCTGCAGTACCGGCTGAAACAGAAGAAATCTCACTCAACTTGCTGTCTTCATCGGACTGTTCGATTCCTTGTAGTTTATCATCGTCATTAAGCTCCAAGGCTTCTTCCTCTATATCACAAATCTCCATGTCACTTCCCGAATTTATTTCAGCCGACTGCGATTCTGTAACAGCTTTACAGATGCACTCTTTTAAATCCTTGTATGCATTGTAACACGTTCTGGGATCTATGGCCTTCAAATGTGGAATTTGGTGTGGCATAGCAAAATCATTCCAGTAATCTGCAAAAAAACATATATAAATAAATATTAGTGTATTATACATGATGGTCTATTGGTGTGGTTAAGTCCAATATATCCTTTGCTGTAAAGTCTAGCAAAAACTGTTAAATAAGAGTTGTAAGATGTAAGTGTGTACATTTAAATGTACTTTCAAGCATATTGTGTGTCTCAAAAGTGTGGTGAAACCAACCTATATTTTTTGCATCCATTCAAAATGCCCAAAAATTTCATTTGTTCATAGTCACAAAACTATACTAATGGGACACGTGGAATGCATCAAGCAGAATTTAATTTCTGTTTGGAAAAGTATACCTTTCTTGGAGTATTTCAATGCCAGAACCTTTACTTTCATATGAAGTTTTTGAAATTTTTATTTTTGCGGTCTCTAAAATAAACTGAGTTGATCATGTATGGGTAGGAATCCAATATTATGGCACAAAACGCTGCCCAATATAAATGTTTGAGACACACAGTATATGTGTGTTACTAAATAACTATGTAATGAACTAAATTGGGTCACACTTCACTATTCCTAATAAAAGGAAAAATTCATAATGAGGGAAGCTCTAGATAAAAGGAAATTTATAAATTTTTTTGATTTTAATGGTTTTATGCCTTCATAAAGTGTTCAGTACCTATTACCAAAAAATTTTGATAGTTAAATTTACGGTGATTTTTCCTAATAAATTGATAATTATTATAGGTAATAAAGGCAAAAAGTAATAAAAACGTCCAAAACCATGCTATTGCGGCCACATATCAATATGTTGTATTTACCGTATAATATAATAACTCTTTTAAATATAAATATTTCAAGCTGTACTTTTTATATAAAAAAAAACCAGTGTAAATTTAGCAATTTCACTTTTCTTAATATAGAATGTTCCGACATGTCCCTGTATTATGACAAAAAGGTATGGTAAACTTTATCGAAATGTAAAAAATAGGTAGAAAAACGTAATGCCTCAAATAAAGCCGTATAACTTTGGGAAATTATTTAGGATTTCAAAGTACACTAAAAATAAAATGTCGACAACAGACTACTTTTCTCCATAATTATCATTTAGTTGAACGTACGTCCTTCAGGAAAACCACATTTTTACAAATAAATCACCACTTCATGTTCAACCCGACAGTATTCACTTTTATAATAATATATAAATGGCTATATAACTCAGAATTTTATTCCAGATAGGAATAGAGCTGATATGTTTCTTGTATTTGAGATCATTGGGGAATTGACCCTATAATTCCGCATGAAGTTGCGCCACTGCAACCCGGTATATTTCAGCGATTGCAAGGAAATAAAAAGTTTGAAGAATCCGTATATTGGCAAATAAAACATTGTGGTTTCAAAAATACCCAAGAATCATTCAAATCTGTCAATTAGTTTAAAAGCTATACTTTCATAAACATGAGTAAATTCTTGATCGAGTTTCTTGATGTATTACACAATACATTAATTTCCCGCTCAGATTAATTCCGTGATACGGGAGTGCTGTTTGATTCTAAACATTCTTTTATTCCAAATATAAACAAAGTAACTGCGGATGACTCAAAGATATATGGATTCATTATACGGTGTACTAGAGATTTTAATGTTATTAAAGTATTGAAATTATTAAATAACTCCTATGTTCGGTCTAAATTAGAATACGGCGAAATAATATGGGCACCTGAGTACAATAGTCACATTGAGACTCAATGTGAGTATTGTACAGCGCAAGTTTTAAAATATGCAAGTTTTATTACTAAGTGTTTATATTCACATCAGGTGTTATCCACATTAGTTCCTTCCAGAATTAAGATATGTTTCCCTTAAAGATCGCCTTTATCACTTTTTAACAACTCTCTGTAATTGACTGTCCTAATATTTTAAGAAAACTAAATGTTTACGTTCCTCGCATGAATTCACGTCATCATAGTGTTCTTTATTTGCCCAAGCCGCATTCTAACGTTTTCAAATTTTCCTCTACGTTTTTCATGTGTTATAAATGTAATAAAATATATGAACTAGATTTTTTTTAGTTCTTGCTGTTGTAAAGAGAATGATATCTGATTGGGGTTTGCTATTTTTCTATAGTTTTTAATTTTTTGTTTTATATATATTTCTGTTGAATTTAATAGCTGTAATTGTCTTATCTCATAAGGCAATTTTTTTTTGTTAACACAAAAATAAAAGTTGTATTCGCCATACCCTTTTGAAACATTTTTAAATTGTGTACATTTGTATATCTTACAAAATTTGTATTTAACAATTCGTTTTACTCTTTATAACATATTGGCCTTAATGCACTAATGGATCGCCCTGTATATGTATATTAGGGTTATTTTACTACAATAAAAGTCCATTATAGTGGTCTCATTTACAATGCACAACAAATTTACTAAGTATGTACCGGGTGTCCATTTAAGAATGGTCTTCGGCTATAACTCGGTAACCGTTAATCACACAACTATGGGGAAAAATATTTATGGGTAGACTAAATAGACTAAGAAAAATGGCCGCTAGTGGGCGTAACTGCAACTCAAAAGTGGAATTGCCGATTTTCTCTTGAATTTTCCTAATTAAGGTTTGTCCAAAATATAAGCATTGTAATCTTCAGGCAATTATGCAACTTCTTGCTATTTATTTATTTTTTATTTTCAATAATAAAGTGGTGGGGGAAGGTCAAACTCTTTTCTTTCGAACGTTTATATCTATTTATGTTTTGGATGAACCGATTACATTGAACTTAGTTTCAGAAAAACCGTTTTTTTTGCTCTTTACGTAGAGCTATTAACTGTACCGTAATGATTCTATTAGTGGTCACTAGATGGCGTTTTTTTGTAATTCTTCAAATAATACGGATTTTCTCAAAGAAATCAAACGATATGATATAACTTTTGTGTCATAATTTAATTGAAAGTTGAAAAGTGTATCGAATAATGAAGTAAAAAATCCAGGTCCGTATTTAAATTAAAAAAGTTGATGATGGTCGCCTGAATCCAAAACTTCGGATTGAAAAACTAACCTCACCAATTTGTTGAGAAGAAAAACTAAGCCTACAATTTTAGAAAAACTAAAAATAACAAAAAAATAAATTTTAGGCTTAGTTGAAATGACAGATGAAAATAATTTTCACTTCATTAATTTCACTTTTTTCTCTTCTACAAATTGGTGAAGTTAGTTTTTCAATCCGACGTTTCGGATTTGGGGACCATCATCAGCTTTTTTAATTTAAACACGGACCTGGATTTTAGGTCCGTGTTTAAATTATGACAAAAAAGTCATATCATACTACCGTTTAATTTTTTTGAGAAAATTCGTATTTGAAGAATTACGAAAAACCGCCATCTAGTGACCATTAATAGACTCATTACGGTAGAGTTAACAGCTCTACGTGAAGACAAAATAAAGCTGATACCAAGTTCAATGTAATCGGTTCATCCAAAACAAGAGATATAAACGTTTGGGAAAACATTTTTTTGACCTTTCCCCTCCACTTTATTATTGAAAATAAAAAAATGATACATAGCAAAAAGTTGCATAATTGCCTGAATAATACAAATAATACAATGGTTACATTTCCGACAAACCTTAATTAGGAAAATTCAAGAGAAAATCGGCATTTCCATTTTTGAGTAGCTGTTACGCCCCCTAGCAGCCATTTTTCGAACTTGAAAATAATTTCCAGTGATTTTTCTTGACCGATTTTCCCACACATATTTGTCCCATAATTGTGTGATAAACAGTTACCGAGTTATGGCTGGAGATATACTTTCATTATTTTTTATTTATAATGGATTTATAATTTTATTAAACATCCAGTTTTACCTAATTTCGAAAATATTTTAATTTTTGAAAGAATATTGTGAACAAAGGGAATCAAATAATTTTCATTATTATGACCCTTATAGGAACCAACCACTTTCACTCTTAACAAACTCTTCATTAAAGCATCACAAAATTATCTAAGTAATTTATCTCGAAATATCCCTATCATCAGAAGGACAGAATACAAAAGCATCGCAAACATCTCCCAATATCTAGATCAGTGCTCATCTACAAAAACGTAGCCCAAAACCCTTTTTAGTAATATTAGGCCATTGTAATGTGGCTATTTTTTAGCAAGCAAAAGCAAAAGCTCAACTCTAAAAGGTCGAGTCCCAAAATGTCAAATAATTTTTCCGGATAATTTCTATTTATAGATCTAAGCATATCTTATATGTACGGCGTGTTTCAAAAAACGTGAGCACACGCTTAATAAGAGATTTTTTGGCACAAAATGATATAAAAATGTTAGATAGATGTAGGTCCAAAACGGCTTCCTTTTCGAGATATGTTAAAGATAATTTTTTTTTATTTTGTTTTTTCTGTATATTCAAATCGAATTATTAGATTGGAAAATAGTGTTGTAAGACCATGAGCAGACATATTTTTTGAAACATTTTTGTCATTATTACTAACCAGTGGGTACAAACGAGCATCATTATGCATTCTACCATTTTTCGGTTATAATATTTTTGACAATTTGTAATATGGCACATATTTTCTTATCAATTAACCACAAAAAAAACATATTCTTCATTCAAGTCGATAAAACCAACCATATCAGATTTTAACATTAAATAATGCAATTATTATTAAATCAATTCAAGTAAAAGTATTAAAAATAGTGTTGTTAAAACCAAGCACCAAATTTAATTAATTAATTTCCGTAGTTACTCATGCTAAGTGATTATTACTGACACTTGTAATAATTAAGATTGCCTTTAATTTTAAAATTTTCTCTTTTAGAATGACATAAATTATTATATTAAAGTAGCTGGTACATGGACGCATTTATCGAATTGAAGTAACAGTACCTGTTTGGGCAAAATTAATGAGGAAATAAGTGGCATACCTGCATTGTCAAAAATGCTAACACAAAAAATTTTTGCCGAGTTTGTACGCCACTGGTCGGTAATACTGACAAAAATGTATAAAAAAATATTTTTGCATATATTCAATTTCATTTCAATCTAATAATCGAGTTTGAATATACACGGAAAAACGAAATAAAAAAATTTGCTTTAACATCTTGTATCTTGAAAATTACGCCGTACCTATAAAATGAAACATTTTTTGGCCTATGTTTATATAATATTAAATATATCTTATTGTATGTCAAAAAATCTCGCTTTAAGCGATGGCTCTAGTATTTTGAAACACCCTGTATATTTAAAATGCACATACGGAATATAGTAAACAAATCCAGGTTATGAAGCCATTACACCTAGCTACTCTTATAAATTAAAAAAGTTTTAGGATTAAAGGTTTGTTTTATTGTTTTATAGAAGTGATAATAAATTATTTCCGCTAAATGATAATTAAGGGGATTTTAGCGGCCATTTCTCAGATTTCAATTTTAGAAAACCTAAAAAATCATGGTTTTTCTTTCAAAAGAAATATTGAGTGATCTTTACAGATTTGAACACTGAATGAGCTCTGCTTGCTTTGACGGGCTTTTATATCACACTTATGCCCACTCAGCTGTAATTCGGTATTAAGATTGGTTTATACCTGTGATTTTATGGATTTTTAAACATTCAAAAAATTTTAATACATACAGGTTACGGTCTAGAGTAGAACAGATATTTAACAGTTCGGAAAATCATGGGAAAAATTGAGAAAAAAAAACATGCAAAATAAATATTAATAGTTATGAAAATACCAAATATATATTCATAATAAATTTGAATAAGCCTAGAATAAAAAGTAAAAAACCAGTAAGGAGTCAAACTCTCAGTCGTTATGAGGTTTGAAAAAAAAAAGTAACATGTTTTAACTCCAAAGTGCTCCTTAAAATATTGTGGTGTTTTAAACACTGTTTTTATAGTTCAACCTATGTATTGTGTTTTGTTTATTATTATTAGTACCTTGATATATTCTCTCTATAATTATTATCTTTTTATTAGATTAATGTTCTTATTTAATACAGATTTTATTACAGTTGACAACTAAAAACGTCGTTTTAAACACCAGTTTTTAATCAATATGCCTAAAACACTACAACCC
Source organism: Kuschelorhynchus macadamiae (assembly GCA_030620095.1). Taxonomy (NCBI): domain Eukaryota; kingdom Metazoa; phylum Arthropoda; class Insecta; order Coleoptera; family Curculionidae; genus Kuschelorhynchus; species Kuschelorhynchus macadamiae. Next base: position 1,796,570 of record JAUTXW010000329.1, read on the forward strand.
TGGTTTTTACATAAATAAATTAACGAAATTTTAATACTTTATATTCTATATCTAAAAACCGTTTTGAGTATTTTTAGCCAAGGTTATAACTAAACACAAATTAAAACAAATGAAGTAAAAACATTATTTTGCGAAAATACTGTGTATACTACCAGTGGAACTGACGCAAAAAAATACTCTATATAGAACCCGGTAGTCAGTTTTTTAGCATATATTTTTTACTAGGATTAAATATCAATAAACTGGTTAATTAGACTACTTTTTCCTAGTTTACAAGAAAATATCAATTTTTCCGTCTTTTCCTGAAAACGTTATCCATCTCATAGGTAACTCGTGCGTCTACCTGCTTAACCTTACATTCATGCAAGTAGCAGTCTGGCGGGGGCGGGAGGGTCCAGGAGATCTGGACGTCTTCTGAAAACATTTTGGTATAGGCATGCTTCTTCATAATTTTCCTGAAATTTGACCGTTTTTATGCAACGAGAGCGTACAAATGCCTCTTGAATTGAATAAGCATTTAATAAATATTATTTTATTCACTTACTTATTTTTAATATAAATACATATAAACATTAAAAGCCACAACTTTTAATTTAAATTTATAACTTCAAATTTAATTAACGAATTATCAGAATCAATCAATACATATTTTGAAGACTGTTTTTGGTAACTCTCCTTTTCTATAGCTGCCTTTAAAATGGACAAAACTGCTAAAAATCAAAAATTTAGTTTAGCACCCACTATCCCATATATATATATATATATATATATATATATATATATATATATATATATATATATATATATATATATATAAAATGTGTTTTCATTCCGGGTGTACATCCGTTCACTACTGTCGTTCTGAAAAGAACAGTTTTGCTGACGTTTCGCCAAAATCACATTTGGCATTTTCGAAGCTTTCTTTCTCGCGTCCGAATAGAGACTGAAGTGTTGGTGACTGCGACGCTTCCTTTTATACCCCCACTCGGGGCCGAAGGTTATATCTGCGCAGGCGTTGGTCGTTATTTATGTTTTCCGGATGGTGCTGTTGTTGTTGCGCTAATTGCGCTTGAGTTTTTGCGATTTTAGATTTGTCTATTATTGTCTTCCATACTGTTGGTAGTTTTAATGATTCGTCCCTTTTATTTAAATCGCCTTGCTTTTCAATTTCTATGGCTTCTCGGATTATTCTGGTCTTATAATGTTCTATATTGGCAATCTCCCTACACCCATCGAAATTTATTTTATGGCCGGTTTCCTGATGATGTAGGAATAAAGCTGAGGTTGTTTGTTTATTTCTGATGCTGAGTTTATGCTCTTCCACTCTTGCTGATATTCGCCTGTTAGTTTGCCCTACGTACAACTTTTCACAGTCCTGGCACGGAATACTGTACACTCCGTGGTTTTCCAGTTTGATTTTATCTTTTGGGTTTCCGAGTAGTTTACCTACAGTTGTTTGTGGCTTGTGTATTGTTTGTATGTTGTGTTTCCTCAGAATTCTTCCGATTCTGTCTGTTGTGCCTTTTACATATGGTAAGACTACTCGTTGCTTTCCCGGTTCATATTTTTTGTTGTTCGTTGTTCGGGAAACTTGTGCATTAATAGCTTTCTCTATGGTGCGATTTGTGTAGCCATTTTTCTTTAAAGCACTAGATATTACCTTAAGTTCGTTTTGTCTCGTCTGTGTTGAAAAGGCACAACAGACAGAATCGGAAGAATTCTGAGGAAACACAACATACAAACAATACACAAGCCACAAACAACTATAGGTAAACTAATCGGAAACCCAAAAGATAAAATCAAACTGGAAAACCACGGAGTGTACAGTATTCCGTGCCAGGACTGTGAAAATTTGTACGTAGGGCAAACTAACAGGCGAATATCAGCAAGAGTGGAAGAGCATAAACTCAGCATCAGAAATAAACAAACAACCTCAGCTTTATTCCTACATCATCAGGAAACCGGCCATAAAATAAATTTCGATGGGTGTAGGGAGATTGCCAATATAGAACATTATAAGACCAGAATAATCCGAGAAGCCATAGAAATTGAAAAGCAAGGCGATTTAAATAAAAGGGACGAATCATTAAAACTACCAACAGTATGGAAGACAATAATAGACAAATCTAAAATCGCAAAAACTCAAGCGCAATTAGCGCAACAACAACAGCACCATCCGGAAAACATAAATAACGACCAACGCCTGCGCAGATATAACCTTCGGCCCCGAGTGGGGGTATAAAAGGAAGCGTCGCAGTCACCAACACTTCACTTTCTATTCGGACGCGAGAAAGAAAGCTTCGAAAATGCCAAATGTGATTTTGGCGAAACGTCAGCAAAACTGTTCTTTTAAGAACGACAGTAGTGAACGGATGTACACCCGGAATGAAAACACATTGTATTTTTCCATCCGTGAAGGAGTAAAAATCAACATATATATATATATATATATATATATATATATATATATATATATATATATATATATATATATATATGTATAGGGTGCTAAACGGTTTGTCTTTTCTCATAATCTCTCGACTCCTAATGTTCTTCTAACTTTAAGCGACAGATAAAATTGTTAAATACAAAAATGGTATTTCACACATAGAGCTTTAAATAACAAAAGAAACTCTCCACTTCAAAACGAAACAGATAGCATTCTATTGAGGTAGCAATTAATTTTACACTAGGATAAAAAAATAAACACTTTGGTTTATAAATTTCCACGAATTAATTACATTTTGACAGTTAAGCTTCTAAAAAAGACCCTGTGTCGAACCTGCTATAAAGATGAAATAATAAAGTAGTGGAAATTTAAAAACCCCAATGTTAGTGAAAGTGAAACAGACATTATTAGAATACTTGTAGTCAGAGATTTAAAATTTCCGGATAAATTGAGTGTCTGATAAAACTGTTTTTTTTTTCAGGAAAAACGAAAAAACCTCAAAAACTGAACTTTTCTTATAAACTAGGGAACAGCAGTCTAAGTAACCAGTTTGCCGATATTTATTTTTTAAATATACTTCCAATCCCACCTACTATTTACAGTATTTTCTTTACGTCAGTTCCGCCGGTAATATACACAGTATTTCCGCAAAATAATGTTTTTACTTCATTTTTTTAAAATTTGTGTTTAGTTATAAATTTCGCTAACAATACTTAAAACGTTTCTTAGTTATAGAATATAGAGTATTAAGATTGTTATTTTATTTCGGTAATTTATTCATATAAAAACCAGGGTTGTAGTGTTTTAAACGTGTTTAAGTTTTTAACATGTTTTATGGGCCTTTATTTTCTATTCTGGGCTTATTCAAATTTATTGTGAAAATATATTTGGTATCTTCGTAACTATTAATATTTATTTTCCAAGATATGTTTAAAACATATTTGAATTAATTTCAATTTTTCATTTTTTTTTTCAATTTTTTCTGTGTAAGAAAAAAAAAGAAAAAAACATGTTTCTTTTCTCAATTTTTCTCGTTATTTTCCGAACTATTAAATTTCTGTTTGTAATGCAATAATTATCTATAATTAAAGTTTTATGCACACAGTCGCGACTACCACGATGATATGAACCATGCAAATTTCATGAAGTAGTTCGAAACGAAATTAATTTCCAATTTAAAGAACAGTTCAGATTCGGTAGCTGACTGTGCTTTTCACTATAATCCTACAGTGGAACGAAACATAACATCGACTAAGCTAACAACGGACAGTCAACCGGCTATGAGAAAAAAGTACACTTTTTGGCTAAAACCTAAAGTAGCTGACTGTGCTTTTCACTATAATCCTACAGTGGAACGAAACATAACAACTAAACTAACAATGGACAGTCAACTGGCTATGAGAAAAAAGCACACTTTTTGGCCAAAACCTAACAAAGCAAGAAGTATTATAATTTGTCAAAACAAATATCGTTTTCTCTCAATTTATAAAATTGACCAGCACTTAGAAATGCAAAGGCATACATGTTTGTGGTTGCTCCCCATATCACCCAGGACTGAACCCCAAAGATTTTACATAATATTCTGTTTTCATTACTTGACTGTATTGATTTTTATCTAAGTTTGGATTTTTTACAAAATAAATCATGTTTTTGGTCTTAGCTTATTTTATAACTTTTAATTTTTTTGTATTGTAAATGATTAATAAATATTTTATATCCTTTTGAAGAGGAAATTTCAGTATTAAATTTATGTAGTTATATTTTTGTTTTTATTTTAATGTAACTAGCTTAGTATTGTTTTCTTTTATTGTTCTTTTTGAAGGTAATCTTATTTCTTTTATATTTTTGTAGTTTGTTTTATGTTGTTTCTTTCTTATTATTTTCATCGAACTAGAATAGAACTAACTATGAACAATGTAGGTGCAAAATGATAACTACATAGATTTAAGCATTGTCAATGAGATTGTATCTTTTCTTATGACAATAAAGCATATTTTGAGTTTGAGAAAAAGTATAGACATAACTTAAAAAATGGGTGGCGGCCCATAATAATACCTTTAAACTGGCCAATAAAGAAAACGTAACTCGCCAAAAATTTGAAGAACTACCAGCTGAAGTGGGAAACAATATGCATGTCCAGATTTATGAAAACACATGGACACCGCGTTAGACCATTTAAAGTGGACCAGATGAACAAACACAAAATAACACACATACATACAAAGATATGAAAAACTTGGTAATACTAATTTTAATTCAATCCTCAAAATATTTTCTATCAAATTAATATGTTTAATATATAATATTCGACGAACCGCTACTGCTAAACCTCGCCTACCAGTATAGTCGGTCACGTCCCAATCTTTGCTGTGGACGACTCTAAATCACACGTGGACACCGATTTTTAACACCGAGTCAAGATTCTTTGAGCAAAAGAGTAAAAAACCCACCTGACTACCTAAACTCATGCAGTGATCGGATTTCGTGAGGTTAAGATCCCTGAAGACGCCTCGTTCAGTCAAAGGCGAAACATCGGATAATGATTCCAATTTGACATGGTCTTATCCCAAGCACCATGAATTCTTAATTAACCAAAGCTTCAGTTCTATGGATTGTTTAAAACTTGTGAGAAATAACATAATTATAAATAGAATATGTTCTTTCATATCTTTAAATAACTTTTGTGGAATTTGAGTATACTGTACTTTAAAAAATCCTATCTTGGATGTATTGAATTCGTTAGTCAAATGAAATTAAGTTCTGACATGTGAGAGACACTGTTTTTGCGGTAAACTAGTTAAAGTTATCAGAACAAATCTTCGAAGTACTTACAGTTAGGACAAAAATTATACCGCTGTTCAGATCGATCTTGGCGACAAAACGTCTGGTACCATTTTTCATTTTCCGGTATGGTCTCAAAAGAAAACGTAAACTCGTCCAAACTTAACTGCAGTCTTTCTGGAGACTCCGTTTTTTCAACTTTTTCGACTTTTGGCTCAACTATGGCTTCGGTTTTCGAAATATCACCATTTGATTTAGTAGGAACGGGCGACAAGTAGGAACCATGATATCGCAACCTATAAGAACTGAAAAAAGTTAAGAAACTGTTTTTAATGGTTTTATATAGCATGACCTTGGATTTTCTGAGTTAAAAATATACTTTGAATCACGAAATTTGGCTAATACTGCAAACTGTATATTGTTAAAAACGATTTACAATTTCATATTTCAAATCAGAAAAGCCATGGCCACAAATTTAGTAGTTTTCAATTTTAGATATTTCAGCTCAAGATATACGAGGCTCTTAATTTTCGTCTTTTAATATTATATACCGCAGATCATATAAAATTTTAATTTTTCTGTTAGTGGTTAGAACGTAAAAAGGCAACGCATAGATACAAAAGAATGTGTTTTGTATAAACTTTAAGCTTTTTCCAATGATCTGACAAAATATTAACAATATTAAACAATTTATAAGCAATATTGTGCAATATGTTTAAAATGGAGAGGATAGAAATATTAATTAAGTACTACATGATCTATTTTGGGTCATATTTTTTGCAATGTAGATATTTATTACAGAGCCATTTTCACTAAAGAAGGTTAAATTTAAACAAGAACTAACTTGACAGTTACAGGATTAAGATGACATATCCAACAATGGTACAAATTATTTTATTACAAACTATGACAGTGGCATAAGCAACAAAACAAAACTGATGAATTGAAAATTTTAACTGTCATGGCATCTAAATTTGGTCTTAACCTTAAATCTTTTGAGAGAATCTGGTGGTTAATATACAGGGTAATTCACGTAAGTGAGCTATAAGATCACCCTGTATTTCATTTTCTAAAATAATGTTATGTTAAATTCAAAAAGAATTAAGATAAGTATAGAACAATGTTAATATTTTTTTACTGAGACTTTAAAGTAAATTTATTTTATACAAAGAAATACACAGTGTTCCATTTAAAAATTCCTGCTTTTTGGATATTTTTTATTTCTCATATAAACCACATTTTTGATGCACAAATGTAATAAATTGGCAAAAGTGTTAAATTATTATATAAGAGATTATAGATTTGTTTCCTTCTGGTAAAAATTCAGTTTTACAATTACTTTTCAATTCAACAGTTATTAAACTTAGATCAATTTTTACAATTTTTTCTCTTTAAATTGAAATATCTCAAAAACCACAACATATACATACAGAGAACATTTATTGAAATGTATTTTGAAGAAAGCCTAGAATCCCCATCTGTATTATTATACAGAGAACTGTATTAAAAATATCTAAGTTACAGTCAGTTTAAGAGAGATCTGGCAAAATATTTTTAAAAGATGCACTATAAGCTTTTATCCCCACCTAAGAAATTTTAAAAAGTTTCAGTGAATTGTTTTCAAGATATGTCTATAGGCCACCTACCTTAATTTGCATAACTACACAGAAAACTATGTTTTAAACATATATCCTGCGCACCTTTAACACACTGAAGATATAAGTGTGTTTTTAGCATAAATTGTTAACTTTTTACATACTTGTGTAATTTCATTCGAAAAATGCTACTTTTTAATATGTTATAAATATTAAATTAACTCGAGTATGTACTGTATATCATCGATGATTTTATTTAGCGAGATGCTTAAAACAAATCATATAAAAAACTATAAACTTACCTTGATCCAGGTGTCTCAAATTTATAATACTTCTGATTATCCATAATGAATGCTTCAGCGTGACTCCTTCGTTTCTTTCTTGTTTTGCAGTCAGAAGATGTACTGTCCATTGACGCTTCATCTTCAACTTTAAACTTGTCAGGGGGTTTCACATCTTCAAATTCACTTGTGGAAGACACTGAAATATGTAATTATATATTTGCTAATCATAAAATGAAATACATCAATAACAAGAAACGTAAAGTATTGTAAAAAAAGAACCAAAGTTGTATATTCTTAACGTGGAATAAAAGACAAGAAAATAAAATCTTAATATTCTTATAACCACCTTCAATGTTTTCTGCTGCAGATGATTCTTTTTCTTCAGTCTCATTTCCCTCTTCATCTTCCTCTTCATCCTCATCATCCTCTTCCTCTTCGTCCTCATCTTCATCTGATGAATCATCCTTTTTTGGAAACAAAAAGTTTGTTGCTTCGTTGTTTAGTTGAATAAGTTCTAACCCAAGAAAAATATGAAAACCATATAGAATAAACTATTATAACCAAAATATGTATGCAGTGATATATATAAAAAACAAAGAAACATAACTTTAAAAAGTCAAATATGACAATAGGGGAGACCGGGTCTGGTTGTCACAAGGGTTGGTTGTCACAAATCAAATTAATCACAAACTATGAAAAGCCGGAAATCATGGCAACACCGTAGTGGTGCGATTATTACGCGCCATTATTCATACTGGAATTCAGTTTACTGCAGTTAATGGTAGCGAGTGATTGTACGATCAAAATTTTCCGCTCGCAATAGTAAAAAAATCGAACCATAATTTTTATCCAGTAAGTAAGTCTTTTAAGCGTTTTTTTTTGTTACCTTTTGCTTTGTCATGGACAAATAGGCCTGATATCTTAAATTGCCTCGCCTGTTGGAAATTAAACTTTGATTTTTTAGATTAAAATCGTAAGAACATGTGCGTGCTCAGTTTGGGGTTGTTTGTCACATTGCATCTTGGGCTGCTTGTCACATGTGACAACCATACCCACCGATGTAACTTCTTTTGTTTTTTTACAGATATTCAAAACAATGCCACGTAAATTCACAAAAAAGACTAATCGTGGTGAAACAAATCCGCTACGATGTTAAGCGCCGTTAGAATGGTGAAATTAGAAAAAAAATCCTTTAGGCAAGTAGCCAAAGATTTTGATATCAATTATAAAACGTTAGCTCGATATTGCAAAAAAATTAATGATAATGATGTATACAGTACTGTTACTATGCCAAGTATACCCATCGGATATTGGAAAAACCGGCAAATATTTTCAGACGAACTTGAACATGAATTGGAAAACTATCTTTTGGAGGCCTCCAGCATTTATTATGGATTAAGTCCAAAAGAAGTCCGGAAGTTGGCATATAATCTCGCTAAAAATAATAACCTTGATGTGTCAAAAACATGGGAAGAAAATGGGCAAGCCGGTGCCGAATGGTTTACATCGTTTATGAAACGACATAATAAGTTATCAATTAGAACGCCAGAAGCAACAAGCATGGCCCGTGCAAGCAGTTTTAATAAATATAATGTTAATTTATTTTTCGATAACTTACAAACTGTTATTACACGGTATAATCTACAGTCAAATGATATTTGGAATATGGATGAAACGGGCGTAACAACTGTTCAAAGGCCGAACAGGGTTATAGCTAGGCGAGGGTTCAAACAAGTAGGAGCAATCACTTCGGCAGAACGTGGGTCTTTAGTGACAGTCGCAGCTTCAATATCTGGAATAGGAAATTCGGTCCCTCCTTTTTTCGTTTTTCCTCGTGTACATTTTAAAGAGCATTTTATACGAGATGGGCCAGCTGGATGTCAAGGAGCAAGCCACTCTTCAGGGTGGATGACTGAAGAAATCTTTGTTAAGTTTTTAAAGCATTTCCACTCACATGTAAAATCTACTAAGGAAAAACCGTGTTTATTGTTGTTGGATAACCATGGATCGCACCTGTCTATTGACGGATTGAACTATGCCAAAGCCAATGGAATACACATGTTATCATTCCCTCCACACTGCACACACAGGCTGCAGCCGTTGGACCGAGCAGTTTTTGGTCCGTTAAAGAAATATGTTAACGTTGAGATAGACCAGTGGATAATCAACAACCCAGCTTCTCCTCTTACAATTTACAATATACCTGGTATCATTGCAAAATCATTTCCACTTGCGTTCACTCCTGTAAATATTCAGGCCGGATTCAGAGCTTGCGGCATATGCCCGTTTAATAGGCATATTTTTGGTGATCACGAATTCCTTGCCTCGTATGTCACTGATAGACCAGCGCCTGCAGAAACAGAGATGCAAGCATATTTCCCTTTAGAAGAAAATGATTCTGTAGAATTGCAACCGACCCCGGGTCCTTCCAACTCTACTTTATCCGAAATAAATAATGACGACAAAAATAGCAAACAAAGTGATAAAAACGAAGTAGTATATATGGACGATTCTTGTAGTCCCCAACCTCAACCAGGAAGCAGCCAACAGCAAATATCTCCATATGCTGTTCGTCCATTGCCAAGAGCTCCACCTAGAAAAAGGGCAACTACGGAAAAAAGAAGATGCAAGTCCGCAATTCTAACAGATACGCCAGAAAAACTACTTATAGAACAAAAGAAACTGGCACAGGAATTAAAGAAAAGAAAGCAAAAGGCAAATACTGTTAAAAAATCAATTTTAGCTGACGATACAAAAAAAAATAAGAAAAAAAGAAAAGTTAGTGTGGATGATGAAGAGGAAAAAACAGAAGAAGACTATTGCATTGTATGTTTAAACCCCTATTCTGAAAGTAGACCAAAAGAGGTTTGGATTCAATGCCATCAGTGCAAGCTATGGGCACACGAAGCTTGTACACCAGGATTTCCGACATATTTGTGTCACAATTGTGATTCGGATGACTCCGACTAATTCCTCATTTTTAGAATATCAAGAACTTGTTTTTTATTTAGCTATTTGTAATAAGAAGGCAGTATTACTTTGTTTATAGGATTATTTTATTTTGTTTTAACTTTGTAAAAGAATATTTTATATTACTTGAAAATTCACATTAATATTCCCTGATTTGCGATAATATATATGTTACTTTTCTTAAATACATATTTTTGAATACCGATAATGTTTTTTTGTTTATAATTAGTCTAAAACACGTATGTGACAACTTACCCCATGTGCTGTGACAACCAGTCCGAAGAAGGTGTTGGTTGTCACAAAATTATATTACATTTATATAATTTTTTGCAAGGTAAATTGCGTAGTAGTTAGTAATTTGACTGTGGTGAATGAAGCCTAATAAATGTACTTTCAAAAGACATATACACATAAGTGTTTATATTATAAGAAGATCCTAAAAAATAGACATATGTCTAAAGTGTGACAACCAGACCCGGTCTCCCCTATTTAGGGCAGATTAAAATTCAAATTACTATTAAATACTGGATTAAAATGAATAAAGTAATAGAGGCTCAGTAACCAAGTTTAGGTTTTGCCAAAATTAATTATTCAGGGTGTAACGTAATTCATGTCCAAAACTTAATTTATCTCGCAAAAAGTAAGAAAAAAATAACATGATGTTAAAATGTTAATATTGTTTTTGATATATCTCTTGTATTTTTAATAATCTTAAGTAACATTCTGTACACGATATGATTTTTATAACAAAGTCAAAGTCCTTATTATGTTCTGTAACGTTTTGGTCTTCTAGAGGTTTTCGATACAGAATGTATTCAGGAATGTCGCATAATGCATACCTAATTTAAGCATATAATGCATTAATTTTAACATTTTTTCCTTGTTCCATATGCATTATGACCTACAAATTAGCTATTCATTAATTTGTTTCTAAATGGTGCTGAACATTACATAAGAGAATTTGACATTATAAAAAAGTCCGGTGAAGTCAAAGTAAAAAATATAGGAGGGTTAAAAGGGCTGCAACCCAGAACCCTGTTTTCTTTTTTATTTAATTTATTAAGTAATACCAAGTTTTAATTAAAAATCTATAAATCTACGAGATGTATTAAGACCTAAAAAAATCACATTGTTGATAATTTTTTGACCCTTTTCCCCACACTAATTCCTGGTTTGGCAGGAGGTGTAAAAATTTGACATTTTCTGTCAAAGTAGAAATTGGTATCAGGAGATAGATAACTAAAAACTAAGATACGAAAGTGCCTTCCATTTCATTACAAGTTAAGTTGTTTGGGAGTTACAGAGTTTTAAATGGTTAAAAATGTTAATTTGCAAGCGCCATTTTCCCGAAAACAGATTAATTTAGGTATAGCAAACGGTGTTTAGAACCGTCAGGATACATATATATATATATATATATATATATATATATATATATATATATATATATATATATAAATATATATATATATACAGGGTGTTCCTTAATGACATGCTAATATTTAAGGGGGTGATTCTTGGACCCATTTTAAGAAAAAATCTTCATATGAACTGATGTCCTAAACGTCTTAACTTTTGAGATACAGGGTGCTAAAGTTTTCAGGAAAAAAATTATTTTTTTTAATAAATGTGATACTACTGTAGATATCTTTATGAAATTTGGTACACGTGTTCTATGCATCAAGATGCATTTTCTAATGTACAAGCAATTTTATTCTTTTTACCAGTGGCGTCCGTACGCGTTTTGCTTAGAATATTTTTGAAGAAAAAAATGGTACGCCACTGCTTTATCTTAAAATAAAAATTATTTTTGGAATTCTCATTCATTTCTGAGCAAATTCGATCTTTTGATTTTCTTTCGTCCGACGCATAGTTTTCGCTTAAAAAAATAAAAATCGTTTTACTTCAGGGTCAAATCGTTAAAAATCTGATAGGGTGACTGTTGTGTGGAAATCGCTTATTTATCGAGTGAAAGAAAATTATGACATCGAATGTGTTCATAAACGAAAAAGTTTTCTCGTCTGATGGTCCGTTCTTGATTAAATAATTGAGTTAAAATTGCTTCATAATATCTCAATACCAACTAATAATAATTTTTAAACCCATAAATCTAGTAGTCCTGGAATAAATTACGTTTTTACAAACGTCGATGTCAAATGACTTAAAGTAAGCTGTTGGTATTCAAAACCATCTCAGTGTGTCATCTCTTTGGTTTTTAGTGTATCATTGAAGTTATTTTCGCCGTTTTTTCGAATAATATCATTAAATATGGTAAATTATACGAATGCGGAAATGGCGGCAATGCATTACGCATATGGCCTCGCAGATGGTAATGCAACAGAAGCCAGACGCATTTATCAGGAAAGATATCCTAATCGTGGCTTGCCAGATAGCCGAACCTTTTCGAATATTCATCGCCGACTTAGCGAAACAGGTAGTTTCAATAAAGGTACTTCGGAAGGCAGACCTCGAACTGTCAGAACACCTGAAGTTGAAGAAGCGGTGCTGCAAGAAATCGACGAACATCCTGAGACGAGTACGAGGAAGATCGCTAGAGCTTTGAATATTTGTCACCAAATTGTTTGGCGTATTTTAGTTGACTTTTTGTTATATCCATATCATATTCTAAGAGTACAGGCATTACTCCCCAGGGATTTCCCACAGCGTGTGAACTTCTCTCAGTGGTATCTTCAGAGTATTACACTAAATCCGCAATTTGAGTCACAAATTTTGTTCACAGACGAAGCAACTTTTTCTAGGAATGCTATTCAAAATTTCCATAACAATCATGTGTGGGCGGAAGAAAACCCGCATGCCATAACCGAAACCCATTTTCAAGAACAATTTTCGCTTAATGTTTGGGCAGGAATTATTAGTAATCATCTCATAGGCCCATTTTTCCTACCAGGACGTCTTGATGGACGGTCTTATTTGCATTTTCTCGAAGAAGAACTACCTGGGTTGCTTGAAGATGTACCAGTTGCGTTAAGGCATCGCATATGGTACATGCACGATGGAGCACCGGCTCATTTCAGCGTAATTGTCCGAAATCATTTAGATACAGTTTATCCTGATCGTTGGATAGGTCGCGGAGGACCTCAGCAATGGCCAGCAAGATCCCCCGATCTCAATAGTTTGGATTTCTTTTTATGGGGGCACCTTAAAACTCTAGTGTACAAAACTCCCGTTAACACTGTAGAAGATTTAAGAGAGCGAATAGTTGCCTCGTGTGAAACTATACGGAATACGCCGGGAATATTTGAACGAGTGCGCAATTCCATGCGTAGACGGGCGGAAGCATGCATATTAAGGTGGCCACTTCCAACAATTTTTATAATTAATGTTAGTATTGTTAATAATTAATAAAATTAAGCCGTTTCTGTAAACTTTGTTTTCTGCAAGCTGAAATCCCCGCTGTAATTTATTGGCACATGAAAGTTTTTTAAAAATTGTTTCCTAAAGTAATCATTCCTAAAGTAAAGTAAATCAATTACTTATTTCTAAATTAATTAATATTTATTATTAAATGAACTGAATAGCACGAAAAAAGAAAAAAAACCGCTTTCCACACAACAGTCACCACATCAGATTTTTAACGATTTGACCCTGAAGTAAAACGATTTTTATTTTTTTAAGCAAAAACTATGCGTCGGCCGAAAGAAAATCAAGAGATCGACTTTGCTCAGAAATGAATGAGAATTCCAAAAATAATTTTTATTTTAAGATAAAGCAGTGGCGTACCATTTTTTTCTCCAAAAATATTCTAAGCAAAACGCGTACGGACGCCACTGGTAAAAAGAATAAAATTGCTTGTACATTAGAAAATGCATCTTGATGCATAGAACACGTGTACCAAATTTCATAAAGATATCTACAGTAGTATCACAGTTATTAAAAAAAATAATTTTTTTTCTGAAAACTTTAGCACCCTGTATCTCAAAAGTTAAGACGTTTAGGACATAAGTTCATATGAAGATTTTTTCTTAAAATGGGTCCAAGAATCACCCCCTTAAATATTAGCATGTCATTAAGGAACATATATATATATATATATATATATATATATATATATATATATATATATATATATATATATATATATATATATATATATATATATATATATATATATATATATATATATATATATATATATATATATATATATATATATATATATATATATATATATATATATATATATATATATATATATATATATATATATATATATATATATAGATATATATATATATAGATATATATGTATATATATATATATATATATATATATATATATATATATATATATATATATATATATATATATATATATATATATATATATATATATATATATATATATATATATATATATATATATATATATATATATATATATATATATATATATATATATATATATATATATATATATATATATATATATATATATATATATATATATATATATATATATATATATATATATATATATATATATATGGGTCCTGCAGGGTCCTGCAGCTCACCTCCCGTCCTTATTATACCTTAACCATTTATTTTAGAAAAAATATTTAAAAGCCACTATATGCTGTTGATTAGAGAGCACATTTTAAAAATATTCTTGATTATACAGGGTGTTACAAGAAATAGTGGCGCATAAGAGTTGTATTTTTTTAAATGGAACACCCTATATTTTTTTACATTTTTGAAACACTCTTTACCTAGTCTACAGACTCCTAGAATAGTATCTCTCTTTTTTTAATAGTTTCGGAGAAAAAAGGTAAAATCGAAGAAAAAAAAATTATAGTCTACATTTAAAATATTTATAAAAATTAGATAAAACATCTTAAAAGCTAAGGTAACCTAGTAGCTTACTGCAACTAAGGTAACCTAGTAGCTTACTGCAAAAGGTTTATAGTTATTCTGCTATGAGTATTATAAGTCTTACTTATACAGGGTGACCCAAATTCCATGTCAAACGTTGCAAAATAAAAAATAATTTTTCTCCATTTTTTCAAATGGAACACCCTATATATTTTTTTTCTGTCCGGTACAGAATTAACAGATCAACATTTTTCATTATTACACTAATCTCAAAATTCCTGAAGGTTTTTGAAATATTCTTAAAAAACTAATGTTGTACTTTGTTTTTCAGTACGATAATTGAATAAACTCAATAGTAATGTGGAAAAATGGAACACCCTATATATATTTTTTTTCTGTCCGATACAGAATTAACAGATCAACATTTTTTATTATTACACTTATCTCAAAATTCCTGAAGGTTTTTGAAATATTCTTAAAAAACTAATGTTGTACTTTGTTTTTCAGTACGGTAATTGAATAACCTCACTAGTAATGTTCATAAGTAAGCACCTTCGCGATTTTGAATAATAAATAGGTCAGCGTAGTTATAGCTATGGGAAAAAACCTAAAATCCCAACATTTTTTGTAATTACGTTTACCGCATAAAATTTGAATTACTGCCAAGAGTTAAGCCGTAAAGACGTTTTACATGCTGCAGGTCTTCCTACAAGTTGCAAGAGACTTGCACAAAGGCATACGCTGACACTTGCAATTGAAATACAACTGTCGCTTTACAGTCTGCAAGACAAATTGCGCGCAATATCTTGCAGGTGCAACCCCTTGCTGCAAGAAACTTGCAGCATGTAAAACGGCCTTAACCTTTATTTAATATTATTGACAAGTGTTGCCCAAATTATTAACTAGACTTTAAGTAGGCCATGAAAAACAAATTGTCTAGAAACTGTCAAACAACTAAAACATATCGGCAATTTACTTATTCGTTTTTTAAGTTTTACAAATTGAAATAATTATCGGATTTTTCATATAGTGGTCTTTACCTTCTACGTAGTTCATTTTTCGTTTGTTTGCGTCACTGTTTAGAAGTTTTATTTGAACGTTCTATCGTCATGGAGTACACCCGCGAAGAACTGGTTGATATGGTTTTTGTGTTAGGAGAATCGCATAGAAATGCCTTTTTGGCCAGTAGGATTTATGCGCAAAATTATCCAGAACGAAGGCACCCAGACAGAAGGAGCATGACGAACTTATTAGAGAGATTTATGGCAACGGGAAATGTAAATTATACAAGACCAGTTAGAAATAGGCCCGTTCGAACGGAAGAAAATGAATTAGCTGTGCTATTAGCTGCCACGGAAAATCCTTCTGTTAGCCAAAAAGCAGTCGGGGATGCCGTAGGAGTAAGCCAAAGAACTGTTCAGCGAATTTTAAAGAGCCATAAATTTCATGCATATCATATTCAGTTGCATCAAGAACTCCTTCCAGCAGATTTTGAGAAACGTGTTGACTTTTGTAATTGGGCACAAGCTAAAATTAGGTTAAGCTTTGATTTTTTTGATAAAGTTTTATTCTCTGATGAGGCCACATTTCATAAGAATGGATTTGTAAATCGTCATAACTACCATTACTACGCCGACCATAATCCAAGAATTTTTAGGCAGCTTGATCTACAACACAGATGGTCAGTTAATGTGTGGGGGGAATTATTGGTGAACATGTTATTGGTCCCCATTTTTTTAATGGACATTTAACTGGAGCCATGTATCTCGACTTCCTAGAAAATCACTTGCCAAATTTGTGCGAAAATTTGCCGGTTAATCTGAGAAATACAATGTGGTTGCAACAAGATGGTGCTCCAGCACATTTTTCGTTGCCAGTTAGGGATCATTTAAATAATAATTTTCAAGATCGATGGAATGGAAGACAGGGAGCAAGTGCGTGGCCGCCCCGGTCGCCTGATCTAACGAAATTAGACTTTTTTCTATGGGGCTACGTTAAGGAAATTGTTTACAACAAACCTCCAACAACTCCCGAAAATATGCAGCAACGGATTAGAACCGCATTTCAAAGTATTACGCCCGAAGT
>JAUTXW010000330.1:0-183857 GCA_030620095.1 Kuschelorhynchus macadamiae
CATCGGAAATTGTGTACAACAACGAAATTATTATGTTGGAAACAAAAAAGAACAGAATGATTTATGCTTTGTCGAATCAACATGAAGATCTTTCAGTCTCTAATGATAATTATAAAAAACCTACATAATCCTAGATTATAACTCTACTAAAGGTGGTGTCAATATTGCACACAAAATTATTCAAGTATACGTACTTCTCGTTGGCCATTGAGTTTATTTAAGCACTTTGTCGACTCTGCCGCTTTGAACAGTTTTATTATTAACTCAGAAAATATTTTCATTTTAATAAGCTTTCTTCAGGGAAAGCCTTTCTCAACTGTTTCAGAAAAGAGCTGGCGAAACCAAAACAAATCAGAAAAAACGACGAAGATGCCACCTCTATCTTAAAGCACTTGATAAAGAGCCAATATCAAATATAAGCAGTTTGTGAGTGCGAAACAGAGACGTACTTGTTCAAATCTAAAATGTAAAATTAATGTCTAAAAATTTAGTCAGTATTCGAACTTATGCTGTGTTTGTTTTTTTTATTTTTAAGCTTCTGCTACGTAAAATATTCCAATTGCAAATTAAAAACCATGGAGTGCTTGGAGTGTTGTCCATGGTAGAGCTTTAATACGTTACGTAAATAAAATAGCGGCGTGCTTTAAGGGACTTTTCTTACACAAATATTGTTACAATGTGACGTGGTAAGAAGTGCGTTATCTGGCTGGTGAGATAAAAATTCTATAAAATAATTATTAAAATGCATGGGAAATTTAAACAAGTAACAATTTAAATAAGCACATTAATATACAGTGCCCTCCGTAACACTCATTTCACGTGGCAATGTTTTTTCTTACTTATTTTTCGGAAAAACTTCAAAAGCAATTACTGCAAGTATAATTCTTCCTTTTAACTTAATAGCGATTTCAGCTAAAAAAAGAACACAAAATAATAAATTATTCAAAAATCATCCTTTCCGCCATAATTTTATCTTCTTGATTTGTTTCGGATACCTCGAAAAACTACCTATACAACTAGGGAATTGAGTGACTCGCCTATGTGAAACCGTTACTCAGATACCCAATAAAATACCCAGTTGCGTTGAAAATAAAAATTTAAAGTTGAAAAATTCGACCTGCCTGGGAATGATCATTTGAAAGAATATATATAAAGCTAGAAGTGTATAATTTATAAATTTTTATCTGTGCAGTCCCTAACATCAGTTTGTCTTCTAAAGTAATATAGAAAAAAATACGAGCTTATACACTTAAGATAACAAAATAGATAATTACCACAAAATTTCAAACAGAAAACTGTAAAATAATTTTATAATCTGTTTGTTTTACAGAACCAGAAAGAAAACTAAAATTACATTTTTTGTATTCCTTTTTAACATAATTGTAAAATAGTTAATAAAATCTTCTTAAATAATATGGAATAACTTTAGGATATTTACATTTGCGGAACGTTTATTTGAATTAAGCCAAAAAAGTACATAATTGCGAGAAATTAACTTTATGAGTATACTTATATACGTAAATATAAATTGGCAAAACACGTTATTGATTTATTTATAATTATTCTTCACTACAATGCAATGTGTTTTTAATAAGAAATGTATGGTATTGTATACTATTTTTAGAGCATCATTTAGAGTTAGGTAACTTTATTTATTACTTGATCTGTAACGGTTCTCTTAAATTATATGATTTGTTGGATACTAATAACGTTGCATAAAAAAAATGATGGCCCAACAACTTTGTATAACTTGTTTGAAACAAATAACAAAGTTTAGTATTATAATATTATTTCCATTAAAAATTGCATTTTAGTCATGTTAAAGTGCGTGAAATCAAACTTTGCCCATGATAAACCCTATTACACTTATATCATACAGGAAAGGCCATTTATCACTACACGATGTAAATATAGACAAGTATAAATTATCAAAATGGCAAAAAATCGACTGCTCATTATTAGTATATTTATACAGGAAAAGAAACCGCAAAACATATTAGATGAGAGAGTTCATTTCTACTACATCTACTTCAATGTCATGTCTGAAACAGCCTAATCAATTTTTTATTATTTTTATTATAATTACGTTCATTTGGTATTTTAAATATATATAGATTATTTCTTGCGTTTAGATTGAAACAAAAATCTTTTTTGGTTTTTTCGCAACTGAATAAAAAAATCTAACTTTTAATTGATTGAAGCAAATATTTAATAAAATTACATATATCAAAATGTAGACTAATCTGTCTACGGACTGTTTCGATACATAGGTAATGTAAGAAAAATTATTTAAGTAAGCATAAAAAATTGTGTCATTTACCTTAAGTTTTTTTTTTTGAGAAAAAGGCAAAAAAGATTTTTCTTTGTCAATCTAAACGCAAAAAATAATCTGAACACATTTAAAATATCATTATAGATGGCTGCAAACGATCATTTTTTCGTATATGGGTTACATATCAAACAAACTGACAAACTTTAAAATTTTAAAATCAATTCTTTTATATTGTTTAATGTTTCTCTCTTAAATCGGCGCACTGATGAGTCCCGACAGGATGAAAGTGTTTGTACAACTGCTATGTGTCTATAAAAACTTAAGGTAAATGACGCAATTTCTTATGCTAGCTTAAATAATATTTTTTAATATCATCTATGTATCGAATCATTCCGTAGACAGACTAGTCTATATGTCGAGATATGTGATTTTGTTAAATATTTGCTTCAATCTTTAAATTGAATTAGATATTTTTATTCAGTTGCGAAAATAGCCAAAAAAGATTTTTGTTTGTCTACGTTCATTTGGTAAACAGAATGAAATATAGATTAGAAATTTTGAAACGTTGGGCAAGATCCGTGTGATTTATTCTACTTTTTGTCTATATCCATTTTTACTACCCCTAAAACCAATTAAAAAAATATTTCTTGACATACAAAATAATTTATATTTACAAATATATGGCCTTTTGACCTGCCCAATCGTTTGGATAAAAATACCACTTCCGCCATTTTTACTTCCCTCCTAAAAGGCAGGTATTATAATGGCGAATAAATCATCCTCCGACATTTTCTCAGATCTTTACGTTTCATGGTCCCTAGATGCCAAAACCAACATGATTTCTCGATTCAACCTCAAATTTTGGTCGAGATTTAAGGGTCACTTGGGGATGGCCTGGTAACATTTTAGTAAAAGTCCAATATGGCGAAACAAAATGGTGGCCTAGTAAAATGTTAAAAAAATTATTACTAAACAACTATTTATCCAATTTACCTGAAATTATGCAAAATAATCAAGAATTAAGTAGGAATCAACTGGTAAGTTTTTGGTACGAATCCAAGATGGCGAAATAAAATAGCGCCTTGCTAAAATATTTAAAAATTCATCCTGAAAAAACTACTTGATAAATTGGTTTCAAATTTTGTGCAAGAATTATTTGTGGTATTGGTAAGAACTTGTAAAATTGTCATACGAAGTCAAGATGGCGGAACAATATAGTTGTTAAATAAAATGTTTGCAATTCTGAATGTTTCACTCTCCCAGATTTTAACCTATATTCACGTTTTAGCGTTCTTAAATGCAAAAAATATGTTTTCTGAATTCAGTCGGTCGGATGCGAAGGATCTTAAAAACTACTTACCTGACTGACTTCAAATTTTGATAAAAAATTAAGCCTCTTACGGCGATGACTTGGTATTATTGTGGCGGCTTAGTGAAATGTTAAAATCACTTTATTCAATTGACAAATTTTTGTAGAGTAATATGTGTTGTATGGATAAACTGGTACGAATTCAACACGACGGAACAAAATGGCGGTTTAAAAAATCAATTTAAAAACTATTTATTTAGTCTATTTTAAATTTTACCTAAAAATCAAGTGTGGCATAGGCATTGGTAAAATATTGGTACGAATCCAGTATGGTGGACAAAATGGCGCTCATTAAAAATGTTTGAAAGAACAGTATATGTGTTGACAATGACAATATGTAGAACCAAATTCGGTCACACTCCAAATATTCCTAATCAAAGAAAAAATTCATAACGTCCCGCTGTTCAGCCTGTAGGTGGTAAAAATGCACACTTACATACCTAAATGACTGTTAAGCGCAATACTTCTTTGTATGCGCCTTCAGGTAAAAAACATCCGGTTGTTTAGAGATCCTTAAGAGCCCTGATGCGAGTGGCCCGGTGTTAATACAGAACAAGGGTTTTATATATAATTTGACTTCAAAAAGACCTTGATATAAATGAAGTCACTACCTACTTGTTTTTCAGAAAGGCAAGCAAATTGCCCTTTTTCAGATCTTCACGTTTCAGAATCCCTAGATTCTAAAATATCGGTAAATTCCTTTTACCCGGAACTTTTCTAGTTATAAAACTTTCATTTTATTAGAAATAATGAATTGTGAACCAATTTAGTTCCGCACATAGTCATTTGCATTTGCATAGACGCAATTTTGTTCCACCTTATCAGATTCGTACATTTTCCGGATATTTTACCAGTTTCTGCCTACGCTGCACTTGATTTTTGTGCATAATTTAAAATAATTTAAACAAATAGTTTTAACACTGATTTTTTTTAAAAACTGCTATTTTGTTGGGTGTTGTGTTGTATTCGCATCATATCAGATGTGGTAAATTTTATTTAGCCACCATTTTGTTCTGTCATCTTGTATTCGCGCCACAATTTTACTAATTTATCTCCATATCGCACTGAAAAAACTACCTATTGGATGATTTTAAATTTTGCGAAAGAATTAAGTGTGATATAAAAATGAATTGATAACATTTTGGTAATAATTCACGATGGCGAAACAAAATGACGACCAAATAAATGTAGTTGTGAAAAAATCATCCTTCGGAATTTTTTTCAGATTTTCATGTTTCACGGTCTCTAGATGCCAAAAAACATGTGTTGTCAATACTAACGGTCTGTCTCTCGACCTGGATCTTCACAACATAGCAAAAAAACTACTTGCTTGATTGACTTTAAATTTTAGCTAAAAATTACATGGGATATATGGGAACATTTGGTAAAAATCCAGTATGGCGGAACAAAACGGCGGCCTAATAAAATGTTAAAAAATTATTACTAAAAAACTAGCTATTCTATTTATTTCAAATTTTGCACAAAAATCAAGTGTACCATAGAAAAGAACTGGTAAAATTTTGGTACCAATAGAATATGGCAAAACAAAATGGCGCCATAATAAAATATTTAAAAATCAGTCTGAAAAAGCCACTTATTAGATTAATTTTACATTTTACGCAACAATTAAGTGTGCAATTAATGGGTAAAATTTTGGTAAGAACTCAAGATGGCGGAACAAATAAAATTTAGTCGTGAAAAAATCACCCTTCGAGATTTTTCAAATATTTAGGGTCCCTAGACGCCAAAACATGTTTTCTCAATACTGACGGTCTATCTATATTCACAGCATAGCTAAAATCTACTTATCCGATTAACTTCAAATTTGGGCCAAAAATTGAAGTCATATGGGGATGACATGGAAACATGCTGGTAACGGGAAATAAGTGTGACATAAGTATGAGCTAGTTAAATTTAACTAATAAAATATTTAAAAAATTACTTATTTGATTAATTTTAAATTTTGCTCAAGATCTAAGTGTGATATAGAAATGAATTGATAAAATTTTGGAACTAATTCAAAATAGCGGAAAAAAATAACGGCCAAATTAAATGCAATCTTGAAACAATCATCATCCGTGATTATTTAATATCTTCATGTTGCACAGTCCCTAGATGGCAAAAAATAGGTTTTCTAAGTTTCGTTTTTCTAACTGCCTAATTGTTTACAGCATACGTAAAACACTACTTAGCCGATTGACTTTAAGTTTTGGTTAAAAGCTAAGGGTTATATGAATGTTATCATGATAACATTTCGCTAAAAATGCAATATGGCTGAAAAAAATCGGCTCAGTAGAATGTTTAAAAACAAAATACTAAAAAATTACTTATTCTAGTTATCTCAAATTTTGCACAAGAATCAAGTGTGGCATAGGAATGAACTGATAATATTTGGGTACGATTCCAAAATGGCAAAACAAAATAACGGCCTAATAAAATGTCTAAAAAATCAATTTGAAAAATCTATGTATTGGATTAACTTCAAGTTTTGTGTGTGATATAGACATAGCTTCGTTCAATTCTAGTAAGAATTTAGAAGTGGAATAAATTTGTAAAAATTTTCATAAGAATTTTCGTTTTTAAAGCGAAACAAAATAAAATATCGGTAAATTGCCTTTACCTACTTTTTTCGTACAGAAAGCAGAACACATTTTATGAATCCATATAGTTGTTGTTTGGTAATAATTTTACAGGATTTCCATAACATTTTTACATAATAATTATATGCACATTATATAAACGGTGTTATCTGTACGAGGAAAGTTATGAGTAAGGCGAATTTGCCGATTTTTAAGTATTACATTTATGTATGTACGAGCGTACATTGCACGCCTTTCTTGAAAGCTGCAGGGAGGTTCCAAATTTGTAGGTACGCCACTATTTCAAACTGCTATTATTTTGTTTATCCACGTCATGTTTAATGACGATATATCATTTCTTAATTAACTGGCTCTCTAGACTTATTGAGTGGAAAAATAACTTTTACGAGGTCAAAAATAAAAAGTTGCTTAAGTTAAAAAGCAAACCAAATAACTAACTCTAGAGGACTTAAACCAAGATTTACATTAAATTTTAAAATATTCCTAGAAACAAGAAACACTTTAGATATTTGCATTTTAGTGAAACTTCTAATGAGTTTCCTTTTCTTAACAAGACGACCAACAAAACTTAGTAATACTTTACGATGTTCAAAATGTTTAAAGCATCTGCTAGTAATTTTATGTTTATACAAAACGGATCGCCTGTTCCAGAATATTTTAAATTAGTCTCCTTTTGCACATTCAGTTAATAAACACTTGTATGAAGTTGCACAAAAATATGGTACGATACCACTTGACAGAAAAACATTGTTTAAAATTTCGTCCATTTTACTTTGAGAAAAAATATGATAATTATTTCGTCAATACTGTGTCTCTTCAGATAAAAAAAATATATAAAAATATGAATCAAATCATATTTTAAATTGGAGCCATTGTGCAGGTATAGAATAATTGAAATAATGATCATTTAATAATGTGTTGTTATTTAAAATCCTATAGGCAACATAGTAAATACAAAAAAGCAATCGAGTTAGATTTTTCGTCCAAAAAGTAAAAAGAATATAAAAAATCAAAAAATCTGATCACCCTATGTTTGCAAGTTTAATTGCGGAACAAGTTCAGTATTTTAATTACCCTAAATTGGAAAATGACAGCCACAGTATGGGGTAAGAGTTTAGCTTTTACGATTCGAATAGTAGTGAAGAGACAATCTATCCAAAATTTTCGTGACAAAGGCACTGCTCTTCCCCTCGGTTTTTTTTTATAAATATGTTGAAGTTTTTGCATTTAATAATCTAGTCGTTCTTACCATTTTTCCTTTGACTTTTGTAATTTTTACTTCTTCTCAACAATACGTTAAACTTGATGCAAAGTGGTCGTGATTTTGGGAATTTTAGATGTAAATTAATTATATTAAACATTTTCGGTAGTAAATGGATATCTTAATAAAAAAATGTCATAATTGACTAATTTAGGAGCATAATCGAAATTCAAGACTATTTTTAAAATATTTAAGTAGCTTGGGTAAAGTTCAAAAATTGAAAATCATAATTGCTGACCAAAATTCGACAGACATATGTAAAACTTTTTTTACAACACTTTTTCGTATTTAAAAAAACCCCTTTCTCTGCGACTTGTTTAAAGAACTATGCACAAGTTAGGTGACTATTTCGTCTAAGTCATTTTTCGTACTTACTTAATAAATAAAGTCAAAACAAAATGTACACCGAATTTTCGCCAGAAATTCCCAAATTAAATTTTTGTAACTTTTTGGTTTTTCTAAAATTCAAAAAAAATAATACTTTATAAAAAATATATTTCACTTACCTTGCCAAGAAAAATAAAAACCACTTCTTTAAAACTTCTAAGCTTGATGGAAAGTTGACGTGCTTCTGAGAATTTTAAGTATATATTAAATAATATTTTTTGGATGGGTATAATGGGTACATTATTGTGAATGTCTGATTCTACTCTAAGGTTTAAATTAAAAAATAGCAAAAAATTATCTTTTAATTTAAAAACACCTTCTTACCTAAAACTGTGCCATGAGTTGCCTGGCAAAGCACTAACATGCTACCTATCATTCAAATATAAATAAATAATCAACATGCATTTTTCGAGGTATGTAACCTTATTTTATTAATTTTGTAATAATTATTGTCAACAGTATAAAATCGTAAATCAGTTTTGGAAAAATTGTAAGTGTCCTTTTATAATTAAACCACTATAGCCATATATATCAGAAAAAAAAAAATAAAGGAATGAGCAATTGTTGAGAAAGCCTACTATGATAGGCGAAACGTCAAGTTAATCCCATTGTTTGATTTTGCAAATAAACCTATACCAAGAAAGAAGTCCAATTTATATTTATATATATATATATATATATATATATATATATATATATATATATTGTACTCAAATGATGTTAATATTTTGTGTATTACTAACGCTTGTCTCAGCGGCGCGCGGTATACACTCAACAACTGATTATAATTTCCTTACATCAGATCGTTTGGTCAGAGGCATCGCAATCGGAATTTATGTAAGAGATAGAGTAATAATTGTTAGAGAGGTATTTACTGATTTTCATCGCTTTGAGGGGACGTAATTTTGCTGGTGGAGCTCCGATTAGGGTAACTTATCTTACTTTTATGTATATTCCTCTAAGTTCTATCAAGTAATTTAAATTCTTGTCATAAACATTTAGATTCCCCTTTGTTGTTAATATCTCCACAATACGATAGCATAACCTTTATATATAATATTATGCATTAATGAGATTAATGTAGATCACTATTATGATATTAATGTAGATCACTATGTTCAAAATTATTTATTGATATCCTGCAGACTTATGATTTGATCAGCCTATTAAACGAATAACCGTATAACAAATTTATCGCAAGAGAATATTGATATTTGGACTAACACAGATGGTCTAATATTGCCCAGTTAACTAAGATCAATTTTACTTAATTTAAATGTATTTTCTAGAAATATTTTGCAATAGGCAAGCTGTCTCAAAAAACGGGGCAGGTCTCTTTTTTAGATTTAGGATTCTCGTCAGTGTTCTACGCATATTTTATAAAGCCTAATATACAATTATTGATTTGAGAATATCAATTCTAAATTTCTCTACCTAGGAAAAAGATATTGCAAATTCTGTCTCAGTTTTTCAATATTTTTTATTATGTTATTATTCTGACCTAAACGGAAATAGAGTTTTTCTGCTTTACAAAAAATTATTGAAAAAAAGTTGAATGTTTTGTTAAAATGTAAACTAGCATCATAAGAAATACCATAATACACTAATATAAAACACGGTGCAATTTCTTGAAATTTAACTTTAATTTAAATGTGCATAACTGGTAAACAAAATGATTTATTGTCAAACAGTTTTTTACTTTGTGTAAGCCCGTATTTTGTTAAAATTTGTGATGAATCTGAGTTTTAAAATTTGCTTAGATCTGGTATATATGAGGGATCGATCAAAAGTAGAATTATTTACATGACCTTAATGGTCATAACTGGTAAGCAAACTTACTTATTTATTGTTAAACGGTTTTTTACATTATACAGGCGAGTATTTTGTTAAATTTTTTGTAGAATCTAAGTTTTAAAAATTGCTTTGACATGATATATACGAGGGATAGATCAAAAGTAGAATTTTTTACATGAACTTGGCAAATAAAGAGTATCTGCAGTGATAATTTTGATTTTAACTGCATCTGCGTAATAAGTAAAGCATTAGGAACAAACCAATTTTTAAAATTTTTGATATCTGATTTATTTTTTGACAATTAAATTTTTCTATAAAAATGTGCATTTTCAAACATTTTCCCCTGTGTGTTAAACACTCTTTTTGAAAATACTTACATTTTAATTACGTTTTGAAGTCTTTAAAGATTACTTGAAAAAATTGATGACAATTTTGATTTTCTGACTGTCAATTTTACTTCAGATACCTACTAATTAACTTTGAAAGATCATTTCATATTTTTTTCATTTTCACAAATCAAAGTGGATCCCCGGAATTATGTAATCTGCTAAATGTAATTATCAATTGTAAAATGTAATGTAAAATTACCACTCGAATCTTGTGATTTATTATATCTAATATTTTTAAGTAATCGAAAATCGATTAGACGTCTTTACCACTATCAATATCACGAAAAATATTGTCTGTTTTGCATTAATAGGGCAATGACAGAGTTTATAATATTATCAGAATATTTAATAAATACAAACTCTCTTATTACGTACTGCACCCCAAATCAACGGGGTCTAACAACAAATATTTCGGCAACATGCCTCTACAGCTAGCCAAATTTTTAAAATATCTTAATCTTTCTATAGCTTTTAAAACAACTATTACCATAAAACACCACCTAATTAAACGAAAAGATAACACTGAAAAACTTTCAAAATCCGAAGCATACTCGGTGAGCTGTGGAAATTGCGAGAGGGAGAAAAATATCGAACTGTACCGATATGTACCTGAAAATGTCTCCCTTTTACATGAATGTACGAAGGGTCGAAAATTAGACCTTCTGAAAAAGATGGAGATAACCATAATCAAAAAGAGCCTAGTTCTCTTGTGCATTAATGACGTTCTTAATTTCGAGCCTCATTATTTCGGTAGGACGGTAGCCGAGTGGTCTATTGTGTTGTAAATTTACATTATCTGGGATCCGAAGCTTAGAGCTCGATCCTTAACATGGACAAATTTTTTGGTAAGTTATAATATTTTTATTTATTTGTTGTTCGAAGACATAACCTCACTTTAGTCTTTGTCTAATTAAGCAGTTGTATGTGCCAGTTTTATATATTTTACATGCTTTTGTTGTTTTAAGGTAGGCTTTTTAATTCTTGATTTATTAAATACGTTACTATTAGGTTCTTAATACATTTTAGATCTGATAATGCCTGTTGGTTTGGCGAAACACGTGTAGTCATAGCTTTTTTACTGTATTAAACCAAGTGGTCAAGTGACCGACACCGAGATATTATTTTCATTTTCTGCAATTGATAGAATCTTTCACTTATGTATAAAAGTATGAAATTCGGCATGATGAAAGTAACTACTACATCAGAAGTTGCATTTTGAGGATAATGGGCGCCTTTAAAATGCCCCTGTAGCCGTTAAAATCCGAGATTTTCTTTTTAATTATATCACTATAATTATTTTCGGTGGTATATATATATATATATATATATATATATATATATATATATATATAGATTCTGAATTGTAAACATCACTAAAAGTTAGCATTTTACAATGGGAAGATGGTAAAAAACAAGATGGAGGCTAATAAAATGAAATCGTTTCGATTTATGATTTTTTTATTCTTCGACAATTAAACATATTTATAAAAATTTTGAGTATAGGAGTTAACCAACATTAAGGCCTTAATCTAGGTATCAAGAGCGATATATTTACTTGCATGAGAAAAATTTGTGAACCCAGTCAACGGTTCCTAAGACGTACAGATGTACGGCTCATGGAGATATTAAGATATTTACAGATTTAAAGTTAACCCACTAAAGAAATATTCCTTCTATTTATTTCTTTAAAATTTCTAAATTTAACACTATTTAACTCTTTCAAAAAAGCAGCAACAATGAAACGTGGCACAGACGTCAGAGGACGTGTGGTTGGGAAAGCTCTTCTCCACATCAATGATAATAGGTTAAGGAAATAAATAGCCTGTAACATATCGTAATAATATTGTTCTTAGCAATCAATTACTAAAAGTGCTCGGAACAGTGATCACATGTACTCATATCTTATTAGAAGATCTGCGTGCATCTAAAGATATCTTGGAACTTACAAACCGACAAAGACACACGCTCTTTCATTATTCCATTCGCATTGGACTGACCTTCCAGGGGCACTTTCAAAATTATCTAATTTTCTGCAAATGACGCGTAACTATCAGGGACAAAAGTGTGAATACAGAAAATCCTGTCGTCTCGGCCGGGCACCGCATTTCGCACATCATCGTCTAGAAACTGAACCGTCGGATATTGGTTTTTTAATTTTATCACTTTCAGTTAAACTTTACTTTTTCAGTTTAATAATTTCTGTTCCAAGATGTTATAATTATTTTTACTCTGTTTTACCCCCGCTTCCAACTTACTCTGTATTCATTCTTAGATAATGTCTCAATTTGTTTAGCTCTCTTTAGTTTTCGTCTTGGCTTTATCGTCTGATTCTTGCAAGCGGCTCTATTCTATCTAATAGTGATACAACAAAAGCATGTTTAACTGCAGCCACCTTGACGCTGATTCTTTGGAATCGAATGAATATTGTTCTTGAAACGATAGTTCATGTTATGCAAAACTACACTTCCATCTTTGTTGAAAATTGTCTATTCCGTCCTCAGAAAAATAAAAGCACTCAGAGATTTTCTTCTAACAATGATAAAATATCATGAAACTCGAATAAAGGAAACGTGGTAAAGCTGTAGCCGAAAAATATTTATAATTCATTTAAATGAATTCAACAATAAATGTTTGTAACAAGATTACAGAATACTGCAACTAAAAAAAAAAAATACCTTACGCAGGAGGTTTGTTAAATTAAATATAACTAGACACATAATTAATATGATTTATATAATTCACGCCTTTTTAAAAATCTAAATCAGATTGGCAACCACATATTTTAACACATTTTTTAATATTACCTTTTAATTACTTCCCTTGTAAAAGGAAAGTATCGTAATCGAGATTTTTTCAGATCTTCAGGTGTCAGGGTCCCTATATGACTAAACTAAAAACATCTTTTCTCAATTCCGTCGGTCCGTATGTCTGTCTGTCTGTCCGAGGCGTAGCTAAAAAACTAGTTGTCCGATTCATGTCAAATGTTGGTCAAAAAGTAAGGGTCGAAAGGGGATGAACGGGTAACATTTTGGTAAAAATCCAATGTGGCGAAACAAAATAGCGGCCTAGTGAAATGTTAAAAAAATTATTATTAAAAAACTACTCATCCAATTCATCTCAAATTTTGCAAAAACTTCAAGTATTATGTTGGAATCAACCAGTACCATTTTGGTATGTATCCAAGATAGCGGAACAAAATGGCCGTTTAATAAAATATTTAAAAATTCAGCCTGAAAAACTGTCTAATGGTTTGGTTTCAAATTGTGCGTCATAACTAATAGTGGTACTAAGTCAAGATGGCCGAAAATGACGGCCAAATAAAATGTTTGTAATCGTGAAAAAATCACCCTCTCAGTTTTATTCATCTTCACGTTTTAGCGTTCCTAGATGCCAAAAAATATGTTTTATCAATTCCGTGGTCCGTCTGTTGATCTGTCTGTCTGTCTGTCAGTTCGCAGCATAGCTTAAAGACTGCTTACCCGATAGAATTCAAATTTTTATCAAATATTAAGGGTCATATGGGGATGATCTGGTAATATTTTGGTAACAATCCAAATTCCAAAAAAACTAACCTAATTGATTTTTGACCAAAAATTAAGTCATAATGTAATAGTTTGGTAAAAATCCACTATGGCAAAACTAAATGGCAGTCTAGTGAAATGTTAAAAAAATTATTATGAAAAACTAATTATAGATATTTATTTAAATTTTTCATAAATATCAAGTATTATGTTGGAATCAACTGGTAAAATTTTGGTACGAATCTGAAGATGGCAGAACAAAATGGCCGTATATTAAAATATTAAAAAATTCCGCCTGGAAATACTACTTAATGGATTAATTTCAAATTGTGTGCCATAACTATATGTGGTATAGGGCTCAACTAGTAAAACTGTTGACTAATTCAAGATGGCGAAACAAAATAGCGGCCAAATAAAATTTTTTAATCGTGAAAAAATGACCCTCTCAGGTATTATCCCTTCAGATTTTAGCGTCCCTAGATGCCAAAAAACATGTTTTATCAATTCAGTCGGTCCGTCTGTTTGTTAGTTGGTGACATAGCTTAAATATAGTAACCCGATTGACTTTAAATTTTAACCAAAAATTAAGGGTCATATGGGGAAGATCTGGTAATATTTTGGTAAAAATCCAATAGAGCGGAAAAATGTTAACCAAATTTTGCTAGAGTGGTGTATTATTTGGTATTAATATCCTGTAAAACTAGTCTTTTTTTAAATTGTCGACGTTTCGCAACTTAATTGTTGCATCCTCAGGACACAGCTCCTAACCTGTATGAAACCCATATTATCAGTCATCACCTACTAGCATATATTTCCCAGATATTACGTTTATAAATGGTTTTTGTTAAGAATCCTCTTGTTGCTATTACATTATTAAAGTGGTGTATTATTTGGAGTAGGAGCGAATAAAAAAAAAACAAAGTCTATTTTTAGACAGTCGATATTTCGCAACTTTATTGTTGCACCCTTAGGACACAAATATAAATTTTATATCCTGCATGAAAACTATATTGTCAGTCTTTACCTACTCCGTTGGTTCGCAGATATTTCCCAGATATTAAGTTTCTGAATGATTTTCGTTAACGAACCTCTTGTTATGTTAGAGTGGTGTATTATTTGGAGTTAGGATCCAATTAAACTGAATGCCTGAAACCCATATTATCAGACTTTACCTACTACGATGGTTCGCAGATTTTTCCCAAATATTAAGTTTTTAAATGGTTTTCGTAAACGATCTTCTTGTTGTTATGTTAGAGTGGTGTATTATTAGGGGTTAGGAAATATATGCAGACCAACGAAGTAGGTAAAGACTGATAATATGGGTTTCGTGTAGAATATAAAATATTCATGTCTACTGAGGATGTAACAATAAAGTTGCGAAACGTCGATAATTTAAAAAAGGGCTTTTGTTTTTTTATAATATACACATATATATATATATATATATATATATATATATATATATATATATATATATATATATATATATATATATATATATTTATGTAGAATAGCAGAAATATATAATTTCTGCAGGTGCAAAACGGCCTACAAGAAGAATTGCTTTCGATTATGTCACAGGGTACCCTCCTGCGATCATGATTTCTGGGCCTTTACCCTCATCAGGCAGGCTTGTACCAAGGGAGATCTGAAATAACAGATTGCTCGATATGACAAAATCGAAAACGAAACGTCTATCGTACTGAAATAGTACTACATGCTAAGTATAACACTTAGCGCCACCTATTGGGGCTCCGGTGGTTTCCGGCTGCAAACCCATAGGAATTTGGCAAAGTATGCACTAGCATCATCATACGGAGAGTAGATACTAAAATCAATAAAAATGCGCTTTCACACACCTTTATCAAAAGTTCTTGGCCGGAAAAGATATATGTAGAATAGCAGAAATATATAAATTTCTGCGGGTGCAAAACGGCCTACAAGAAGAATTGCTTTCGATTATGTCACAGGGTACCCTCCTGCGATCATGATTTCTGGGCCTTTACCCTCATCAGGCAGGCTGTACCCAGGGAGATCTGAAATAACAGATTGCTCGATATGACAAAATCGAAAACGAAACGTCTATCGTACTGAAATAGTACTACATGCTAAGTATAACACTTAGCGCCACCTATTGGGGCTCCGGTGGTTTCCGGCTGCAAACCCATAGGAATTTGGCAAAGTATGCACTAGCACCATCATACGGAGAGTAGATACTAAAATCAATAAAAATGCGCTTTCACACACCTTTATCAAAAGTTCTTGGCCGGAAAAGATATATGTAGAATAGCAGAAATATATAATTTCTGCAGGTGCAAAACGGCCTACAAGAAGAATTGCTTTCGATTATGTCACAGGGTACCCTCCTGCGATCATGATTTCTGGGCCTTTACCCTCATCAGGCAGGCTTGTACCCAGGGAGATCTGAAATAACAGATTGCTCGATATGACAAAATCGAAAACGAAACGTCTATCGTACTGAAATAGTACTACATGCTAAGTATAACACTTAGCGCCACCTATTGGGGCTCCGGTGGTTTCCGGCTGCAAACCCATAGGAATTTGGCAAAGTATGCACTAGCACCATCATACGGAGAGTAGATACTAAAATCAATAAAAATGCGCTTTCACACACCTTTATCAAAAGTTCTTGGCCGGAAAAGATATATGTAGAATAGCAGAAATATATAATTTCTGCAGGTGCAAAACGGCCTACAAAAGAATTGCTTTCGATTATGTCACAGGGTACCCTCCTGCGATCATGATTTCTGGGCCTTTACCCTCATCAGGCAGGCTTGTACCCAGGGAGATCTGAAATAACAGATTGCTCGATATGACAAAATCGAAAACGAAACGTCTATCTGTACTACATGCTAAGTATAGTACTATATGCTAAGTATATTTATATATATATATATATATATATATATATATATATATATATATATATATATATATATATATATATATATATATATATATATATATATATATATATATATATATATATATATATATATATATATATATATATATATATATATATATATATATATATATATATATATATATATATATATATATATATATATATATATATATATATATATATATATATATATATATATATATATATAATATCTGAGAAATATCTGCGGACCAACGGAGTAGGTAAAGACTGATAATATAGATCTCAGTTTAAGTTGGCAAAACGAAATGGCGGCCAAATAAAATTTTTCAAAAATCAACGTAAAAAAGTTTGGTTCGGTTGACTATAAATTTTGCAGAAAAATTAAATGGAATAAACTGGTAGAAAGAAAATGGTAAAATATTGGTAGGAATCCAATATGATGGAACAAAATGGAGCCCAATAAAAACGAAAAGACAGGTGACACATATATATTGTGACCATGTACTAAACCAAATTGGATCACACTTCACTATTCCTAACACATGGAAAAAATCATAACGAGGGAAGTTTCGGTTAAAGGATTTTTTTTATTTGAAAATAAGCGTTTTGTTTATAAAATGTCTAATTTAAATTAAAATAAACGTATGTAATAATAATGTATTTAGTATACACTACTATATATTTTTGTAGACCATTTTAACACTAATTCTAGCTATAACAAGTTTCGCATAAACATTTAGGTGCTCAAATTAATTACGCTAAAATATTATTTGCATCTACGTCTGCGTAGGTTAGAAATAGGTTGCAAGCATATTAGAAGCTCGAAAAGTTCCCTATTTAAAATTAATATTTTTAAAACGGCTCAAATAAAGCCAAGTGCTACATGAAACTTTAATGTATTTTATAATTAAAGTTAATATTGTTATATGTCATTCAGAGACTACTTACGTAGCCTTTGACTTAAAATTTACTTTTGATGCGATATTCACTAATTAATATAAATATTTCTGTTAAAATAAAAACGTGGTTGCATTTAACATGTCCGAGAAAAACGACATGATTTCTTGATTTATATATATATTTTATATATATATATATATATATATATATATATATATATATATATATACATATATAAAGATCATTATTAAGCAAAAAATGACCTTTTCAGCCTTTCGTTGAACCAAACCGGTGTAATCCCTATTTAAAAAGGAAAGAAGCTATTTCCTGCTCAGCAATTCAATAAAAAGCCAGCTGTAAATGTTGAAGCAAAAGAAATAGCTTGACTAGGTAAATTAAAGAGAACTAATTTCCTAGTAGATGAATAAGGTTTTAGCCTCTTGCGGTCAATTTTGGAACTTGGCAATAGTTTCCGGCACTTTTTCTGGGTCGCCATTATTAAAAACATTTTTTTCCTAAAACGCTTTATATTATATAATCGGTTCTCATCTTAGTTGATCACCCTGTAGATCAGCGTCTCGGTGTCAAGGAAGGGGAGGTTAAAAAAGTTACACGAGGAAATACATTTTTAATATATTACCTGTTATATATGTTTAGGCGACTTGTTTGAAAATAAAGTCTATTCTTCTTCTTTTGTCTGCAGCAAACCTGTCAATCTTGGAAAAATTATTTTTCAATGTTCAATATTAGAAATATTATTCAATATTAGAAATATTATCCACTGAAAAATAATTTCTTCTCTGAAAGTTTTTCTTGGCTGGTATCCGCTTTAATGTTGAAAAACTGTTAAATTCTGCTGAGATAGATTAAGCATGTGTAAGTATAGTATCAGAAACTTCCTTGGCAGCTATAGTTCTTCAAATATGTGGGTCTTCAATAATGCGGAGTCTCTTAGTTTGAGGGTCATATTCAGATATTTCAATTCCAACCGTTCATATATTATTTATGTTATGTATTATCTTTTTGAATGTAATCTGTACTGTATGTTGTATTTTTAATCTTTCTTGTTTTCTTAAAGCGGATGTGCAAAGAAATCTTTGATCACTAATTTCATCTAAAATTGTTACTCTTTGTGGAGAGTGTGAAAAAAAATTATAGTGTAATTATTTGTAAGAAACTCTAGAATTCCTTCATTTTTGCTGCTGGCTTAAGACCAAATTAAGATAAGCTGGTGATAATTGTTTGAAATACTTAGATCCCCACATGACACTTGCACCATCGTAACTTTGTAAAATAAATTACTGAAGAAGGTAGAAAAATCTAACTACCAAAACGACAGAAACAATTTTAAACAATTATCCAAAAAAGTCATCCAATTTTTTTTTAATATTTCAAATTTCTCTCGATATTTTTTTGGAACGTTTGCAACATGGAACATAACAATTCATTTTGTATGATTTTTTCGGATCGTTTTAAAAACGGTGGAGTTTTTAAAATTATTTGTCAGTGCTACTTCTAATTCGGTACTAAAATGTAGTACCTTTTTAAACATTCCAGAACTTAAATAATTATCTTTGTTATCGTGACATCGAAGTGTCAGTTCGAAAGCTGTTAAGATTTTTATAACAAAATAAAAGAAATTTTATACAATCGATAATTTTTTAAAGTACGTGTCGGATTTTTTTTACTTGCTGCCGAATATCTACTTTGTCCAACAATTGAGCATTGATATATGCTTGGGTAGTTATGTGTTTTCTTAATTTTTTGCGCCAAATGACCCAAGCCTGTTACGTAATATACAACTCGTGAAATAAATAGTAAAAATAATGCACCGATACGAC
This sequence comes from Kuschelorhynchus macadamiae, assembly GCA_030620095.1. Classification (NCBI taxonomy): domain Eukaryota; kingdom Metazoa; phylum Arthropoda; class Insecta; order Coleoptera; family Curculionidae; genus Kuschelorhynchus; species Kuschelorhynchus macadamiae. The sequence continues at coordinate 19,246 of JAUTXW010000330.1, forward strand.
TCGAAAGCAAAAATATTCCATAAAATAAATCAGATTGTGCACAAGTAAACTGTGTGACTGTGCGCGATGTAAAGGAAAATATCGCATAACCCCCTTCCCCCTTACCGTTAGTTCCGCCTTCTTGAACGCACATCCTCCTGACGAACTATCACGACATCTATGTAATTTTAACGCAATTAAGGAAATTGGTATATTGTGTATATGCGAACATAATACTTAATAAACATGATTTATATAATCCACGCCTTTTCTACAAATCTAAAACAGATTGGCAACTACATATTTTAACACATTTTTTAATATTTGATATGAAAATAAGCGTTGGTTATAAAATGCCTAAAATAAACTAAAGTAAAGGTAAATAATAATGTATTTAGTATAAACTAACATGTGTTCTTGTAATTCATTTTGACACTAATTCTAGTTATAACAAGTTTCGCATAAATATTGAGATGCTTAAATTAATTAAGCTAAAATATTAGTTGCATCTAAGTCTGCGTAGGTTAGAAATAGACTGTAAGCACATTAGAAGCTCAGAAAGTTCCTTATCTAAAATCGATATTTTGAAAACGACTCAAAATAAACCCAAGAGCTATATGAAACTATGATGTATTTTATAAGACTACTAGAGAGCTTGATTAAACTAAAAATACATAGTACACAAATACGAATTTTATATATTTCTTTCTTGAAGAGCAATTATATATTTTGTCTTTTTGTAAAAAGGTGATTACTTCTTCCTTTCACAATCGGAAATTTCATGGAACGTTTAGACATATAAACACTGAATGCATACTAAAACGTATGTTAAGATTATAAAATTTATGGGGATTGATTTAAATTTACTCTGCTTATCGATCAGTGAATATTTTTAGCGTTCACAATAGCTTTTGACCAGATTATTCCTATCTTATCCATTTCGTATTAAAGTTCAACTTGTCAAAAATACAATCACAGCGTCACGTGATACAGTAATGTCCCGGAGAGGTCTTTCAAAACGTATGTGATATAAAATATCGAAAATACTTAAATATTAAAAATTATGCATTTTGTTTAAGTTATATTTTCTGGTATTTGGGTACATTCTGCAATCAAATGGAACATCGGAACGTTTTAGAAAATAGATTAAAATTTGTAAATTTCTTTTATTTTGTTATAAAAATTCAAAGTATTGTTTTCGTTCAAACTAACAAAACCTTATCAAATATTCAAAAAAATATATCTTTTTAGTTTGTATCTTATAGGACCTCGAGAAATTCATGCGCTTTTAGGAAAAAATACCCAGTTACCCCAAAAGGATCGACTGATTTATAACAAATTGTATTGTTAGTCGGTGCAGATAAAAAAGCACCAAACGGCAAGAACATTTAATGATTTACACCGAAGTAGTTTTTCTCCTTTTTTGTTTAAAACTTAAACCGTTTGGCCACTAGGAGGCGTTCAATGGACCCTTGTTCTCGACCAAAAAATAATGTTTAAAAATTAAATAAAAATACTTCCCAAACTTCGATCCCGGCCATTTTCAGTAAGCCTCATGAGACCGTAAAAATTAACGTTTCGTAAAAATTTCAAATCAATATTTCAATTTTTTCGACAATGATTCATCTTCCCGGCTGATATTCTCAATTGCCGATCTCTTGCGTCATATTCGTCTATATCAAGGTGGGATGGGTAATAATTATATCTACGGGCAAGCTAGGAAAATTGCGATTAATCATCCTTACAGGAAAGTCGATTAAACTTTAAATTTTCCGTCGCTTGTCCTTGATATAATTATTACAGTGTATATCAAGGAAGTCAGACAAGTTACTTATATCGTTACAGGACCTAATGAATGTCCTAATACTGAAATAAAAAACAACAATAAAAAATCTATAATTTAAACATTATACTATAGTATATCTAATAATATTCAACTATTTGTTTAGTTATAAGTTGATTTAATTGACCTACTGAAAAGGTTATAGTTTTACGTCTCTTGCAACAAATTTAATAATGAGAAGAAATTTCCACTGTTTAAAATTTCCATTAAAAAAATAAGGTATGTTTGCAAATTGTATTCATAAGGATTTACTTGCTGACATACACAAAAGACCCAGAATTTTTAAAAGCAAGCCATTACTGTTTTAGGGTTCCTTCTGCTAGGAAAGATATTAGTATATTGATTGCAATTTCTGGTACACCTTTTCTTAAAAGAGACCACCAAACAACTTCCCTACCACCAGAAGAATCTCCTTGTAGAGTGGATGACTCTCCCTTCACACCATTGCCACAATTCGTTTGGAGCCTTATTTAGAGATGGATATTTAACATTTCCTTCTCGATTTGTACAGGAAATGGCTGTTTGATTGTTTATTCTCAATAATATGGGAATAGTACTTTTATGTTTTGCAAAAGACTTTTATGAATAGTATGCAGATCTGATCTCTTAATAATTTATATGCAACTTTGGACCCAAAAACCACGGCACCTAGTTTCCCCACAAAAAGCTCTCCAACCCGTCGTTTAGGTATCCGAGAATATTTCACAAGAAAATTTGGTTGGTTTTATATCTCCTGACCTAATCCAATATGTTTGTACCGCCAGTCTAGTCCCGGTAATAATGAATGAGGAATACTAATTTTGTTCTTTTTTTTTTGATAATTTAGACAATTATCTTTTAGAGACATATGTTTTATTGTTTCAAAAGGTTTGATATGTTCAAAAGCATACTTACTGTACATGCTAAAGATTATTTTTTTTTATAGCTAACATTTTTTTTACCAACCAGGAAGCAAAATTTGCATCTTTATGCTATTATAAGCAAACCCCATTTGGTTTTAAAGCAGGTTCAAGAAACCATTTGAGATTTGAATAAAAAGAAACTGATATTCCTTTAATCCATCCTAAAACGTCTCGGTTTTTTGCAATATTTTTCCTAGCCTGTAAAATCTTGGAAGGGTACCTGAGTAGTTGCCTACCATTTGTGGTATTTTCTCAATGGTTTGTTCCTCCTTTACTACTTCTGCAAATTTTTGCTAAATAGAAATTCATCTAATGTTTTTGAAAATTTTTTGCAGTCTGTATTTAAGTGTGGCATGATTCGGAATTTTCTATGGATAGAAATAGCAGAATAAACATTAGTAAATAACTGGCATGCTTCTTTTAATGTTTTCAAATCCTGGGACTGTTTTGGAATGTGGATGATTTTTTCATTAACAGTGCCCACTGCCCATCCTGTCGTTATAAGTATATCATGTTCAATCGCCGACTTGTTTAGGCAAGGTTGAATTTCAATATTAACCTTAGAGTGAACTAATGCTTTACAGTTGGCTAGAATATTAAAATTGTTCATAACCTCGTCAGCGTTGCTCCTTGGTTACACCTTTTAGCAAATATGAGTCCAAGGAATGACTATCTTGTCACGAAAAGATTTGCCTCCGTTATTGTCGGATTCTGGTTTTAAACCTAGGATATTGAAGTCCTGTTTTTGTTGTTGTTGGCCCTCCACTTTGGTTAGTTCTGGCTCCAAGGGAGTTTGTGCAACTGTAGGGGTTGTTTGTGTTGGATCTAAAGGAGTTTGATTGAGGGTAACAATGCTTTGTTTATATAGTTCATCTTCAGACGAGTCTGAAAAGAAAAACAAATGCCGACCCTTAGTCCAATCTACTTAGTTGCGTTTATTTATTTTAATTATTTAATTAGTTATTTTAATATACGTATATAAAATCACTCGGTTTTATATATTAAAGAATGTTTTCGAAAAATCCGTAATAATTCTCAGGGCCAGAAATTCAAACAAATTAATGTTCTAGCTTTTGAACGTAACACCACATTTTCTTGCATAGCTATGAAAATCGACCGATTTTATCTCATATTCATAGGCAACGTACGTGGTCTTATATTCATATTATAAATGAAACGCCCGATTTTATATCTCCAAAAGTAACGATCGTTACTTTTATTTTCATAGTATTAGTTTGTTGTCCTAAGCTTTTACACGTAACACCACACTCTCTTGCATGACTATGAAACCGACCGATTTTATCCCATATTTATAGGCAACGCACGTTATCCTATATTCATATCATAAATAAAATCGCCCGATTTTATTATATTGTCTAAAAATAACGATCATTATTTTTATTTTACTAGTACTAGTTTGTTGTTCAATTTCGATTTTTAGATTCACCAAAATATTAATAAAGATAAAATCGCACAATTTTGTTTATTTAAGCTATCAAGAGTGACACACGTTCTCATATATATAAACTAGGAACATATTTTGTTTAAGTTTTAACGTACTTTTTTCTAAGTTAATTATAAACTCTAATTCTCCGAGCAGTTTTAAAGTGGTTTTGGTGTGTATTATGCATTCTGATTTGGTTCTGCCTATTATTAGAATGCCCTCCAGATAAGAAACAGTTATTATACCCCTAAGTCGAAGCTTCCTTGCTACTGGTTTAAGAAGTTTGGTCACCACAGTTCATCTGTTTGTCAGTTGAATCATGCATAAATTTGAAATCAATTAGAATAAGTAGTTTTTTCACACTGATTTTTTAAACATCTTGTTAGGTCACCATTTTATTCCGCCATATTGAATGCGTACGAAATTTTTACCGATTCATCCTTTTATCAGACTCGACTTTTGCGCAAAAGTTGAAATCAAACAAATAGTTTTATCGGACTGCTTTTTTAAACATTTTATTAGGCTTTTATTTTGTTGGATCATCTTGAATTTGTACGAAAATTTTACTAGTTCTTTCTTATATACCACTTGGCTTTTGAGCAAAATTTGTAACGAATCGAAAAAGTAGTTTTTCAGAACAATTTTTTAAATATTTTATTAAGCCGCCATTTTGTTCCGCTATATTAGATTCGTACAAACATTTTTCCAATTCATCCCCGTATAGAACTTGATTTTTGGCCAAAAATAGAAATCAATCGAATAGGTAGTTTTATCGGACGGATTTTTTAAGCATTTTATTAGGCAGGTATCTTATTCCAGCATTTTAAATATAAACTAAAATGTATATATATAGGATGATGGGTTCATCCCTATATATTTTTGCGCAAAATATGATATCAATCAAATAGGTAATTCTTTCAGAGCGACTTTTTAAATATTTCATTAGGCTACCATTTTGTTTCGCTATCTTAGATGTGTTAGAGACGTTTATTTAATATGTTCTTATAAATTTCATGCATTGCAATGTTTAAAAATACCCAAAAAAACAAAAGGTTAGATTCGGATGAATGGTTCACCGAGATCAAAGCCTACTTGATTATTTGCCCCAAAAAAAGACAGTATTCACGCGCAACGAACAAATCGACGAAACAACGAATAGTGAGTAGTGGGCTTTGAACGAGAAGATGTTGTAAAAAACTGGGAATGCGATTTTTTTACGGTTACAGTACATTTCTCTTACGAGGGACTATGAAAGAAACAAAGTATTGATTACTACGCAACGAAAAAAGTTTTAAATGAGTTTTTATCGCGTATTTTAGTAGTAAATTGAAATTTAAAGGTCCAGGGTTGAGCAACTTTGCCGTGCTAAGAAAATCGTGTTTAAGTTTAGGAAAAACGAAATAATTTTTAGTAAAAATTTAATAAGCTATTATAAAACCCTAGCAAAAATTTAATTTTAAAATCTGAATCTAGTCTTACAGAAATTTAACATCTTTTTAACCGACTTCAAAAAAGGAGAAGGTTACCAATTTAACCCTATGTTTTTTTTTATTTATGTACACAGATTACTCCGGGATGGTTTGACCACTTTGGAATAATTTTTGAGGGTAGTGCCGGAGTGGTCCCGCAACAAGCACATTGAGAAAAACATTAAAATAGTGGAATGGCGCGAGCAACTTTGTCGCGCATCTTGTAACTCCGTTATCTCTTTAAGAATCATGAGTTCTCGGGTACGGAATTTTACGTTACGCATATACCTTTTATTTCATATCGCGTACATTGTATGCCCTTACGTCTGAATATCTTATTGTCTGTTTTTAAAATAGCGCTACTTGAATTATTGTTTGTCTATTTTATAACCCCTGTAAATATTATCCTACCTGTGGGTTAAATATCATAGGTCCTGTAACAGGAAATTTTTGTTATAGCTTTTTTGTTTGTCTACATAATAGGCAGCTTTTCATACCTATTTCGTCTGTGTATCAACTTTTAAAAAAGTTGTAGCATTTTTAAATTCTTACCTGCTCATTTTCCAGAAAACAAATATGGCCGGACTTGTGCACGTAGGTAGGAACGCCAGCCAAACAAAAACCACGTAGGTGTAATCAAAACTGCTGCTATTTTCATAAGTCTCAACCAACGCCAATCTGAAATAAAGTTAATGTTAGAAATATCTTTATCATAAGTAATGGAGATATTTTTTATTGATATAACCTCTGCGAAAAACAAAAAAGTCCAGTAACCCCAAGAATGGAGCCCTTAGCCTTGTTTTTACAGCAGAAGGAAAAGGTTACGAGATAATGAGGTTTTGGCTCGGATTTTTATTAAATTAATTGAATAACAATACAGAAAATCTTCATGGGAATATCATAGCAAAAACTAACATTTTTAGTATAATTAATATAATGTAATCACGAATTATGGGTTCTTATAAATGTTTAAACTTGACTCAGGAGGACTAAGGTGGTATATTGAAAGGTTTATTTAATTTTAAAAACCCTGCATTGCTAAAATTGCTACTTTTTTGGACTGCAGCATGCTCATATTTTGGCCAGCTCCACAACAAAATTGGATTGATAAGTGCTTAATAAAAATGTTACTTGTTCAATCAAATTATTTCACACAAAATGGAATCTAAACTGCTGCAAACAGATTTAAAAATAGTTGTCAGGAAAGCCATTCGTGAATTTGTAAAAAACGGCCAGTTTATGGACATTCGACTGCTGTACCCAAAAAGCACAGTTTCATTAATAAATAATACATATTTGAGGAAGTGATGTGTGTTTTTTTTTGGAGAGTATAAAAATGTCATATTGAACAAACCTACATTAAGAATATACAAAGTGTCAACAGAAATACGACCTTTGTCTCAAAACGTATGAAATAGGGCGAAAAATATTAAATATCTAATCATTGTTCTTCCATCAAAATTTAGTTTCTCTGCTCACCTAACGCAAGTTATTTAGTTTTCCCAACCCACGTAATATAAGAATATTGTTATACGGAAAAGTTTTACACAGGCCCGGATTAAGGATGTTGCTATAGCCCCAGGCCATCATAGGCAGGGGACCCAACAGAGAGAGCTTGCGGTAGGTTTTGCGGGGATTTACCTCGGAGTAAGAATTAAAGTAGAGATCACAATCCATTCATAAATCACGTTAGGGGTATGCGCCAACGTGGTTCCCCTATTTTTCACATTCTATCGACTATGTTTACCATTTTTACCATAAAACAAGAAGTGGGAATGACCCATGTTCAAGCGGTGGCCATTTGTTGACGAAATCCAGTGGCGGCGTAAGTTTTCAATTCCCGCATAAGGAAATATCATTAAACGTGAAAAAATCATGATTCCGGGTTTTTACAGATCTTCATGTTTTTTTTATTACTGTCGGTCGGTCGGTCTGTTCCGGTATAGCTAAAAAATCCACTTACGCGATTAACTTTAATTTTATTTAATTTTCTCTAAAAATTACGTCTGATACAAAAAAATATTGATATGAATTCAATATGGTGAAACAAAATGACGACCTGTTAAAATATTTCATGTACGAAAATGAAGAAATGAGCCATGCTTCATTATGGTTAACAAAAGGAAGGATTCTTACCTATTCTTTAATGAGGCAAATAGGTATTTTTACAAATATCAAAGAAATAATCGTTCCTTACTTCACTATTAAAATCAAACCAATAAATTAGGTAAGTTTAAAAGAAATTAGTTATTTATATATTATTAAACTTTAGTTTTTAGTTATGTTTGCCTTATGTCACTGTCATTTTGTAATTGTGACATTTGGAAAAATTATTTGTTCAGTTGTTAAAAATATCATCTTAAACCTGTAACTGTCAAGTTAGACCTTGTCTAAATTTAAACCTCTTTAGTGAATACTATTGTTAGAGTTTTAAACTATAATCAATGCTTTTAACGCGCTTTTATTGACTTCCTACTCGTCTGATTGTATGTTTGTATGTCTGGTACAAATCTTGTAATGGATTTTTCACCACTTCGATTACCTATTATTCTCAAATTTGACAAGCATACACTTTTTAGTCAACGTTTAGAAATCCAAAATGGCGGCGCCAATACGGCCGATGAATTTTGTTGCTTGTGTAGATTAAACTGAAAATTGGTGCCTAGGAAAATTTAAGAGTGTTAGCATTTAAAAATTCAAAATAGTGGTGCCAAAATGACAATGTCAACAGGTCGGACTGATGATTTTAACATTTGTGAGGATTATTTAAGAATGCACAACCAAAATCAAAATGGTGTCGCCAATATAGCCAACGAATTTTGTCATTTGTACAGATTCGGCTGAAATATCAATATCAAGAAGCATTTAAGAACGAAAGTTATGCAATTTTAGTCAATATTTGAGAATTAAAAATGGCGGCACCAACATAGCAGACTAATTTCAAAATGTTTGCAGATTTGATTAAAATTCGGCATTTAGGGGTATTTAAGACTGCACATCATGAATTTTAAAAATTTAAGATTGTAATGCCAACATGGCGGCGGAATTTTAACATTTGTACAGATTTGAGAATACATATCATATATTTTTAGTAAATATTTAAATAATGATAGAAATGCTTAGATTGCAAGCGAATTTTAACATTTATACAGATTTGATTAAAAATCGATATTAAGTGTGCAATTTATACATTTTTAGTAATTAATATTCAAAATGGGTCATTAATCAATCAATCCGATAAGTATTTTTTTCAGATATTTTTAAACATTTTATTAGGCCCGATATAATAATTGATTTTTGAGCAAAATTTGAACATAATCGATGCAGTAGTTTTCTGCATTGACTTTTATAACATTTTATTATTCCGCCATTTTGGATTTGTAGTAAAACTTATCAGTTGATGGTCATGTCAAACCTAATTTTTCTGCAAAATTAGGATAAAATGGATAAGCAGCTTTTTAGTAATATTTTTTTAACATTTCAGTATTTTGTTCAGCCATATTGGATTTTTACCAATATGTTACCAAGTCATCATTATATGACCTTTAATTTTTAGCCAAAACCTGAAGTAAATAGGACAAGCAGTTCTTGAGCTTTGTCGCGGACAGACATACAGACTAACCGACGGAACTGAGAAAACATGTTTTTTTGCAACTAGAGTACTTTCCTCTTGCGAGTAAAGTAAAAAAAAGCGAGCGCTATAAGATAAGAATAGAATATCCAATTGTCATATTGTTTTTCCATGTTAATAGCTAAAATTTAAAAAAAAGATTTTTTAATTTTCAGTTTAGAACATGCTAACTAACACATTTTTACTTTTAATGCCCAAAGAGTCACCATTTAAATTCCTTTACCTTACAACACTTATATAAAAAATTGGCCCAACTCAAGTGAAAATTAAAAAAGGCCCGAAATCATCCGGACCTATATAATTTCCCCAGATTTCATTCAAAATCTAGTGATTTTCGAAATCGCAGTACGTTTTTTTGAGCGTGAGACGCCCTTTGACTATTTTAATATAGTATAGATATATTCTATAATTATTATAATTCTCTGATAGGAAAAACTATTGTAATCGTCAAAAAATCACCTCAGAATCTTTCTTGTATCATTTTGCTTCTGAGGATTCTGACATGACCCCCGAAGAAATAAACGTTCTATTTTACTGAACCGGATTGGTCAATACGTCATGTGACCCAAAATAAGTGCATAAGGTATCTTCCATTAGACATGTTTCCTGGAAAAGGAAATCTTGTTGTTTACTTAGTGATTAAAAGAAAATTCCAAACTGAAACGGCCATTTTTTACAAACTCACATTGCCGCACCATAGTTAGGTCAACTAAAGTTCCTAGTTTCGCAATGTCCAAGATAAAGTAAATAAAACTTATTTATTAAATATTTAAAAAATCAATGTTCTTCTAATGTCACCGCACCTTTAGAACGCTGCTTCTTGAAGTAAGGCAACATATAATTAGAAGATTTGAACCATATCAACAAATACACAATAATACATTAAAACACATGCAGTAGTGGCGCTAAGAAAAGCTTGGTATCTAATAAAATATTTTTTTTAGTTCCACGACCCGCTATTGGTTTTTAAGCCACGCCGGTCACGTGACCCTGTAGCGATCTGTACTGTAGACTATTATACTTTTTTCTATAAGGAGCCGATGTCAATGAAAGTGGGATGGTCTAATACCACAGTGGGATGGTCTCATACGTGGAGTTGTCGATCGGGTTTGCTATATCTAACTAAAACTCTTGTTACTGGTGTAATCTGATCTGAGGCTTTAGGTATTTTAGTTTGTATTTTACTATTTTTGCAATAAAAGTAATTTCTTTATACTGCTTAGAAACTATAATACTGGAAACACATTACTATTCTTTGTATGAAAATTTTATTGCATCATGTTTAAACATATTTACCGTAATATAAATTGGTATAAACATTGGTGATCCTGGCTAGGCTTGGCATCGTCGTACGATCGACCTTATACTGTGAGGTAATCTTGGCAGTGGCTAAATATGTAAATAAAGAACTCTATTTTTATTCTTACTCTAAGGGATTTACCATCGAATTGTGCGGCTTAAAAACTCCTAAATACGTAAATCCCTAGAGCTCTATCAGCTAATTATAAAAATCTCGCGCACTGCTCTAGGCCCCATAAGTCCTTAATCCGGTCCTGAGCACATATTATGTACAGTACTGTTTTGCGATTTATCTCAAACAATCATATTAAGTATTTTTAAAACTTTATCTGGGTATACATATGATTTTTTATCCACTTCCCTCATTCGTCCCCTATTTCATTTGAAAAATGTCCGCCATTGTCGTAGGAAGCCTCCGCTTTTTTTAATTATTTGCTATAAATATTACCCGAATACAATAGATATTCGATAGGCTGTAAAATCTAAACCTTATTAATAGTTCAAGGGAAATAATTTTCCCTTTCCTATCCTAGTTTTTCATAAGCTATCGATGATTTTATAACCTGTTAAAAGGTCTAAATGATCGATTTTCAGTTGTCAATAATTCGTAAACGCTTGAAGATTGCTATAAAATATTATATATTAAAAATATATAGAATTTTCTAGAAAATCCAAAAATGCAATGATATACAGGACAACCTGTATAATATTTACATTACTTATGAAAAATTTCAGATGATTTCCTAAAATTTGGTAAAAAATTCAGCTCTCTATCTTTAAAAATTAAATTTAAGGACAGGAATAATCCTGTTCATATAACATAGTCTAGATATGCATATTCATAATTATTTAGTGACAACTTTATACTAATCCTATAAACTGTAATTTATTTCAATTTCTCTTTAATTTTTAATTTATTTCTTATTGTTATTATTATTTATCATTATTTTATTTATTATATAGTCTATAAAAAATATTATTTACTTCCATAAAAAAGTTTTATTATAGGAAACCGAGTTTTACTGGATATTTAAACATTTTATTAGGCCGACATTTTATTTTGCCAAGAGTCAAGCTACGATTTTACTAGTCTATCCATGTTCCACACTTGATTTTTGTACAAAATTTCAAGTCAATTGGATAAGTAAGTATACAATCCGCCATAACGGCTTTATACAAAAATTTTACCAGTTTATCCCTATATCACATTTTATTTTTGTGCAAGTTTCAAGGTCCATCCGGTACGTAGTTTCTTAATAATGATTTTTTTTTACTTCTTGTGAGGTCGCCGTTTTGTTCCGGCATATTGGATTTTTACCAAAATGTTACTATTCTTTTTTTATTAAAACTGAAACCGGAAAAGTTCGCTTAGGGCTAGGCCGCAAAATGGGAAAACATGTTTTTCGGAGTCTAGGGACCCCCAGATCTGCAAACATTTGTCTTTACGATTACAATATTTTCCTCTTACGAGGGAAGTAAAATTACAAAAAAAAAGAGCCAAACAGAGTTTCTTATTCCTAACCTGGTACGCAAAGTTGATACCTTGGTCTACCAACTTATAAAAATATATATATTATATATAACAAAAATGTTAAAGTTCTCTATAAATAAAAACAAAAATGTTAAAGTTCTCTAATTTTCGCAAAAGTTAATTTTTTATATCTGTCAAGACGTTTTCTCATACCCTCAATACCATAAAAGATGAAGAAACGCCATTTTTATTCTCGTATTACAGAGTAAAATAAGTTGTGTTTTAAGAAAGATACAATACATGAATGTTTCGGGTGCCAAATTAAAAGTATACTAATTTTTTTTGTTTTTAATAATTTGTCTTATTTAACATTAACAATATAAAAAATACAGATTTTTTATGCTCAAGATAGTGATTCTAATAATATGGCGGACAAGTATTGTCGTTTATGCTCCGAGTCGAATTAAAATTTTTGTATGCGGTAATGATGTATGCCAATAATGAATTTATAAGAAAAAGGTAAAAATTGAAAACGGCGGCGGTGCGGCACTCCATGTCTAGCGAATTTTGTGCAGATTCAACTGAAAATCGGTGTATGGCTAAAACAACAAAAAACACTAAAACATTTTAGACCACATTTAAAAATTTAAAAAGGGCCGTAATAATGGTAATATGGCAGGTGAGTTTTCCTATTTGTACAGATTCAAGTTAAAATCGGTATCTAGGAGTAGTTAAGTGTGCAAATTATGACGTTTAGAAAACATTTAAAATTAAAATGATAGCGTTAACATGCTGAACGAATTTTGTTCTTTAAGCAAATTCTAGCGCAAATCAGTATCGGGAGGTTAAGTTTAAGTTTAAGTTACAATTTGAAAATTCAAAACGGCGGACGAATTTTATCATTTGTGCAGATTCGACTAAAAATGAAAATTAGTATTTTGGGGTATTTAAAGCTGCGTACTCACTTAGCGAACGCATACAGCCGCACGGTGAAAACCGCATGCATTTGTTTGCAGACAGGCTCGTTCACTTATTGATTTTTTAACTGCGAACGAATGCGACCATACTCGTAAAGTATATGAACGCCGTATATGCATTTCTTTGCGGACAGGTTCGCTCGTCTGGTCGGTACTTCAAAAAGAAAGGTCGTTGCACGTTGTTAATGGTGTACGTATTTTCACACGTTCGGCCGGACGCTCAAGGAGGCATACATATCCCATTTATTATGTAAATTCATAGCACGTAGTCATTACAAGAAAGTTTATAACTAAATTGGATTCAGTAGCTAACTTATAATATATAAAACTACACATTCTTCATTTATTAAATACAATATATAATTTTCCTCTATTTTTTTATTTATAACTAATCACTACTCAACAGAATATATCAATTTTAATTAATATACATACAAAAAAGTATATATAAAAACAAAATATATATTATTAAGTACTAGGATTTTTTGAATATTGTTGGTACATTTAAGATTTGAAGAAAACGGCTAACGTTTTTCTTTCATACCTTTCAACGAAAATACATAAGAAACAAAAGAATAGTTTCGGACGAATGGTTTGCCAAGATCAAAGCCTACTTGATTATTCGCTCAAAAGACGGCATCGCTGCACAACGAATCGAACGAATGAACCGGACCCTCCACACTATGCGGACGAATGAATGAATCAAGGAATAGGGAGCAGCGGCCTTTATGCCTGCGTTTTTGGTAAATTTCTTCGTTGTCTTTCAAGATAAAGGCATCAAACTTGATATATTTCTAATCGGTAAGAAGAGACACATTTAATGATATAAAAATATACTCGTTTAAAAAAATATAGATTATGTATATTTTTTTAGTTTTCTAATGATTTTTAAAATTTCTTGGACCTCCTAAACGTAAAGCTCTAACTAGATGTTAAAATATAAATGAGAGCTCTGAACCACGCAACTATGAATTTTTAACATGTAAAAATGCATAATTTGGTCTCTACTAATCTTCAGTTGAATTTACACAAATGTCAAAATGACACCATATAACTGGCGTCATTTTTAATTTACATGTTTAAATACTTCCAGATACTGATTTTCGGTCGAATCTGAACAAATGTCAAAACTTGGCCACCAAGTTGACGCTGCCATTTTGGTTTTTAAAGGTCGATTAAAAATCTATAATTTGCACTCCAAAATACCTCAACTACCGGTTTTTTAGTTGAACCGGAAAGTTTATCAGTTTAGTAGAAGTGGGTAAAAAATCCATCACAATAGGTACTTGAATACATACAAACAGATGAGTGAAGTTAATAAAGGAGTGGTGAACATCTATTAATACAAAACTGTAAATCTCTCTCTAGAACATAAGAATAAACTAGTTTATATTTTTGAAATGTATTGAAAACATTGCGTTCATAGTAGCTAGCTTACGTAAAAAAAGTTAATTTAAATAGGTCACCATAACAATCCATAGCTTCATCATGTATTATAATCACTATCCTTTCCTCCCTAAACACGAGGCACTTAAACAACAATATTTACTACTGTCCAACCATCCAACTGAACATCAGTCTCGTCTAAAGACACTATATTTCTTTGTTTTTGTCGAAGTTCCTTCTCCTGTCTTAAATAGTCTTGTCCAAGTGTTAGCCGACATTCCGGTATCTAGTTTTTTATAATTAAACCTACAACGAATTAAAATATATAGCAAATATTTATAATCCGATAGTTTTTCTTAGATCATTTTCAAAGTTGGTAATTAATTTTGCTCATATGTACAACACTTTTCGAATATTTTCTTTGGAACCTTTATGTATGCCCTAAAACCTTCTAACGACAGTTAAAGTTCTTAAATAGATTTTACGTGGAATTACTTAGAACGACTGTGATTACTTCAATTACTTCAGCTGACTGCCTGGCAAAGGCGTCGGCAACTGGTTTGATGGAGTGTCTTGCTAACATTGCAAGATTGGGACTATAGGGTGACTCATGACGTAACTCTTCCTAAAATCCAATTTTAAAGGTTAACGAAGAAGTTGAACATGTGATAGTGGTATGCCAACAGTGGCTGGCTCAACTTGGTTTGGCTTCTTGGCGCACCTTCTATACAGAAACTTCTTATAGCAAATATAACAATGAATGCTATAATTACAAATAAATGGATTGGAAGAGTTCAAAAATTTGGAGATTCAACAATTGGATTCATTTCGATATTTGACTCATTTTGTATGATTTGGCTTCTTATGGAAAATAGATTGTCGAGTTCGATGTCATTTAATTGGACTGTAAAGTTCGATTGTCATTTGTTTTTATTATACTAGGATGCATAGTATTTAGTGTAACAAAAGAAATTCAGTTTTCGGCAGCTTGCAAAATAGCGTTAACTATCTCATAAAGAATAATTATCTGGTTCAGGAAATCTTTTATCAAAAGCGAATGTCCCTGTGAACCATTGATAAATGTAAAAATTTCCTTTATTTTATTTTCCAAAATTCTCTCGTTAACTCTTATCTTTTTTACCGTATTGTTAAACTGATTTATAATGCTAAGTGAGAGAGCATTTTGCCTTTAATTCGATTATGATATCTTTCACAATCTGAGGCGTCTAACTTACCACTAATTGACGTGTTGGATGGGGTAGTATGTCAATTATTTTTATTTCTACTTTCCTCTCTATTAATTGTATTATTTTAAAGTAGCTAGAAGTTTCATTTTTATATTCATTATTTAATTCTATAAATTTACAGAGACGTTCTAATTTATTATTTAACAAATTAATCTCGTCAATTATAGTTTTAAGGTCATAAAAATGTAAAAGCGTGTGTATTAGTCTTGAACTTTTGCATTACCTAATCTTAAAGGTATTATACCGGGGTTGTTTAAGTTTTTCACGGCAATATTTTCTTGAAAACCAGCGATGTGCGTTGGAAATCTAGAATAAAAATACTTAATTAGTCTGCATTCGTTTGCGAGTCCTTTTTAAGTTATTCATATTTGACCTTGACTCGTTTTCCATAGAGACAGTTTTTTTATGTTATTTGATTTTGTCAGTATAGTAGGTTTTTTAAATACATTAGCATTTTTTTTGTCTAATGTGTCTCCTTATGTATGCTTGTTGTTCAAGTAAGTTTATTTTTTTGTATTACCTTTTTCTTGTTTTGACCTATTTTTTCGTTAATTTGGGAATATAGGATCTTTATTCGTTCTTTATGATCATTGACGTAATAGTTCATTAATATTTGTTCGATTTAAAGGGCTGTGGCCAGAGATATGGCCATCGATTATATATATATATATATATATATATATATATATATATATATATATATATATATATATATTTATATATATATAGGTTTTAGGTTCGTTACAGAATGTATAGAGTGGTTAAATGCTAATTAATGTATATATCATTTTTAGGTTTGCGGGTGATGTTAAAAGTCCACGCGTATTTAAAATACGTATGTTTTCTAGTATAGTGGAGTGAAACCGTTCGACTATACCATTCGAATCAGGGTGATTGGGACATATAAAATGTACTTTTATTTTGTGTAATTTAAGTAATTCTGTTGGTAGTAGGCTAGCATAATAATAATAATAGCTATACATAATTAATAGAAATTTGTATTTTTTTACAGTAAAAACATCCATACCCATGTATTATTTCAAAGGGTCTACTCGCGGTAGGTGTTATATTTATTTTTACTTTGACAGGGTTTCGTCCATATTTACCTTGCTGGCATATTTCGCATGAATTTATATATGTTTATATAGAACTTCTTAAATTAATCCAGTAATATTTACTTTTTATTTTGTGCTGAGTTTCTTCAATTCCGCGGTGATTTGTTTTACCTTCATGATAATTTTTTATTATCTCATGTATATCGTCTTTATTTGTTACGACGATAAGCGTTTGAGTTTTAAAGAGGGCCACTTAAAATGTTTGCGTACTATTTCACAGAAAGGTTCATAAAAATCTGCATTTTCAAAACAGAGATGGTATTCTACATCAGGTATGATGTAATCTTTTATCAATTTTTCAATATCACTTTCAAAGTTACTTTGTGATAACTGGATATTTATTCGTCGCCTTTTTTCAAACAGAATTGTTGTTTTCGGTTTTGCCGTGGGATGCCGGAGAATGTAACACGATATTTATTATTACTTGATTTGCATCGTAATTTACAAGAGACTCTGTTATTGGGATTCCTACAATGGGATTCTGTTCTGTGTTACTATGAACTGTTACGTTATCGTTTTTCTCATTATTATTGTCTACGTTGTTATCTTCGTTTATTATACGTATAGGAAGTTCATTTATTTCAGTATTGTCAAACTGTTATCGTGCAGTGAAATGTTATCTATGTCAGGGCTTTTTCCATATTAGAATTTTCTACTGGTGTAAGCGTTTTGCTAGCTAGGTTGGTTAACACGTGACAAGTTATCTGTGTCATTATTTAACGGGTCATTATTATTCGTGGATCAGAGTTTTGGCTGATGTTTAGGTTTGGGTTAAGTTCGTCTATATATTTATTTAGGTTATCCTTGAATTAAATTTGACCTAAGTCACAGTTAAGAACCTGCGTCGGTAATAAAAGTAAACCTTTTGTAAAATACTTTGTGAATGAACAAAATAGTTTTCACGTAATATGTTCTTATAATAATGTAAAACTAAAAGTTTAATAACATTAAATTATTAAATACTTTAAATAGCTAAATAGAGAGTTACCTAGTTAAATCTAGTTTAAAACATTTTATTCGTTTATACGAACTAAAATGCAGTATGTAATTAACAACATGTAATTTGTAGTATTTACTATGAAACTTTCCTTTTTTACGTACCTTATGGTACCTACATGATTTAATTTCCTTTCATATTTCCTTTTCTCGTGAACTACAATGTACGAATTTATGTACATTCACTTTGGGTATTTGTTTTTTACATGTTTGATTGTTTTGAAAACAGGCTTTATTTTTTCCGATTTTTAAATTAATATGTTTATGAGTATAATTGTTTAAATTTATTAATTTATTGGTGAGGTTAGAGGGTTCGTATTGGCGTAATTTCTTGGCTGAAATAGTTGGTACTTGTGTTGTAGTTATACGTTTCTTTAAGATAAAGATATTGTAAAGTACTAGAAGATAGGAAACTACACGAAAATCGAGGCGAAAACTTGATACTAAAAAAGTTTAAATAAAGGGTACTAAGTTGGTAATCAATCATGGAAAAATGAGGCAAACAGCGAATGATGTTAACCAAATGGTATAAGAAAGGCCGGCAGAAAATCAGTGTTCACCATGAATAGAAATATATTTGTGTATATCGAAAACAGAAATCAAAAATGAGACAGATTTAACAAATTTGTTTTAATTATATAATAGTAAGAGTGGACAAGCAAATGAGTATTAAAAAAAAGCAGAAACATATAATATATGGATGATCTAAAGTACAACTATTGTAATTTTGTTAATTTTTCAATTGGTAAGAGGTCATAAATATTTAAAGTATATTATTATTTTTTTAGTAGGTATACATATCTAGAGTGGTTTGATGCAAGAATTTAATATCCTAGTTAATATTTTTTTTAAATTTTTTGGTAATTTGTATGGACATACAATATATGAGTTTATTTATACATCATTATGAGCATACAATGTACTAACCCTAAATAAAAATCAGCATTTTTGCTAGTATACTTTATTCAGAATATTTTAAGTAGGAATATTATAAAATAATATAATAATAATATATACAGACAAATAATTTAAACAGCTTTTTCGCATCCTTCTTCATCTTCAGCGGTAAGTCATAAACTACTTCTTTTAGAAGATGGAAGGTTTTCAAAGTAATCCTTATGAACGATTGATATAATTCCCTTCTTAACTAAGAATAACAAATAATTTTTCCTTTTCGTTTCTAAATTAATTAAATCGCCATATGTAAAATGTCCATTTTTTGACCCAAACGAGGTTATACCAAATTATATATAGGTAATTACATCGTACTATAAATAAACAGCACATGTCCAGGTAATACCTTAGTTTTAAACGATGAGTAGTTTAAAACATATTCTGCAGAGACGACACAAGTCCCGGACGTCCCCGGAAGTGCGGTTTCTACTTAACAAGAGATTTCTATACAAGCAATTTCGCGCAATCGGTTCTGGTGGGTGGAAAAGTGTGGTTGGTTTTGACGGTTTGGAAGGTAAACATATTTGTTGAATCCTCAAATTATGTACGACTTATTTAATAAAAAATACCCGACAATGAGAATAACTTATTCCTACTACTCGAGGTATTTCCGAAAAAATGTTTCATTATGATTTGGACGTCCTCAAGTTGATGTTTGCTCAACATGTGGAACTTTGAACAAAAAAAAAATCAAAAAACAACAGTTACTAGTATACAAACGTTGATCAAAGAAATTTTACATAAAACTAAAAAGTGACTCTAATAAACCAAGTGATGCTGATAATATTTTAACGTTATCCTTTTATGCAAACGTACAGCTGCCAAAACCCCGGTGTGTAAAATGTTTTATTACAAGCAATTAAAAGTTTCGCTGTTTTCTATACATAATATCAAAGAAAATACATCACCAATGTAAGAATGAGGGTCAAGCTAAAAAACTGGCAATGAGATTTGCTCTTTTCTATTGGATTAGATGAATAATGATATTTCAGAGAATATAAACGAAATTTACTTATACAGTGACAACTGCTGGGGACAGTATGTATACATTATTTTCCTGTCAGGCCATTATTTTCTTTCCCGCGCTAGAGACTTTGCTATAGTAAAAAGAAAGCTGAGGAAACATTCTCCACGATTCATAAAATAACTGAGTTTATTATAACGAGCAGCAACTCAAGAAAATTTACAGTTAAAGAAGTACAAACAGAAGAAATAATAAATTTTAAAGAATGGTGGTCAAAACTATACAAAAAGAGCTCCATATCCGAAGAAACCTCTTCTAAAAGAACACCAGGTAGTGGTTTTCAATATAAGTACATTTTCGGATTATACATATGACACTCAAAGGAAAGGCTGTGTCGAAGCTTCGGAGTTTATAGATAGGATTATTAAAAACATATTTAAACTTCAACAGCCAGGAAAACTTTACTAGTTTTATCGCCTGAAGTTGCATATCCCTTGTGCAAAGTTCCTATAAAAGCAAAAAAAACTTCAGGATATAAGAAAATGTATGGCATTCGTAGAAGAGGAATATCAAGAATTTTATGATTCAATACTTCTTTGGCCTGTCGTTAATAATTAAATGTAAAATATGTTTTGATCAGTTTGAAATAAACAGTCACGTTTATATTATATATTTTCTATTTATTTCCCCCTTGGCTATGTTCTTTCTTTTTTTCAAAAAATCGTGGAGACACAAAATTTAATTTTTCAACCAAACTTAATATTTTATCCTGTTATAGCTACCCTTAATTATTTTTGTAACTATTAAATCAAATATAAATCATTTTTAACAGAATAAAGTATTTTTGCTGTTTTGGACAGGTGTTGTTTTTACATTTCCCTATTCAGTTGTATCGCAACTAAATTCTTTTTTGTTTCTTTTAAAACATTAAATTATTAAATATGTTCATCAAACAAGGCATATTTAAACTGACTTACAAATTGTCTTGATATTTCAAAGCGGAACCATTTAACCTGAAGCAATTTTATTGACTTATATAACATGTTAGCCTTTTCATTTTTTATTACATATGTTGTAAGACTCTGAATATCTTTAAAATCTGAATAAATCAGTTTAGGTACAACATAGGGCCGTTTTTTTTTAAGTCATTATTTTTTTGTGTTTACGAGCATGTGCAATCGTGTGTGAATTGAATCAGCTTCCAGCCTGGATTCGGCTAACATCTGGTATTTATCAAGAGCATAAATATTATATGTCCTTTACTTACGAAGAGGAACGTAATCTGTTTGTACAGATACAATTTTAATACAAAGTGGCAGTCCAAAATGGCAGCATAATAAAATACTTAGAAATTCAGCCGGAAAAAACTACTTAAAGGATTAATTTCAAATTGTGTGCCATAACTAATTTGGTATAGGATTTCTTTTAAAATAATCACAAATTAAGTAATTCGGTGTAGGACATGATGATGAAGAATAATAGAGAAATACTTAAATAGTTAAGTTTTTGATTTGTTTGTACATATAGGTAATATTGACTTTTTCTATTTAATAATCTTTTTTATGAATGCAATCAAATATGGAACTAAATTAAGTGACTTTGTAGAAATAGATAAAATTGCTCTGGATTTAGGATCGTATAATAAAAAATTTAATGATTATTTAAATGAATTAATTGTTATTCTTCTACATAAAAAAGTATTACCATTTTTTTGCTGTTCCTAGAAAGTTAAAATTCTGTTATTATGACCTGATAGTACTAACAGAGGCCTGGCAAATTAAATGTGAAAATATTTAATCTAGGTCATAGTAATTTATTCTCTTCTCCAATTAAGTTTAACCAAAATGATAGTAAGGTAGTTTTTGTCAAACATGAGATTATAGTAAACAATTTTAAAAATATTAAGTTCATTAAGAATTATCAAAATTTCGATTTTCCAGAATTTCTGACCTATAGATCATCATCCATAATACTAGCTTTTTAAATAAATAACAATTCAATTTATATATTTGGATATCTACATAAATATTTTAAATAGCAGTAATCCATTAGTCAATCGGTATCTTAATTTTCCCTCTGAGGCTGGCTTCATAATATAAACAAACCAACCAGAATTGCTCGCGAAATTGAGAGGTACATCCTTATCAGTGATATATGCGGTAAATGAATATTTTTGTCAGTTTAAAATAACTAAATAAAAGAAATGCAGCAAGAATATACAGAATTCTTCCAAAAGTAAAAAACTCAAGCCACGGATTACTTTAGAATAAATTAAATCAACCCGACAAATTAAAAATATGTTTTAAAAAATAAATATGATTTAGACGTAATTAATTATGAAAAAACATTTACTAACATAAATTTTGGATTTTTCAATTTATTTTTAACATCGATTATTAAGGATGAGATTACATAAATTAAAACAGAATTATGCCCCAAGCTTAGATGATTTATATTCTAAAACTAAATATGTAATTTCAAAACCGCTGGTAGATGTGTTTATTGCTTTCGATTATTTCACAGGATTACTGCTGAGATCATGATTTCTAGGTCTTCAACCACATCCAGCAGGCTTGTAACTAGGGAAATCTGAATCGAACTAACCGATTGCTCAGTATGATCGAAAACAAATCGTCGGTCAGACTGGAATAGTACTACATGCTAAGTGTAACAACTAGCACCGCCAATTGGTGCTCCTGGGATTTCGGCTGCAGACCCGTAGATACTTCGGCAAAGCATACATTAACACCACCATGCGTGAGTAGAGACTAAAATCAATAAAAATTGCGCTTTCACACATCTTTATCACAAATTCCTGGCCGGAAAAGATATCGGTAGAATAACAAAAAAAAACAAGCTCCTGCAAAAACAGGGTATTTTCCTGCGATAATGATTTTTCCTCATCAGGCAAGCTTGTACCCAGGGAGCTCTAAAACGAACTAGCATATTGCTCAATATCACAAAATCGAAAACGAAACCCCGATCAGACTGGAACAGTACTACATGCTAGCGCCACCTATTGGGACTCCGAAAATTTCCGGCTAAAGGCCCAGAAATCATGATCGCAAGAGGGTACCTTGTAACAATTCTTCCCGTAGCCCATTTTGCACCTGCCAAACATATATATTTTTGCTGCACTACAAATATGTTTTCTGGCCAAGAATTTTTGATAAAGATATGTGAAAGTGCATGTTTCTTGATTTTAGTATCTATCCACGTATGATTGTGCTGATGCATGCTTTGCCGAAATACCTATGGATGTGGAGCCGGAAATCCTCGGAATTAGAATAGGTGGCGCTAGGTATTACACCGTTTTTAATCTCCCTGGGTACAAAACTGCCTGATGAGAATAAAAGTCCAGAAATCATGATCGCAGGAGGGTACCCTGTGACATAATCGAAAGCATTTCTTCTCATAGGCCATTGCATTGAAATTACATATTTTTGCTGTTCTATAGAATATATTTAAAATATGTGAGAACGCACAAATGTTGTTATACTCAGTTATCTGTATCCAAGTATCTAGATTTCTCGGCTGATAGCAATACAATTTTAATAAATTGAAATATAAATATAAAGTTACACAATTACCTAATATCGCTTACATTGTATGTTTTTAAAATGGTGCTACACGGCTCGGGTTATATTACTGGTATGATAAAACAGTAGATATACAAAATTACAAATCTGATGTAGTTACTGAAAACTATCTTTAATATATTTTATAAGTTGCGACAAAAGATTCCGTAAATGATCTACATTCCTCATCTGTCTTTAATCAAAATGTACTTAATTCGTTCTCTAATTCTACATTTTTTAAGAGATAAATCCATTTTGCTCTAGTGTCGATAACCGCATTGGCCACCTGCGTGGGCCTCTGCGCAACTTGGTTACGAAAGTTGTAGTAGTAATAGAAATAAGTAACAAGTTGGGTAACGAGTTAACTGTGATCCTTGTGTATTTATATCTGTTGCTATTGTTAATTATATTACTATTATTAGCAGATAGGGTGATTAATAAAGGCAAGCAGCATAAATATGAAAATAAAAAAAAGCAATTCCGTTACAGATTCCTTAATTTTATAAAGTGAAATTTTTCATACAATTTTACTATTGAAAAAACCCACAAAGTAATCTAACATACTTCGTAGAAGGCTTTATAGTATTTAGAAACTTTCTGCAATAGCGCCACTGACCTGTCTCACGACAGTACTCTGTTTTTGACACGACCGACATTATGAAATTATGACTGATATTTCTTCGTCGTTATTTATATACAAGTTATAAAAGAAAACTTAATAAAGATAATCATCAATAAAATGTGTCATTGATGTATTCCTAAGCCCACGCAATTTTTATATATTGTTGAATTTATTTTCTGATGTTCTATTTAAATATAAGACAGTATTAAGAGGGTTAAGGTTTTTTGGTGTTATTTGCCATTCATGTAATAGCTTTAATTTTCTATTACTATGAAAAAGATTAGTCCATTTTTCAACTATTTATTAGTTTCTATTTTGATTTACAAACTTTATTTTAACAAAATAACTAATCGGGATATAAAGACTTATTATGAAATATCTGAAGCAAGAAAATGTTAAAAAATATGTTAAAATACCATTTTTTGTTTAGTGAGATATAGTAGTTATTTGAACTGTTGTTTTAGATTTGGACAGGTCACAAGGGGTCAAGCTTTAGTATATCGAATCTTTAGCATGGTTGCCTTGAACGGAGGTCCCGACGACGTTGTCCGTATATTCAAACAACTACACAAGTATTCGTACTCTGCAGAACTTTTATGGAGGTTCGCTACTACTACTGTACTGTACCCTCAGGTCTTCGACCAAAGGCCTAAGCCAAAGCCGATGGAATTTTATATAATTTTGATATTAATATCAGTTGGTCACATTTTTTTGGCAGTAAGCAGATTTTATTTGAGGTTGTGTTTTTTAATACTGTCAAAAATATTTGTAACTAGAAACGATTATAATAAAAACTCTAAATTACATTTATTTTAATATACGTAAAACACAAAAACTTTGTCTTTGATGCAATAAGAAAAATATATGGTATTCTGGTTTCTAATGTCCATAAAACAATAAACCTAAATCATAATCAGTAACCCAAAGGTATATAAGCAATAATAATAAAATAAATAAAGAAGAACAGAAAAGTGAGTAACTAACAATTAAAATTAAAAAGCTTTGTATTACCTTACAAAAAAACTTTGTCTGCTAGTCTAGTTCACAAGCCCAAAATGGTGTTAATTCTTGCTATATTGCTAGTAAAAACTTCAGTGAGGGCTCATTGGATTCGGAATGACTTCTAGAAAAATGTGCAAAAGTTTCAAACTAGCACATAGACAATTTTAAATGGTATTCGCAAATTAAAAAAGAAGTTTCTTTTTTGCAAATGATTCCGAAATTATTAACATATTTAAGAAATAAAAAAAATGATCCTTAATGAGAGAGAAATTTCCAATAAAAAATCCCGGAATTCTATTTTCTATTATTATCATTTTTACTTTAAACGGGGAGCGCTAAGCTAAGTTTATACTAATAAATATTAATTTAAACATTTTAAAAACTTATTGTATTATCTAGACGATAACTGTTAAACAAACGCCATTAAACTTATTTCGCATCGTGGACACTTTATAACAACTATACTATATGAGATTATGATATTGCGATGTTTTAAATTGTTATAATCTATTAGTTATGAATTAAGTAGGTGAACGCTATTTATAAAATTATATTGTAGAAAAGCCATATGGAGGAGGGATCTATTACCGGTTTAATCTACAGAGGAGGGAAACAAATGCATGTATCGATAAAAACTTAAACTAAATGATACAATTTCTTATTTTTGCTTAAAATATATTTTTTTATGTATAAAAGCATCAATGAGCAGACTAGTCCATATGCTGTGATAAGTCTTTCTTTTTAATATTTGGCCATATGAATAAAAGGTTGTTATTTATGTTGAGTCACGAAAAAGCCAAAAAGAAATTGTGTTTTTAATTCAAACCGCAACAAATAATCTGAACACATTTAAAAAAACAATATATATGGTTGCAAACTATCATTTTTTTGTTTCTAGATCACATATCATACAAACTAGTACATTTCAAATTTTTGCTTAAAATATAAGATTCCGTAGGCAGACTAGTTGTCATTTGTGTTACGTAATTTTCTTAAATAATTGTTTATAAAATAAAAAGTTAGGTATTTATGTTAAGTTGAGAAAAAGATAAAAAAGAGATTTGTTTTTTTTTAGACAGTTAATGCTGAACCATATTTAATTCGGATTTTACGACCCATTATTTTACTATTTGCAAAGCAGCATATATGAATGATGCCGCATGGCATCATCGTGCGCATCTCGTAAATAACTTATTTTGAAGTAAACGGTGTCACAAGATTGATTTGTCTAGCGTGTTCCCCAGGCTCATGAGCGTCTAGTCAATGCATATAACTACAAAATTAATCTTAATAACATTCTCGCAATATTCTTCTATCAAAAGTTTAAAATATACCTAATCTTTTTTCAAATTTTTTGATTTTCCGCCAGTGTATAACTTTCTACAAATTTCCTT
The DNA here is from genome assembly GCA_030620095.1 of Kuschelorhynchus macadamiae. Taxonomy (NCBI): domain Eukaryota; kingdom Metazoa; phylum Arthropoda; class Insecta; order Coleoptera; family Curculionidae; genus Kuschelorhynchus; species Kuschelorhynchus macadamiae. The sequence goes on from JAUTXW010000330.1 coordinate 45,519, forward strand.
ACGCAATTATTTAACTGAAATTATTTGGATTACAAAATTTTAAAATGACCCAAAATGTAACTAAAAAATCAATACATAGCTCGTACGCTAAGAATATTTATATCGAAGATAAGGTGAGAAAAAAATTACTCCGCACTATATACTATATAAATACTCTCCTGCTACCATCTTGAAATATCCAGTACAAAATATACATTAGATAAATGCATTTATCCCACTATTGAAATGAGCCAAATTGTAGTTCTTCATCTTAAATGGCTTAAAAAAAGGAAAAGGAGACACAATAGAGTCAACTTACAATACTTAGTTTAGGTGAAATGTCTAGAAAAAGCCGTGGTAAAGTCAAGGCATTCTTTTAAGAGTGCAAATCCACGCTATAAAATTTCTCGTGTTCATTTTTCGAACTAAAACCTCAAGCGCCACTCTGTAGATGACGCATCAATGTCGCAATCCGATTATTTTTTAATTTCTTCCAAAATAGGCCATATAAATAAATTAACACGTTCAATATTTAATGTTATAACATATTTATGTACAAACATTACATAAAATCTATCAAATACTATGCAAATAAGTAGTTTCACTCTTAACGGAAAAATTCAAATATTTTAGAAAACGCTTAACAGTGACGCAACACTGTGGTATCCCCTCCATCCCAAGCAAATAACTTTATGAGTTTTACATTCCTTTGATAGAAAATTCAAAATATTGCACATGGCATGTATTTCTTGCCTCGTTGATTTATCTATCTTTGCTACCAAATGAAATAAAACGAGAGAGTGCTGTTAAAGAATACCTCTTTTACCGACTATAATATTTATGATCCCCCTTATTGACTGTTTTTTTTATCAGCTAGCCGAAGTAATAATTGCTGGGCCTTTCGACTTTTGGCACCTTTCGGTGTTTGCCAATAAAAACAAGTTTTTTAATATCTAAATACCCGGAATATTGGTTTCCTTATATTTTTATGAACATGATTTTATGATAGCTTGAGTCTTGGGTTGAGAATTTCCTGTTTGTTTATTATTGATGTGTTTTAAAATGACTAGTACTTGTATTTTTAAAACGTCGACGTTCAGTTTAGAACTTCTCACTCTTGTGACTGTGTCTAAGCTTTCTAGATATTTGTTTATGAATTCCTGTGTTACCTGTGTAATTAGGATATGTGTAATGAGTCCTAAAGGGCGTAAAAATACGAGAGCAGCAAGACCTCGACGCCGAACTGCAAAAAAATTTTGCAGTGAGAATCCTGGGAAAATGCAGAATAAGGTAAGTTCAAATAATATAACTATAGGTGCTCGATTTCATGAATTTGATTTTCAAAGAAATTACCTGCGCTACCTACATACATATTACTGATACATACATTAAAAATATCAACATATTTTTTACGTTTGGGACTACTTATATAAATTTTTATCTGTATGTCCATGCTATCGTAATTTTTTTAGAACGCACATGGTGGATGTATTTCTGAAGTACACATCTTTTGTTTGAAACTTAAAATAGCCCAACTTTGAAGGAGGAAGACTATTTTGTATTCAAAAAATGATGAAAATAAATAAAACTAATAAATGTGTTTTTTATAGATGCCTAGTCAACACGATTCTTTTAGAATTTTCTGGTTCATTTTTATTTCATATTGATATTTTTATACATGAGGCGAATTCTCTCTGAAATTCACATAAATACCTATGGTTTTTATATTTGTAAAACTCAAATATGTTTTGTAGGATTAATTTTATATTTTAACTTTTAACAAAGATAGTGTACCTTCAGGAGTATAGTAATTCCGTAGGTATAAAAACTTATTTCCTGTTGGTCATATTATAGTGATAGAAATTAAAAGCTCATAAAATTAGACACTTTTTATGCAACACTAATACTTTCATAGTGGTAGTCTCATAATGCTGGCTGATGCAATTTAACTCACCGGATCCATGACAATCTGTGCAAGAATAAAGCTTTTAGTTATCAGTATTATATTGATCCTTTTTATATGACTTACACTTAGAAAGTTTTGCTGTTGCAGACAGTAGCAGGCTTTAACAGCGTATACCCCCACAGTTATCATATCACAAAGAGAAAAGTATTGGGAAGCAACTGTTTATCGGTACCTAATTTACTAAGGCTTTGCTTTCTAGTGAGAAAATAATTCTTGCGCATGACTATGCATATGTAGTAAATATCTTAGTCTTGTATCTACAAATAAATAAAAATTGACCTTTATATATTCTCAATCTTGACCAAAAATGTACATACAGATTCCCGGAAAAGTAAGAAAAAATTGGGGATATCAGTTTTCAGTTCTAAAGTAATTTAGTGTACTAATGTATGTTACTGTATTTATGTATGTACAGTGTGATCAGTGTATCTTGATAGCATTTTAAATGTTAATAACTTTTTTACTTTTTAACTTATCGGAGTGAACAAAAAACCAATTGTAGGGTTACTTAAAACTTTTTTTCTGGTTATTAGAAAAACAAAAGACTATTCATTTTACAAGATATTACCATAAGTTGCATTGTTTAAATCGGACCCACCTCGGCACACACTCTATACTATATTTCCCTCAAATGGAACTCTTCTTGCAGATTATAAATATAATATCTGGTTTGATAACTTTATCTTCAAAGACACCCGATCAATTTAACAAAAACCATATGAGGCAGTGTGTTAGAGAGAGACGGACAACACTATTACATAGTGCAGGGGATAGGTACCAAACCAGATATAATTATAATCTGCAAGAAGAGACCCATTTGAGGGATATATAATAGTCAGGATGTCCCATTTGAAAAATATAATTTATGGTAATATCTTGTAAAATTGACAGTCTTTTTTTTTTCGTTTTTTACAAGCTTGGTAATTTATGTAATTTTTTTTAACAAGCATTTGACCTCCCACACTAATAATATGACAGACTTAATATTTGGACAGCATATATTTAAGATTTTCCCATAAGAGACAATGTTTTAGAGAGAGAGGGATAACCTTGATTTTGTCAAATTTTAAATACTTTTAATGTATGAGTGCATTACATCATTGGATTTTGGAATGCAAAGGTTTGTTACAAAACAAATTAACAAATCCAGGTGTGTATTTAAAAGTTGATGGCCCCTCGTTTACGAAACATCAGATTCAAAATATGACAGCACCATAAAATGTTAGACAAAAAAATGCTTTGGCAATATGTTTACAACTTTAAAAAGATTTTAGAATTAAAAAAGTTACTGCATAGTTTTAAAAATGCAATATATTATTCGTTTCTAAATATCTCAAGAACATAATGGCTAGAATTCGCCTGAAGGTGCTATTAGGCTTGTAACGAAATTGTCTAAAACTTTCAATATTTAACCATTTTTCTATCTCTTGCAATAAGCGAGATCTGTTTTGTGATGTTACATCCTCTCCAAATATGAAAATACAAATTTTCAGAAGCCAAAATCTCAAAAACAACTAAAGATACTACATACAAATAGCTATAGTATGGGACAAAATTCAAAACCCAGAAGAAATTGGTGTTTTATTTAAAAAATAAAAGTTGATACCACCAGTACGTTTTATACCAATATGTATATTTAAAAATATTTCTAAAATGTAACAAAAATAAGTAAAGTAAATAAGCATCCAAATGTGTATTCCTCGTTTTTTTTAACTGTCATGTTTTTTAATACAGAATTGTTTCTAGTTCAAAATTCCAGGTATTACTAGTATTACCATACAAAACTTAGGTAGGAGTGCATAATTTCTGCTGTTCTAAATCTCAATGGAAATGGGAAAACATCTGAAAAGATCTGTAAAAATCTCTTAATGTGATTTTTTCACGATTACAATACTTCCCTTTTACGGGACCATAAGAAAGATCATACAAAACTGAGGTAGGAGTATACAATTTCTGCTCTAAGTAGAATTAGTTAGATTTTACAGCCTTTCTAAATATCAAATTGTCATTTTTCAAATGTCATATCTCAAAAACAATTGAACTTAGGATTTTTAAATATGTAGAGTCAAAGGCGCAATGTAATAAATAACTTAACATGTTTTAATATTTTTTCAGACATAATAACCTGAATTATTCAAATTTGTGAAAGGCTTTAAAGACGCATGATTTAAGTATGCACTTGAAACTGCAAACAAGAAACAATATCCTACAACTTGTATAATCGAGATATCAACTAATCAATTTAATGTTCCAAAAAGTTTATAAGTCTTATTGATTTGATTACTTTTACTACTTTATAGATATTACTTATATATTTGTTTAAAGTTATTCTATTTCAATTTTTTCACTTCAAATGTATGTCTTAAAATCCACCTGACATTTTTTTCTTTCACCGCCCTCTCTGTTTTTGGAGCTTTCCTTGGTTCCCTCAAAAACAAAAGTGTATGCCCCTGGGCATTATCATAAGTGCCATAGGTATACCAGTCAGTTTACCATGTTGTTAAGATATAATAGCACTTTGGACATGCCAGAGATATTTATAAAGAAAGAAAAATTAAAATAATATTTCAGATAATATTACAACAGTTTCAACTACATGTATGCATCTTTTATTGTAGGCATAATATTAACACAGGCCATACATATTCAACCAGTTTTGCAAAGAAGAGTGGTAATGATGTTGAGAGTTTAAAGTTTCAAGATGAGTCTCCAGTGAGGTCTCCAGGTACATCTTTGTGAGTATAAATTAAGAGATCTTTCAGTAAAATATTTGAAAGTATCACATATTAGTAAAAGTATTCCTAATACGATGTGCCAAAATGAATTACGAAAAAATCTTTTAAAGGTTTAGATAATTCAAATAGATACTAAAACCCTGACAAAATTACAATAAAAAAAAGATTATGCATGCACAAGTGGTGTTTGCCCTGACAAGTTTTGTAAGGGCAAACAATGCAAGGTGGCAAAATGTAAGGTGTTGGCTGTAGACACGTTATTCCATAATTTTGGGCACTTGGTTGTACTGTTTTACAACCACATTTAAAAAGTAAAAATTTGTCTTGGTATAGGCCGTTAAAATATGTGGGGTAGGGAAGGGGTTCAAACGAAGAGAAATATAGTTTGATGATGTGAAAAAAAATCTAGCAACATATAAGAAGACTGACACTTATATAATTCTAACACCACTTTTATTTGTTCTTGATTATTACTGGATTTACTAATATTATTAGTAAATCCAGTTTATAATAGTTTAATAATGAATACAATGAATCCGTTAATCAAACAGCAAAAATACTTTGGAATATATATATATATATATATATATATATATATATATATATATATATTACATGAGACTGTTTGAGATAACATAAAACAATATACATTGTTCCTTAATTTTATGCTCATTTTTAAGTAGGTCATTCCTTGGCGTATTTTCTGAGATTTCATATAAACATGTTTCCTATAGTCTAGGTTTTGTTTTGTCTTTGAGATACATGCTGTCTTAATAAAAAGAAATAATTTTTGTATGGATATTTTAAATAATTTTCAAGACGATTATGGTCAAGTTTGATTGGATGACAAGGGGCTGAAAGTATTAGGATTATAATTATCTATTTTATGGTGTCTTTGGGAAGAGCAACATAATTCATATTAAAGAAAAAGTAAAGTATATCACTGGTTTATAAACAGTTTTTATTTTTGTTTAGATCAAGAGATTAAAACTACAGTTTTTTGAAACTCGCCTTTTTTGTTCTCTCTCTTTAATATTAGGTTTTTCATTTTGCAACTTCCATCCAATGTTAAGCTTGTTTTTGGTATGCATTGGAGGGAATCGTGCAAGGCAGAAATTAAAGAAAAAAAGAAAAATTCAGTAAAATTATTAATTAATTGAAATAGTATTTAACACATTGATTGCAGTAGCTAAAGTTGGTTTTTAAACAAATATGCCTGAAGTATACTGCATTTCATATAGGATTTACTTTAGACATTGCCTCCTTAAGAATTATATTGACCATCATTAATTTTAGACAATGTAGAAAATGTAGACACATCTTCCTGTGTGATCATATTTTTGTATAGCCTGCATTTTCTGTAGGCTTGGTTCATTTATACTTATACTGGTTGTAGTAGTAGTGGGAGGTACAACACAAAAATCTATAGTTTTTACTATTTTTAGAAATATATTATATAGAGTATTAAGATTCTGGGGCAACTTAATATAGTAAGACAACTGAATGGCATTTATGTATTAAGTAGGCACATCTCTCTTTGCGAGTATGTTTTTGCATAGTGTTCATTTTCTGTTAGGCTTTGTTCATTTATACTTCTATATAATACTCTGGTGTATTACATGTCCCCTAATATTTTTAAATATATGAACATTTTTCTAGGTTACTTCAGAGGATATTATGTCTATAGAAAGAAATACAGTTGGGCAGTGGGATAATCTATTTTATAGAGAAATTAGAAAATACATATTAACAGCTTCAGTATTTGGCACAGTATGTAAAAGGCGACATAACACTTCCTGCAATAACCTGGTCAGTTCTATTATAAATCTAAGGCATTTTAAAACCAATTACACACTTTATGGAAAGCAAAAAGAGAGTGTTGCAGGCAGAAATTTGCACAGTCAAGACCAAATGCAAAAATCAAGGAACCTGCCAATTTTATTCACGAAGAAATTGACCACTTAGCTGCTACACCTGATGGTAAAACACTTTTTATTATAACTATTAAATTCCCAAAATTTTATTTGTTTATTTAGACTTTTTACATATTAAGTACTTGACTAAACATTAAATATGGTATAAAAAGAAATCACATTTATTATTATCAAGTAATATAATTATTCTTTCAAAAGATAGCCTTTAAATCATATTAAAGCAAACTAAAATATTATTTTTATCTCCAACCATTTTTTTCTTTGTACGTATTTTAAATACACAAAATGTCGATTTTTTTAAAAAATTAAAAAACAACTAAGAATTTTAGGTCTAATTATGTTTTCTTTCAAAGAACTTGCTAAATTTTTTCTGTTCTATTTTGAGGGTTCTGTAGCTTGTCCTAATAGTAGTTATAGTTTATAATTTACTTTTAAATGTATGACAACAGTTGATAATGATAAAATAAACATGTTCTTTTATATGCACTTTTCCCTTGCTTTTTCTGTATTTGCTTGGGCCATGCCTGAATCTAATGGAAAACACCTGTTAAGTTGAAATTATAAATAAAATTGTTTTCATTCTTTTCATTTTATATAAATAATATTTAATTATTCTGGCTTTATTATTACATCGACTCCATCTCGCTAATGAAGCTAGTTTTTGCGACTTTTTTTCCTACTAATTAGCATTAAAGAAAATTTGTTCTATATCATTACTGTTAATAATAAACCAAAAAATATATGTAAAATATATGGTATTTTGCCTATTACTAATATGTAGGAAAGTAAAATGCAACAAATCCTTCTTAAAAATTTGCTTTTTTTGCTTACTACCTAGTATTAAATCAAAACTTCCAAAGCTTTTACAATTAAACATTAACTTACACCTATTTTACTTGGACCTCTTTTGTGTAGTACTGATAAAACATATTTAATTTTGACACAGAATTTAATTTTTTTATTTTGTTAGGTATGTATTAAGGTTATTTGTAGAGAGTAAACACCATATTTTCACATAAACAAGGAAAAAACTAATTCTAGTTATTTTTCGTATAGGTACAAAGAAAACTCCATATCACAAGAAAACTGTTTATTGCTACGAACTGTACAAGCCAATAGACCATGTAATTTTGAATCTCACCATCGATGAAGAAAGCAGAAAAGGAAAATATATTTTAATTTATAGATTTAGAAGTTTGTAATCGTTAGTAGAACAGTTTATGCTTTTGTAGTAAATCTCCATGACTAGTTAATGCATCTTATGAGTATGAGTAGACGTGTTTGTTGTGTGCAGAATTTAGTAGTAAGATCTCTTTATGTACAGATATATTTGAATTATATTTAATGCAAAGTTTCTACCTAGAAATGGAGATAAAGGTGACCCCATAGCTATCCCAATTTTGTTGCTGATAGTCATGTTATATTGAGAGTTTGTTGTTTTGTATACACTGTAAGTGGTTCAGTATTAATGCATTGTTTCACTACTACTTATTTGTGTTGTTTGCCAATTCATACCATGTGGTATGTGTAGCAAGCATTCTGGAGTGTACATTTCATAAGGACCATTTATCTGATGCTTGCATCAGCCATGTCTTTATATTAATAATTTGTTTGTTCATCTATACTGGTATGATTTTCAAGTTTATTTGTTATATTATAGTATATTTATAAAAGACTTACATCAGAAAACTTGCATTACCTGTCAAAATTGACATTTCTTTAAAAAAATTACAGAAAAATGGTCTTATTTGCTAAAATATGCAAAGGTTCTATTAAGAACAGTTGTTTATTTTTTAATTTTACATAAGCATATCAAATTTTGGTCAAGAATTCCAATATTTTTTTTAACTTTTTCCTGATTTTTTAAAATTCTAAAAAATAAATAATTGTCTAACTTAAAAAAAAAGAGTTTTCTGTTAGTAACCTTAACATAATATTAATATTTTATACCTAAATATTCCATAAACTGTATCTTTGATGGAAAGTTGCTTCTCAAAAGTATGTTAAGCTTGATGCAAAGTTGTCGTGATTTTGGGAATTTCAAGTATATATGTATTAATTACAGATTTTCGATAGTAAATAGATATCTTAATACAAAAAAGTCGTAATTGACTAATTTAGGAGCATAATCGAAATTTAAAACTATTTTTTTAATATTTAAGTGCCTTGGACAAAGTTATAAAAATTGAAAATTAGAATTGCTGACCAAAATTCGACATATGTAAAACTATAAAAGAAACACCTATTTTTATAGTACTTTCTCGTATTTTTGAAAATAACCCCTTTCTCTGCGACTTTTTTAAAGAAATATATCAATTCTGGCAGGGAACACAAGTTAGGTGACTATTCCCTCTAAGTCATTTTTCATCCTCAGTAAAGCAAAAGTTATTACCTATGTTAAATTTTGAGAAAGTGACCTAATAAAAAAATTCCATACGATGCGAACTTTTTCAAGGACATATATATATATATATATATATATATATATATATATATATATATATATATATATATATATATATATATATATATATATATATATATATATATATATATATATATATATATATATACAGTGTCCTTGAAAATGTTCGCATCGTATGGAATTTTTTTTATTAGGTCACTTTCTCAAAATTTAACATAGGTAATAACTTTTGCTGATATACTGAGGATGTACTATAAAAAATGTTTCTTCTATATATATATATATATATATATATATATATATATATATATATATATATATATATATATATCTACTATATATATATATATATATATATATATATATATATATATATATATATATATATATATATATATATATATATATATATATATATATATATATATATATATATATATATATATATATATATATATATATATATATATATATATATATATATATATATATATATATCTATATATATATATATATATATATATATATATATATATATATATATGTAAGGTAGAGGTAACATTCAGCCTATTCTGAATGGATTTAAGTTGAAACCTCCATACTCCAACGAAAAAAAAGCCAAATTCTTAGAAAGAGCCAGTTAATAGCTAATATTTATATATATATATATCGCGTTTTTTTCTTTAACCATATATAAATATTTTGTTAATAATTTTCTAGGGCATAGGTTAACTCATTGAAAAGTAAAACTATAATTCATATCGACGTTTCGCTCATTATATTGAGCTTTCTCAAGGTATTTATTTTGACATGGTTCCAAGAACAAAATTGAGAAAGCTCAATATAATGAGCGCAACGCCGATATGAATTATAGATTTACTTTTCAATGAGTTAACCTATGCCCAAGAAAATAATTAATAAAATATTTATACGTATATATATATATATATATATATATATATATATATATATATATATAAATAAATATTAACTATTAACAGGCTCTTTCTAAGAGTTTAGCTGTTTTTGTGTTAGAGTATGGACGTTTTAACTTAAATCCATTCAGAATAGGCTGAATGTTACCTCTACACTACACTACACACAGAAAGTCAAACTATTCTCAGAATTTTATAATTTAATATACCTACTATACATTTGTAGTGTATATGTTCCACAGTTTGATAGCATACTCATGAATACCCAGCCAAACTATAAAAAATATCTTTCAATTGCTACTAAAATGTTATCTTACATATCATTTATTTAAATGCTATAAGCAAAAAAAAAAGATAATTACTGATTTGTAAGTTAGGAATATTTAGTTTAGTAATTTTAGGATAACAATAAAAAATATGTTCATTTCTACATTTGGTTATATATGTAGTTCAAAAATAAAAACATAATTATTTTATATTTTAACCAACTCGAGCACATAATTTGAATTATTGTTTTTTTTTAATCTAATCAATGCTTAAATATATTAATTAGACTACAAATAAAGTTATTTCGTTCTGTTAGCAACTAAGCAACTACATTTTATATAAAATAAAAGATCTATTGGTTTCTTCAATAAATCATTATTACTGTAGATAGATACTTAAAAATGTATATGATGATATTGTAATATATAAATACCATTTATGTAAATGCTATTATTTCCTAATAAATTACTAACCAGCAAACCGAGTTTTTTATATTATCTCATCCATCTTCAATATTTATAAAAGAAAAAACTTTATATTCAAACTTTTTCTCTTGCTATCTTTTAGACCTATCAGAAGATAGAAAAATCCCATCAGAAACTTGCAAAACAATTTTTTATTTGTAAAAGCAGAATAATTTTTTATCTGCTTAGACTGGAAGTTAAACCATTAGTAGAACAATTTTCATTTTACTGACATTGCAATTCTAAGATTTCAAACGAGACTAAATATGTTTAGAATCTTGGGGTATATTTTATGAAGTTTATTTTTTTCTGATCTTATAACAAATTGTAGAAATTGGAATCAAAATAAAGAAAAAAACACTCTTCTACCCAGATATACCTGAAAACATTTCATGACTAATAAATTTCAGTGCTTAATTTATGCTAAAATAATTAGTCATAGTTCATAAAAGACTGTTTGTAATTTTTCAAAAAAAAAGTAGAAACAACGTGCTTATTCATGTTTTATGCTATAACAGAATTATAGTACATTTAGGTACTTACTTTACTTTTAAATTCTATACAACTGTTCCTATTTTCTTAACAGTTTGAGGGAGAAGGGTTTTCGCCCGCTCAAGGCGTATTTTGTTTTTTATACAAGGGACTATTTTGCATACCCGATATAAAAATGATAAACTACATTTGAGGACGTTTAAAGGCATGCAGGAAATTTTATAAATTTGTTTATTTTGAAATTAAATGTCCAGTTAGGTACACTTTACTAAATACCTATATGAAACATCAATTCGTTTTCTTTGCGTAGGGTCAAATAAATCTATATATTTCCATTTTTTAGAATAGAACAATTTTGAAGAAATCTTTTCCAAAATTTAGTATAATTTTTTGCTACTAAGAATAATTTGATTGATTTTTTTTATGTTACATGACAAAAAACAACCAACAACGGTGTGAATTCTTATTAACTAAAGAAAAAGGTTACACTAAAATTTGTTACACGAACCAATCGTAACAAACTGAGATATGACCTAAACATACATTCCTCTTCCTTAATATCGCACATAGTTCAAGGAAAGATCGATTTCCTCCCTTAAAATACAAATATTGTTTAAAAAATTGTTTTTCCATTTGCCCAAATCTACTGATTACTTAGTTTTTCCAACATGATATGTATTAAAATATTCTAAACGTTATTTAAAAGAAAAACCACAGAATCTGATAAAAAATAAACGGAAGACCATGCGAGAGATAAATGTTTATTTATCTGACGTCATTGCCAACACGCGATCGAAATTCCATTTTCTTTGACGTCATTGCGCTCTCCCTTCCATTAGAAAATATTGAAAAATTTGGGCCGACCTCTTGCGGTAGGGGTTCAAACTTTACCTGTTACAAACTGCAACTGCCAACCTAACGTATTCTCCGTAAAATATTCCAAGATTTTAGTAATTATCTTTGGTGATAGTTTGAAAAAAAACTACTATGTTTTTCAGATCAATTTTTTTTTCAGAAATGTACCTATATGTATGCTTTCCAATTTGAGTATTTTGGAATTTGACGAAATTACTTCTGAGCATAGAAAAGCTCACGGTTAGTATCGCTATTGTTTTCGAAAAATTACTAGACATATAAACAGATTTTTTTTTTACTTTTAAAGGCTAAAATGAAAAATTCAACATACTCAATTTAATTTAGAAGTGTTTTAGAAGATATGTGTTAAATTCTGATCGTCAAATTCCTTTTTATAACTTCGCAGACTATCACAGAAAACAACCTATTTTTGGTCATTTTACGCGATATTTTCTCAATGCTAATTGACTGCAACTGCCCCCTTAAGGCGTTAAGTTAATATTAATAAAAAAGTAGCTCGAATTTGATAATTATATTTGGTATAAGTACCTTGCAAGTCTCAATATCATTAAAGGCAAAAGACAAATAGCGTAAGTCGCGATGATGGATCCTAAATATTTCTGATTTCTTTTCTCTCGCTCATTATCTAATTCTGATTCACGAACTTCGTATCTCGCTCTGCCGTTTTCTTGATCTCTGCATATATTTTGCTGCTCGTCACTGCTCCTGTCGTATTCTCCTCGGGAACTCCTGAAACAAGAAAATTGTAGCTATATTTTAATATATGTATATAATTTTTGGATTCAATGAAACAAGAAACTATTTATATTCATTTTAGACTGGGTTTAAATTAGTCCAATGATACAGATGGTTTCTCTCACAAAAATAAGAAAAAAATTGTATATAAACAGGAGTCCGTTAACGCTTATTTTCGACATACAGGGTGTTAAACTTCTAATATGTTTTTGGTTTTTATATAACACCCCATACATTTATAGAGATTTTTAAATTAAATTACATTTATTTCTATTCCTTTATGAACGGGACATTAGTCGTGTAATGAGTATTAATGCTTATCGGCCTTAAATGTAAAAGTCTAATTGTGTGTGTGTTTTCATTCCGGGTTTACTACTGTCATTCTGAAAAGAACAGTTTTACTGATGTTTCGCTAAAATCATTTTTTGATATATATATATATATATATATATATATATATATATATATATATATATATATATATATATATATATATATATATATATATATATATATATATATATATATATATATTTTATATATATATATATATATATATATATATATGTATACATATACATATAAATGTATAATACAATAAATAATACAAAAAAACGAGAATATAATCAGATAATCAACAGAAAATTTGCTCACCTCTCTCAAGCTTCTAACAGGTACAATAAAATAAATTAAACATAACAGGACATAATTATGAATTAGTGTAAAAATAAATTATTTATAAAATTCTTCACTTCTATCGCAAAGGGTTTCCATATTTATTAAATTTAATTTCTCAGGATAGTCCAATGGCTTCACTTGAAACATATAATTTGCGGGCCATATTATAACGCAAAAATCTTATTTTTTATTTAAGACTGTAAAACACATGATAAAAATACGGTCTCCATGCATATATATTCTTATATTATCTGGTGTGATGTTGGACAAAACCCAACATCTTTAAAGCCTTTGTGTGAGCTTTTTTCAAAAATTACTCCCATATTTCTAAATATATCGACATTACTAAGACCAACTCTGGAATCATAAAGATAATAAATGTTTGGCTGAGGTCATTTGAATACATATACCATATTACATACCTCTGAATGTCACAGCCTGCTGCTTGCAATAGAAGAGTCAAACTATCTGAAAATCTTGTGATCATCAACATAGAGTAACATAAAGAAACATGATTGATAAATAGGTTGAAAATCAAAGTTGCAAAATGACTATTTTGAGGGACGCCAAATGTAACAATGATCATTCCGAGCAAAACGATTTCACCTAGTCATCTCTCTCCTATCAACACGATATAAATTTAACATAAGATCAGAAGCCCTTGGGGGCTCAAAGTTAATGTATTATTTAGTGCATAATTAATACTTAATTAAACTTTGAAAAAGTCAGTAAATAGATGAAGTCTACTATCGTCAGAGCCATGTTATAGACTCCTAGGTTCGTTGTCACAAAATAGCCCCTGACGAAAGAATTTTGCTGAGAAATACTTACATATTTAGAAATGAAACTGAAATAATAGTTTATAAGGAACCCAAAAACTTTAGGTTTTTGAGAAATCCATGACATCGGGCGTAAATTTTCAACTTGGTAAATACACCAGCAGAAAAAGGTTTATTAAAGATAAGCTACAATCGGCTTAAAAGAGCAAACGAGCAGTGTTTTAAAAATAAATGAGATGTTCCATCGAGACCAGACACCTTAGAGGCATCAGCAAGACTAAGTTTGTCATTAATCTACATTCAGAAAATTTCAACCTACGTATTAGACGACAAGGTTTTAAAGAAGTCCTCGGCATTGTTAAGCCACACTGGAGTCACAGACACATGAAAAGTGTTGACTGCTGTTCGGTGAATCAGCAGAAAATGCGGACAACAGTCAATACTCTGCCATTCCTAGACTTGCCAGTATCGACCCCAACTCTGTCTCTTCTATAAATTATAAAATTATGGAGATGTAGTTGAGTATAAGATATGTCACTGATAAAGGACTTATCAGTTAACATTAATAAGTCAATATTCAGAATTTCGTATCGACCTTAGTACTCCCGTTGACATATGTCAAATTTATTTTTCGTCGAGTAATTGTAAAAAATTTGGTTATTCTTACTATGCGCGCATTCTCTTTTTAGATCGGACATATTTGTAATTTGTGTTTGTGGACCTTCAACGCTCGCCAGCTCGCTAACGGTAATCTCGGGAAAAATATTATAAGTCGATCGTAGAGGATAATCGGGCACTTGTTTTAGTAGAAACGCGATTACGTTGAGTACTATAATAAGCCGGCAGTATAAACCCCTATGAAGCAAAGTGCAGGTCTCTATGGTTAATTTTTCGAGATGAGGCATTTTTTTTCGGACTTCCCGTTTACAAAATCTCGGACAAATTTGTTAGCGAGTAATATCGGAGCATGGTATGTCACCTAAAAAATTTAAAAAATAGGTAAAATATTGGGTAATTTTAAAGGCATTTTGCGGAGTCACAGACCCTGACCTCTATGTCAAGTAAGACGGTGGGGGATTCTATTGGGAATATAAAGGAGATTCAAAATCAATATAGAATACTTATACCTCAAATGCCGAGAAAGCGGACGAAATTAAAAAAAAAACTAAAAACTATTTTTGTCCTTAAAATTTTCACACACTTCACTACTTTTTACCGAAAAGAGTAACGGAAGCCGGGAATATTTTATGGCCATAAAGTTTGCCCTAAGAATTAAAAAACCACGTCGCCAAAATTTCTCTCCGGTTTATATAGGGGTCAGGCCATTTAGAAATTAGATTGCAGTTTCTTGTCATATATCCCACTATTGTTTTATCTTTGGCCCTATAAGATCTGAACAGTTGATCCTATGCAAAGTAAGTACATACCTGAAGTAGCGTCTACATTATCTCTAGAGACTGGTGCAAATGCAGCTCGACCAGTGTGAATGGTCAACTTTGAAAACTTTTTGAATTGTAACCTGCACAAAATGATTTTCTACATATTTGAACCTTCGTACCGTTGTATCGGTATCTCCTACGATAAAACCAGTTAAAAAAGTGAATATTTTAACATTGTCGATACAAAATATTGATTTATATTTTTTATTATCCGAGGTCAAAAAATTGGGTAAAAGTAAATTTCGAATGAAAATGCAAATAATCAAAGTATCAAAGTTGGCCTGGCATTACCAGGTTTAACTTTTGACGGACATGTTAGAATAGGCAGTTTAACATGGGCACGATCTTTTTAACTAGAAATGCCTTCAGAAATTTGTAAATATTTCCTTGAATGCTTTAAGAGGTAGTGAAAACGGACATACATACTGAAAAGTAGAGAAATATCAACCATTTAATGTCTAATTTTGCATACGAAATGAAGATAATTATAATACAGAATAATAATACACGTATTGTTTGGCGATTTAAAGGTATGTACCGCGTCTCTGTCCGTTGTTCACATAATTATGGAGAAAAAGTATTTATGGATAAATCGCATGATACTATTTTCAAGTTCGAAAAATGGACGCTATGGGGCGAAACAGCAAAAAAATGGAAGTACGGATTTTTTCCTAATTAAGGTTTATCGAAAATATAAGCATTGTATTCCTCATGCAATTATGTAACTTTTTGCGGTTTATTATTTTTTCTTATTTTCAGTAATAAAGTGGTGGGGGAAAGTCAAATTTTTTCGTTTCAAACTTTTAAATCACTATTTTGGATTAACCGATTAGACTGAACTTTGTGACAGAAAAAAGCGCTTTTTTGCTCTTCATGTGGAGCTATT
Source organism: Kuschelorhynchus macadamiae (assembly GCA_030620095.1). Lineage (NCBI taxonomy): Eukaryota > Metazoa > Arthropoda > Insecta > Coleoptera > Curculionidae > Kuschelorhynchus > Kuschelorhynchus macadamiae. Next base: position 62,109 of record JAUTXW010000330.1, read on the forward strand.
AACTGTACCGTAATGATTCTATTAGTGGTCACTAGTTGACGTTTTTCGTAATTCCTCAAATAATAAGAATTTTTTCAAAAAATCAAATGATATGATATGACTTTTTCGTCATAATTTAACTTAAGGTTGTAGAAGTTATCGAATAGTGAAATAAAAAGTCCAGACCCGTATTTAAATTAAAAAAGTTGATTATGGACGCCCGAATCGAAACGCCGGATTGAAAAACTAAGCTTAACAATTTGTAGAGGAGAAAAAGTGACAATAATAAAGTGAAAAATATTTTTATCTGTCAAAAAACAAAAAATAACTTTCTATATTTTTTTTCAAATGCTGATAACTCTGGTTTGGGTTAACTGAATTAAATGCACTAGGTTTCGTTTGAAAGAGCCTCCGTTATTCTACATTTCCTATTTCATTTTAAAAATATGCATTTTACAGTTGACGCTATGGGCGCTGTATTACAAATATGCCTTTAACGACCTACTTTATCAAGCACGATATCAATAACTGTATTCTACATTTACCAATAATCATAAAAAAAAAAAAGTTACGGCATTAAACGGCGAACAACATAAAAAAACCAAGTAGGTTTTCCGAAGTAACGAAATATTTGTCGCGTGAAAAGTGAAATATTCGCAGTAATCTTCAATAAAAAAATAATATGAAAAAATATGCCCTCGACCAATTTTTTCAAAAAAGATATTAATAACGGTCTACAATAATTATTACCTACCATTCTAACAAACTGTTATAAAGAAAATGTGAATCCATTTCAATACCAATAATATGCAAGGAATTATTACGAAATTGTTGAATTACTAATATCATTATCGCAATGACGTGTTAAATGTTGAGATTGTCATCCAGCATTTTCAATACACATTAATTAATTAATTAATTGCCCCTGGTTGACAAAGCGGCAGCATGTACGTCTGCCATAGAGATTCGGCGGCTGCAGTCCATTATTCTCTGAATCATATTTTCTCGCGTTGTTGGCCTGGAGGCAAAAACAAGTTTTTTCAACTTCCCCCATAGGTAAAAATCAACGCAAGTTAAGTCAACTGATCTAAAATAGAAAACGATCGTTTTTATAAATATTGTCACAATATAAGGTATCTCTGTATCAATAATACCTTGCAGGCCAAGGGTCCCTTCCTATCCCCTTCTTGCAGAAAATCTCTCGTCTAGCAACTGAGGAACATTCACCGCAAAATGTGCTGGACATCCATTGTATTGAAAATACATATACATACGAACATCTAGAGGCACCTCTTCAACGAGGACAGGAAGTTCATTATTTAAAAAATCTAAATAGCATGGCCCGCTGAGTGGTTCATTGAATTTGAAAGGTCCAATAATCCTTCCACCAAGAATACCGCACAAGACATTTACAATCCACCTTTCTTGATATTTTTACATTTACAATCCACCTTCCTTGATTTAGATTAAGTACTTAAGTAGGTTCACTTATCCATCACTTAGCAGCCAATGACAATGATCTAGCCTTTTATCAAAGTCTTGTTCGTTCAATTAAATTTTTGACTTGCTGCTAGAGGGCCCTCCAGCAGCAATTTTTCCAACTTGAATTTTGTTTTTTTTTCCCATAATTGTGTTATCAAGGGTTATGACTTACGGCCGGAAACCATTCTTAATGGAACACCCGGTACATATTATATACATTTGTGGTTTAATTTAATACTAAACAATTTTCACTTCTTCCAATATGTTTAATAAGAGCTCTAAAGTACTTTGGTTGGAAGTAGTTGCTTTCTTCAATATACGTAGGGCTTAGAAGTACGATTAGTTTTATTCTTATTTGTTAATAGATTATAGACATAGATTAGAGATTCGTTATTCTGTAACGTAACAGCCCATATATTGTATTATATTGTAGGGGTAGTATTTTATTCGAAAAATGTTTTGAAAAATTTAGGTTAGTTCTGTTTTAAAGAACTTAAAATACGAAAAACATCTGTAGAAAAAATACCTGTATGGATCCGTGTGTATCTGTACACACAATTCATGCGAAGGAGAACTTGAGAACAATCAAAATCAATTCAATTTCACCATACAAGGCAGCCCGAAAATGAAGACAAAAAAAACAAAAAAAACATTCAAGAAACGATGAAACACTTGGAACATTTAAAGCAATTCGTTTCAAATTTGCGCCAAAAATAGTCTGAATGATTCTCTCGCGGGAATTAGATTTTGGAAGTTATGCAAACATAGTGAAGCCAAGTGTGGGTGTGTGTGTGTGTAAATGTATGTCTGTATAGGTGCGTATGTATGTGTAAGGAAAATTATTATTGAATAGAATTAGAAATATAAATATTTTACAGTGGCGGCGCGTGGATATAAGAACGGGTGAAGCGCAGGTAGCTAGGTGGACAGCGACGTGCCCCGCCCAAAATTGCTGTTTTTTTTAACCTTTTTATGATGCTAATTATCCATAACTTTGGAGCATCTTTTAATACTTAGGGGAAATAATTTGAATTTATAAGATTTTAAATATATTTTTTTGTTCTTGACAGTTATGTACCTATATCTTAAAGTTAATTTCGATTCGATTCGGTCTATGCAAAACTGTTTCCGCCTCCGATGATCCAAGCGCACTAATTTACATTAATTCTATAACAAGCGCCTGCAGCCTGCAGCAGCAGTTTATGCCGCTCCCATCTCTATTTGGCTTACGGATATTCACCATTGCGTTAACATGGCAAATGCCGTGTAAACAAATCTAAGCGCGAAAACCGGCGTGCGGAGAGAGTCTGGTGCGGAATTTGTTAGTGCTGCTCAACGGGTCGCTCTTATGAAAAGGTGTTCAGCGCGCTACGTTATTATTATTTTGTGAGTATATTACGCACTAGTTTTGATAGAAAACAACGGTATAGTTAAGTGAATAATGTGAATTTATATAAAACATACCGCATTTTTTAAATAAATATAATAATATATAGATTATAAAATGATTAATACTTTAAAAATATTTTTATTTTGATTAGAAAATGTAGGTGAAGCGGCGCTTCACCCGCACCCCTGGCGAGCCGCCACTGGCATTTTATTTTCATACACAAAGAAAACAAAAATAATATGAGGAAACTCGTTTAGGGCCAAATTGTAAATAGGCTGGTAACTTTACCAAGCAGATACTATCAAGGATACTATTGTTGAGACAATTGTAACTATGGTAAATATCTGTTTGGTAAAATTATCAGCCTATTCATAAATTGGCCCTTATAGCCTTAGTCTTCGGCTGCCAGATATAAGGTTTTTAAATTCATCAATAATTAAATCGTATTTGGGATTATTTGGTTTTTCTTGCTCTACATATACAATGGCTTCTGTGACATGGTATTTTTATATTTAGATTTAATTTGAGTCATTTTACAACTAGTTACAGGAATTACGGAAAATATTTTTAAGTGTTCAAATAAATTAGAATAAATTTTGTCACATGCCATTAACCAATTTATTAATTCTTTGATGTTGCCTCCTTTAGGGACAGATTTATCAAATTTAATAATATTTCATCCTGCCTTTAGGTCAATTGGTTTCATCTTAAATTTTGTTTTCACGATTGTAAAGTCTACATCAACGTTACAGTTTAAATTTAGTATTTCACCGATAGTTAGGTCGTTTCCTGGTTAAAACGCTTATCAATCCCGAACATAAGTGAATCCAAAAAAGGATAGAAAGTATTAACTTTAATGTATTCCTTTTTGTTTTGAAATTCATGTTGATTTTTCAATAACAAATTATCAAAGCGTTTATGATTTTGTTTTTCGAAAAAATAGTAGCTTAGATTTTATTCACTTCAGTACACCTTATTACACCAGGGCAGAATTACAAAATCATAAGGGTTAATCACAGCTTATATACACAAAAACATAATAAGCTGTTTAATTACTATTATTAATGGATCCGCTCTTTATTTCGACACACCTTTAAAACCTCGAAGCTTTAAATTTTCATGAAAGTAATTCCAATTTCAAGCCTCAATGTCATATACAGTGCTGCCAACCTCAAATCGGATTGTACGCGTTGTGTTTATACATTGCCCACTTTTACCCGCAGCCTAATATATAATTACGCAATTTTACCCACATGAATGAAATTAGAATCTAAAGTATGAAATTGATGTAATTATAAAATGTTATTAAGTCATTGGTAATAATAAAAATGTAAATAACTATTTCGAACGAACTTTTGATCGTTTTGAGCTCCATTAGGACAAACGAAAGGCTAATTTGTACGGACCATACCAACGTTGCCAAATGACGAATAGGTAAAATTTTCATTGGGATACCATACTAAGGCACATGATTCACATGAACATGATAGTATAAACCTATTTTGTATATCTCAACAATGATTGTGCAAATAAACGAAACTTTTATTTTAATAAAAAAAATTGTTTTATATATTTAAAAATATATTGTGTTTATGTAGCTAAAGTAGGTACATATTGCAAATACAAAAAGTTTATGAAGAATTAAAATAAATCATATAAGTATCCAAATACCTAAGTATTTTTATTAGCCATTTATCCACAACACCACAAACTACAATATAAACAACGTTATGATTACATTACATAAAATTAACCAAATATGAATAGGACTTATAAACACGATATCACGAAATGCTTACACCACTTACATTTTGTTTCAACATTAGCAGGTATTAATAAAGAAAGGAAACCATTAGTCTTTAAATCTTACTTGGTACTTAGTTTAATAAAAATCGCGGGAATGAACGAGAACGACAAATGACGAGATAGAAGTTGAAGTACAACAATAGACACATCTCTAGAATGCTTAGAGTATTACTTATGCCGCATACCCGCATCTTTTAGGTGTAGAAAGAGATGGAAATGGAAGAGGCATTAGACACTAACTCACGCAACAGAGACAGAGAGTGGCCTAGCAGTCTAGAGATTTACGTCGATGAGTACAGTCGACGACAACAGTGCATTCCGACGTTGCCATGGGTATCTAAAAGAGAATCTGGCTCCGCAAAATTAAACCCGGAATTTTTGCTTGGGGCTTTGATTCCTGAATTACCCGCTTTTACTCACAAGGAAATTCTTATCTGCAAAGGTGACCTTACCCGCAAAATGAGTAATTCCCCGCACATTGGCAGCATTGGTCATACATCTCTTTATTTTGCGGGCTTGGCGGGCGCGAGGAGCAGTCGAGTCAACGATGTATGACAATCAGAGAAGGTGGACACTTTCGGGCAAACTGGAACTGAATAACAAAAGTTATTCTTGTTATTTAGATTAATTTATTGATATTTATTTATTTATAAACGAGTTATATCCAATTGATATTATTACAGCTCCGAGCCAAATGAATGTACTACTAATAATAGCAAATTTATTGTTAGAACTCAAAAAGATTTCTCGTATACTCTGAATATAATGAACCTGAACACCCGAATTATGTGATGAAAATCACAATAGATGAGAAGCTATCTTAATCACAAGATATAAATCATAGCATCCGCATTAGAGTTTATAGAAGGTCTTCTAAATACTTCTTATAAATCCAGCACATTAATTGCTCATGTCGCGGTTTAATTATAATCTTTGTTCGCATTTAGCAAAATTTGACGGTTTCAATAGCTCAATTTAGGTTTATTTGCTTCGAAAGACAAATAAGATTAGCGTGATATGAGTTCAAATACGCGGAAGTCTCTCGACGAATTTCAACTCTACTGAGACGGCTAAGTTGGATTCATATATGTGATTTCTAATTTTCTTTTGTTAGATCGTCTATTCGGAGTATAATCCGTCGATGGTTAAACCTTTATTTGAGTAATTCCCATGTTGCAAATGTACAACAATAAATGATGTGATATTTTTGATTGTCAATGATTCCTGCCGATTGAATATAAACTAAGCTTTCAGCTCTATCAAACCGCAAACCATCGAAAGAGAATTAACTAGCAAATACGTATACAATAACAATAGGCTAAATATCATGTTTCGCATAATACGTTCATTTTGCTAACCGCTAGTGAACTATTTTTTCGGAATTAATTACCTGTTGTAAAACACACTTGCTGGCGATCACTACTTGATAGGAAAATATATTTTTTCTACGACCACATATGAAACTGACAGAAAAAAAGCACTGTTAACTTAGCTATAAAATGTCTTATATCACAAGCGTTTTGAAAAATGTTTTTACAACGTGTGTTGGAATAATTATTTTATTTATATATCAAGGGTAAGTAAAGTAATAGCCGACGGGGTTGATTATGATGCGTAGCAAAGGGCCGTAATACACACAAGGCCTTAATATCATTTACGATCCGTGGTACATACGTACATATGTACAATATGCTTTCTACCATCTGCAGTCGCGGATCCCCATTACGCCGAGTAGGCTGAAGCCTAGGGTTCCAAAAAACTATGGCCCCGCAGGGTCCTTTTAGCAATTTATTTGTTCAAATAAAAATAAATAAAACTAGATATTTGTTATATCTACATCATTCATATATAAGTCATATCTTTAATTTTAAATAGGGTCCGAGTTAAGGCCATCGTAGATCGATTTCCGTAATGCATAAGATAAGGGTATGTCCATAACAACGCACCGCACATTGCATGACACATCGCAGCGCAGCTAGCTTGAATTCTGCTTTGCACAGTGGTGTCCACATTGAGGGTCGGTACATCCCATTGATGCAGTTTGTTTATTAACTCGAGAACCTCTTTAATTAAAAAATAAACTATTATAAGGGATTTCATTAGCCTTTAATATATTATCTGTATCTACTTTTGATTACATTAAAGCCTGGCAAGTAATTTAAAAATGACGGACAGACTTTGAAAAAATTACTTGTGCACCTATCTTTTTTCCTTAAAAAAATTGTACTTTTTTAGTTTTCATTTAAAATGATAAATAATTCAGATACTAGAGATGCTGAAACATATTAAAACTACATAATAAATATTGTGAATGCAACCTGACAATACACATTAAATAAATAATTAGACGATAATGTCTTTTTATAAGGTTCTGCAGATTATCTGAACTGGTAATTGTACATAATATATAAATTTTATATAGTGTATCTAAAATCAATTGAGACAGCGGGAAATTTGGGGTACGCTCAATTTACTACACCACTTATATCAAATAAATTTATTTTTATTCAGTTGACAGGTCCCCGTACAAACAGCGGAACTTCACGACACAGTCAACGTGGACTCATTATACAATTTGTGAGCGGAGTGTTAGAGTTAAGCACTTTGATTGGTTATATCCGTAATTCAATTGGTTAGATTTTTGTAGACGTTGATTTAACAAAAAATGCACAAAAAAGATATATTTTAAAATATTTGCGTCGCTTGTACTTGTTCAGAGATCTCGGATCAGTGTCAATGCCGTAGAATAAAAATGTCTTTTTATTCTATTCAATGTTTTCAATTACCCTGTAAAAAGGAAGTATTGTAATCGTGAAAAAATTACCGTTCGAGATTTTTTCTGATCTTTACGTTTCAGGGTCCCTACATAAACAGTTTTTCTCAATTGCGTCGGTCTGTCTGTTCGCGGCATAGCTAAAAAACTACTTAACCGATTGACTTCAAATTTTAATCAAAAATTAAGAATCATAACGGGATCACCTGGTAAAATTTTGGTAAAAATCCAATATGGCAAGACAAAATGGGGCCCTAGTAAAATGTTAAAAAAATTATTAAAAAACCAGGGATCCAACTTATCTCAAATTTTGTAGAAAAATCAAGTATTATGTAGAAATCACCCGGTAAATTTCTTGTACGAATACAAGATGCAGGAACAAAATGGCGGCTTAAATTTAAAAATCCAGCTCGAAAAAACTACTTAATGGACTGATTTCAAATTGTGTGATATAACTAATTGTGGTATAGAGATAAGCTACTAAAACTGTGGTTCTAATTCGAGATGGCGGAACAAACCGCTATTAAAAAATAAAATATTTGTAACCGTGAAAAAATCAGTCCCGTGTTTTACATATTTTAAAATTTTAGCTTCCCTAGATGCCAAAAAGTATGTTTTATTAATTCCGTCGATCCGCCTCTCTGTCATTTCGTGGCATAGCTCAAAAACTACTCATCAGAGTGATTTGAAATTTGAAATATGCAATATGCAAATTCAAAAACCTCTCTGAACGATTTATTTTTTTACAAAGTATTTGACTTTAACCACTATTTACCTCAACCCCTCAAAATCAAATAAGTTTTAATCTTTCAATTTTTATCCCCTTCCTTTTTGCCCTCTGTGTAATTGCAAAGTAAATATATTATCAAGACCAGATAAAATAAAAAAACTAATTGAAAAAAATTGTTAAATGCAAATAAATAATAAAAAGAAAGTACTAATAATTAATCTGTTTTACAAAAATAAGTTTAAATTTCTATCACGCCGCCCATGCTTTACAATGAAATCGCCGACTGTTGACGGATATTTAGTTTTTAGGTTGTCTCAATTGACTTTAGATACACTTTACCACAATCACAATATTTCTCTATTTTTCCTGTTGTTTGACAGTGTTTTGTCATTTCTTTTTATAATTTATTTAAGAAAATACGTTAGTATTATTTATTATAATAATAATAATGAATGTAATTTTATTCAAAATTCTTTCTCTTACAAATACGGAAATAATTAATGTTTCCTTATCCATCGGGATGATGTGCGTTGTTTGGGGTTCAGCGAAATACCAAGTTCAATTTCCATGTGGGAGGCGACGGTACCAAGCTAAGTGCGATGGGCGATGAGCCAGGCGTCTTTATGAACCCTTGGATATGGACATATTTACCGGAGCGAGGCTAAGTGCATCGTGCGGTGCGACATGCGGTATGCGGTTGTAGACATGGACTAAGAGTTTGTTGTTAGAAAAAATGTATATCAGACGTAGATGGCCTACAATATGACGTCTTGTATTCAGCTTGTCATTGGTTGATATCCTCATGAGCCTATGCTATGTCACTATGTGTGTGTTTTCTTTCGACTGTAAAAAATTTTTTATTGTTATTATTATTAACTTTATTTGATGATGTATCTTTAGCACCATTTTTCCTTTCTATTTATTAAATAGTGAAGAATATAATCACGATCGTAACCATAAAAAGGATTGTTATAGGTATTTAAAAATAAACTCATCAGGTACTTCCAGTGTAAACATCTGTCCAACATTGCAGGATTTCATGGAATTCCGAACAAAATAAACCAATGTTACTGTTTAAATTTGATAAACACCCAAACTGACAATAAAATTAATAGTGGACAAAAACATATTTAGAGAACGGTTTTTTTCTAGCGACATAAATATTCGCCAAAATGACTAAACTATCAAACTCGACCCTATTGTTTTAATCACCAGTATACGTACATAATTCCAATTCAAATTGTTTTATAGATGTGGGCAAAAAAATTACCTTAACTATATCTGTTTTCAGTTATACTGTTATTGTTTTATGCATTCTCAAAATACAATTTTATACGTTATTATATCTCTTAAAAATATCAAAACTTACGCCCATGGCTAACAAAATCTATTTTCCACTAGACTTTGACCCATAGTATTTTTGATGCAAATTTGAAACGAATTGGTTCGTCTGTTTTCAAGTTATCGTTCGAGCGAATTTTGTGTGCACATATACACACTTCCGCACAGGCATTATCATTTTTCTTCTACAAATATGTTTTTCATTTTGTAAATTTTCTAAAACGCCGAAAAAAATCCCACTTATATATTCACAAAATTTCGCGATTACAATAACTGTTAATAAATATGGGCTGTTATACGAAAAAGTAAAAATATGATAGGTTATTGATCTTAACAGAAAATAAATGCCTTAAACAACTAAAACCCTATCTATACCTACTACCAAAATATTAAGTTTGTAATACGCCTTACAGTATAAATAAAATCCATATTCAATCCTAAAAGCAAACTGACCAATGCTTTATCTATAGCTAAGAGTTATGTTTTGCTTATGCTACTGTATTTTGTAATTATGATATAGAGAAAAATATTCGTTCCATTGTTCCATATGTCATCTTAACCTATAACTGTCAAGTTAGACCTGGTCTAAATTTAAACCCCTTTAATGAATACGGTTGTTTATGTTTCAAGAAGAACGTCTCTGTTACCGCTTTCAAAATGTTAAAAATAGTTCTTAAAAACACTGCTTCAAATTTACTTGACACTACTTATATCAAGCTGCGAGGCTGAAAGATCTTTTTCGAAAGTGGCCTAAACGAAAAATAAATACGGGTCAAGAATATCGGGTGAAAGACAAAATAACTTATTAATCCCTCACTCCTTTCGAGAAAGTATGCATATAATGAATTTCAAGTTTGTTTGTCGACCTTCTTCAAAAAATTTATATTTAGGTCCGTAACATTTTTCTGATTTCGCCGGTAACGATGAAGAGAAACCAATACTGGTAGGATCACTTAGTTTCTGTGGCAGATTCGAATCGTCGTTAATGACAACAATATTTATAAAATTAATTTCGCACAATAGTTACTATTGTCAAATCGTCATAAAAAAGGAAGCATTTATAGGTATGGGATCTGGGCAAATTATGTATACTTTCATTATCTCCACTTACGGAGAGTAGAAAAATACTTTATACTATGCCAGACTAGTTTATTATTGACAAACAATAACATTATTGTCAGGTAAATAAGAAATAACGCCCTAGGAAAATATTATAGAAAAATAATGCCCTAGGGCATTAAAAATAATAATTTGGTTTTTTATTATAAAAACTAGATTTAAAAAAAAAATTACTTACTCGGACGTTAAACGTTGAATGCACCACGGGTACTATAAGAAATAATGCTTTGGGTAGACGTGTATCCCTCGTTCAGAGGCCCTCGGAAAACACTGTTTCGACCTCAAGCGACCATCAGCCTGATAATGTCCTTGATACCTTAATAACTACATTTACAACATTTTATATAATGTTGACTTTAGTTACGTCACGAGCCACCCTATAGAATAATGTAAAACTACTCTCTATGTCCCAATCATGCAACGTCAGCAAGATGATCCATAAAACCCATTGTGGACGCCATTGCCAGTCATCATAATCATGCTAAGTAATTTCACATAAAATCATTAAATAGGGAGCTGTTATATATCTAATGGATTCCATATTTTTTCATTAGATTTTCATACTGTATGTTATAATATTCTTTTCCATTTTCGGAATTAAGCTTCTTTGGAATTCGGTTTGAAGTTTCTAGTTTACTTTCCACGGCTTTAGTCATATTATTAGCAGATTTTGATTTTATAAGTCGAATCCAAAGATATTTTAAAAAACATCTCCTATTTTCGCAAGAATATTGGTTAAGCAGTTCAGTAGTCCAGTTTAGTTTATATTCTTTTTGAAATACATGTTTATAAAATTACTTATTCGAAGTATATAACCTACTTTATTTTTCGTTTTCTCGCTATTTTAATTATGCCATAAACAGAGTTCAAAATATTTTTCTCATTATATTTATTAGAAGATTTAGGCTTTATACCAAGAGTTCTATGTTTCGTATCATTATGTATATCTGTAACTTGTTCTAACAAGTTAACCCACTTATGGGTTCCGTTAAATTTAAATAGTCCAAATAGCATTTCGTTAATAGTTCGAATTACTCGTTCTGCAATAGATGTTTTATAAAACATTATATGTACTATAGTGATGAATTCCATATTTTTTCACTAGATTTCCAAACTGTGTGTTATAATATTCTTTTCCATTATCAGAAATAAGCTTCTTTGGAATTCTGTTTGAAGTTTTTATGATGATGCATCTAATTTAATAATAATAATCTACCAGCTTATTTAGATGGTGATAGTAGATATAATCTTTAGGTTTTTTATTATATTCCATCACTAAAGCAATCGGTCTTGACTAAATTTTAAATTTATTTGTCCTTTTGGATCATTATTTCTTCTAGATGCATTAGTGTTTTTTTTAGAATATCTTGAATATTTTTCGCTTCTGCACCTTTAGGGATCTTTTAAAAATAATTCATATAATCCCCGTGTTCCAGGATTTTTGGCGCTTTTCGCCTCGGGCTTCAAATTTAAATAAAACAATTATTACTAGTTTATTTAAAGGTTTTGTTATAGGATTTTTATACGGGTAAATGCTTCATCTTCAGAACACTCCAGTTTTAAGGCCAAAAACAGCTTTTAAACCGGATCTGTTTAGTTAGAGAATATATAGGTACCAAACTGGCTTTTGTATCTGCCTTTAATAATATAATCATCCTAAATTATAACCAAAAATCCATGTTTATCTTTCCAGCTCTCTGAACAAATGTTTCTAAACACATTCAAAGACATATCGGTTTTTACGTAGCCATCATACACATGTTTGAGATTAAATCATCCCGTTTAATTAAAATCAACTTGTAAGCATTATCACCAATTAGCTGCTTCGAGTATTTCTGGCAAAGTAATCTACGGCGTTATGCCGGTTCATGCAAAAATAGCCCCTAATTGTATCCTGTTTCTCACAGATCACATAATCAAATATAACACTGACTTAGGTCGAGTGCTTTCTGGATCAGTCACAGTGTCATTATCGCTACATCCATAATACTTGACACATGGATGTAGCGATAATGTACTAATCCTGATATAGAGACTTTGAATTTACATACACATTCCCAAATTTGAGCCTATTTAAACTAGTCAAAATCCTAAGCATCAAATTCGTTTTCCACGTTGTTTCAGCTCATGGTTGTAATAGTATTTGGGAACACCTCACTATGTCTTTTCGTAGCATTAATCTTCTTTGGAATTAAATTATGAACTTAAATTGAAATGAAACTAATATTTAGTTTCTGTTTTTCGTTATACATTCTATAAAAACAGTGTGTTCTCTATCACAGATTCATTCGTAATGATGAAGTCGAAGAGTGCAGATCTCTTAAATAGCTTGATCAATTAGCTTCCCTTTGAATTACATCTACCAGGTTATTCATACTGTGAACGAGGAACTAAACTCAAGAAAAGATTAGCTCATGGTAATCAGCCTGTCAATGAGTTAGACAGTCACTACAAAACACGACATTGAATGCTTCAGAAACAAAGATCTTGGAAAAAGACATCTAGCAGGTTAGTTGCTGGAGAAAAGAGCTTGGGAGCGCTTTAAAACTTAGGATTCCAGTTTTGGTGAAAAGAGTATGGCTTGGCTTGTTACAAGTGCGATGAGAGCAAAGAGGAAGTTAGGAATGGGTACTAAATCACTCAAATCATCAGGCATTAGTTAGACAAAGAATCTTGTGATGCATGGAAAAGGATTAAAATCCGATATTAAACTAGCTGTAAAAGCTGTTCGTTAAACAGGTCGGTGATGTAAGAGAAGTTACAAGAGTCATTCGTGTTCCGAAAGTTAAAGGTATTCTTCTCCTTATTAACATATTTGCAAGGCTAAGCCCCTTTGATGCGCCAGCGGTAGGCGTGGCCAGGGTCATCAAAGCCGTTAACGATATGCATTCAGCACAGGAAAAACTTAAAGAAGCGAAAAGACATAATGAAACAATAGAGGGTATTGTTTGGGAAAAAAGGATAGTGGTTCATATTTGACAAAGCATAAAACTCGATATGGCTTATTTTTAAAGAAAATGCCAAAATCCTTCCCATGAAGCTACACAAACGACCACTCACAGATCGAGACACTAAACGATTCGCCAACAGTCTGAAATTATCTGATTTAAGAGAAGTTTTTATACGAGATACTTTACTTTAGCCTAGGATAAAGTAGCAGAGCAGAGAGAACAGTCTTGTACTTTGACAGCTTTGTCAAACCTAAATAAACCAAAAATGTATTAATTCTTTTAAAACTGTAAAATTTTCTTCAAACATCATGATTGACAGACCGCCAAACCGACAAAATTGAAAAAAATATATTTTTTGTCATCTAGGGACGCTAAAACGTGAAAGAATGTAAAACCTGGGCGGAGGATTTTTTTCACTGCAAATATCTTATTTGGCCGCCATCATGAATTCGTACCACAACCAGTTCATCTGTCGCTATACCATAATTAAGCCAGATAAGCAAAAAATATACCTAGCGTATGCGTGCGTAAATGCGTCATACCAAAAACCATACTTTCATACACAGGCAGACAGACGTACCGACAAACATACATAATTGTGAGCAATTACGACCGGACGGGCAAAGTTACATTGGTTTCTACTTATGCAAACATTTTTTATAAGATGGCCCACCTACAAGTATACTTACAAAAGGATATAAAAACAATAAATTATTATCGCATGCATTCATTATTTTCTTTAAAAATATTTTATATTTTTTATATCGGATCAACTAACGATCACATAACTAAACAGGTACCTATAATACTGCTCTGTTTAAAGTCTATTAATAAAATGTAATATTAACAGTCCGTCCCAGAGATCTAAACTGTAATGGCGCCATCAAGGTTAAATTTAGATAGTTGGCGACAACCGTAGATTTTCTCAAGAGATATATTCCCGTTTGATTCATCTGCCGTGGCACAACTACAAATCTAATATGCCAAAGTCTAATCTTAGCAGATCTTGGAATAAAAAAACTGGTAAACATTATAAATATCTCAACATTTAGTTGAATCACAATAAATAATTTCAAGAGGTTTTTTGAAAATTGTTACAGAATTAAAAACATTTAGTAATAATAAACTACTATAGCAGTAACTTAATAAAAGATCAAACATAAAATTTAAGGAATCCGTTAATAGGAAACAAAAGTTTGTTAAATAATAGGCACAGAAAATACCTTTCAATTTGATAAACTTATTTTTAGAGAAATGTACGCAATTTTTTCATCGCCGTGGAATTATCTATTAACAAAAAATTAAATTTTTATTATTTTTAAAATAATTCCTCAAAAATTTGCAAGAACTGGTAAAATGGGACTAAATATATTTTTCTTATAAAATGTTTGCATATCCCGATACTTGACCCTACTTTTAGCAATTTTCAAATTTCTTCTTAAAATTTTCCGACATCAGTTATAGATTTGTACGTTTTAGGTAAATATATTTTAATTAATTACACTTACTTTAGTTTTAGATCCATGTTACAACTATGTTTATGTCATAAATCATTTCTGAATGTTCTATATTAATTCTTTGCCCTTGTATCGTAATCATTTTTCTAGAATTTAGACTATATACGCCATTATAAGTTTTAATCAGTCTTTACCTGTGCTAGCTGTAAGCTGGGTTTAATAGTTTCTACTAGTACGCAATAATCATAGCAGCAAATTCGGATTCCTTGATGTAGTTGATTATTGCAATGTATAACGACATACAACAACTACGAAGAAGACATAAAGAAATCCTACGGAGACTCATGAAGAGGAACGTAGAAAACTTTAAAGACGAAATTCTAGATGTGAAGAGAAGCAAAGAAGACAGGAAGGAAGAACTTAAAGAAGGCATGAAGAGAAACTAATAAGACGTGAAACAAGTAATGCAAGACCCGTAAAAGAGCCAAGAAGACATGAAGCAAGGACTTAAAGGAGACATTAAGAAGAATCAAGAAGACATGAAGAGGAATCAAGAAGACGTGAAACAAGAAATAAAGAGTAGCAAGAAGGCATGAAAAAGGATCAAGAAGAAGTAACTAGGAAAACGTTTAATGGATTTTGACCAAAGATGTTAAAGAAGCAATGGTTCAAATGGAGCTCAAAAGCAAATCCAAGGGATACATATCAAATGTAGCAGGAGTTTTAAAGTCTACGATCCCATATGAAAAAGTTATGCGACCCAAGTTTGTTAAAACCTGAAGGTGTCTTTTCAACACATTTAATAAAGCCACCTACGTTTGATGGTAAGGTACGTTGGATTACCTACCTAAAAGAGTTTGAAGCTGCATCAACTGGGAATAACTGGGTTTCTACCGAAAATGCGCGAGAACTAGTTTGTTCCTTGCAAAGTTAGCTAGGAGGTATTGGGGACGTACCAGAAGAAAACCAGAATAATTTTGGAGCTTTAGTATATCATTTAAAAATGCGGTATGGAGAAGCATATCTGCAGGAAGTGTATAAAGCGCAACTTAAGTATCGGAGGCAAAAATATAACTAAAGCCTTCAAGAGTATGAAACTGATAGTGAGCAGCTAATCAACCTAACCTATCCATCCTACCCTAAAGAAATTAAGCAGTTTTGAAGGCCTTTATGACTCTGATGCCAAACAGGCATCAAGAATGGTTAGATCGAAAAAGTTATTTGAAGATATCGCATATGCGCAGACATTCATTCAAGGAAAATTACGCAGGCGAAATGTCGGAAAGTAATTCAAATTTAGCGTGGTTTAAACCCAAGAACCATGATTTCTTAATTGACGCCAAGAGTAAAACGTTCATACCGTGTGTTATTATTTCAGTAAACGAGGCTCTTGGTGGTGATTATAAGTATACAAGCTTTGCCCAACAAAATTTACAAAAACATTGCCAGAGGCAATAGAGGGTGTTAGGTGTTTGCGTACCAATATTTTTACACATACATAGTACGAAAGCTTTCACGGCTCGAGTCAATTGAGAAATCATGGTTCTCGGGTTTAAACCGTGTTAAATTGGAATTAATTTCTGACGTTTCGCCTGCGATTGCACGAGGCATCTTCATCATTAATAGCCCTGATTCCCTAATACACACATAGGATAGGCCCATTTTAATTTAAAAATCGTATATAACGTTGGGTCTACCCCTTACCAATTTTGAAAAAAAATGGCCTTAGAGTTCTATATATATTAATGTATTAAATTATTAATTATTAACGTGAATACTTTTGTTAATTTAATTATGTAAAACTATTAATTATATAATTGTTTACAAAATACCTGCAATTTTTCTTAGTAAAATATCTCAATAATCTAAATTTAGAGAAAAAGAAACGAATCTCCTATTTAATTTTATATTAAAAATGCCTACTAAAAAACGGCAACCTCGAAACTGGGTTCAACCAACATATAACAATCACAATTCGAAATTGCAATTATTTTGTTTTTTGGTGCCGCCACCTGGCTTTATAGTTTATCTCTGGTGGAGGAAAACCCTGATTTGAGCACTCGACAAATTTCGCGAGTAAGATTCTTCCCCTTCGAACCCTTCGTGAAAATCTTTTGTACCCTTATCATGTACAGAGGGAACAAGCTTTGACTTTAGAGGACTTATTCCGAAGAAGACAATTTTGCTGTTGGTTCCTTCAAAAAAACTAAGAAGACGAAAATTTTGCATTGAACATCCTGACTACCGATGAACTATAACACTCATACCTGAGCTCAAGAAAATTCACATATAATTCAAAAAGGCCGATTTCAAAACCCGTTTTTAATAAATATTTGGGTTGTAATAATCCACAATCGGTTAATCGGAAGTTTTGAGCAAACAGAGCGTTTACCAGGGGAAGCATACCTCCAATTTTTAATTAATGACTTGTCCAATCTCTTAGAAGTTATTCTTTTAAGTCAGCGAGCCTGGTTTCATTGTGATGAGGCTCCGGCCTACATACATAGAAATATGTTACCTTGGTAATACTTTTGGCATTAGGTGGTTGGGTCGAAATGCCCCAGCCCCAGAAACTAGATAAATAAAATTAAAGTGCTTGGTAAGTTAATATTTTTTATTAATTTTTGGAAAGTAATAAACTTAATTAGTGTTGTGCGGTTTAAAGATATAAATATATAAAATCATAAATTGTTATTGTCTAGTTCCAATGACAGGTTATTTCTACTTCTGTTATATGCGTCGATATTAGGCTAACAAACCACCATCCTTTTTAATACACAATTTATTCGTCCATACCATAAATTAATCAAAGTAAATTAATTGAAATTATATTGATCACCTACAAGCAAATAGCAATGCTGCCATGTTATTAAAAACTTAATTAAAAAAATTTTAAACCGCAATATATCGCAAAAATATCTGTATATACTGTATATTCAAAAGAGAGAGAGAGAGAGAGAGAGAGAGAGACAGAGAGACAGAGAGAGATAGAGAGATAGGACTACTTTGCTTCTAACAGTTTAATGTAAAGTCTTTAGGACTATAGTGCTTCTTATGGCTGGGTTTTTGTTAATTATCGCGAATGCCTTTAAACGTAAAGGTGGTATGTGTATAACCATAGAGAAGATAGCCTTTTTACGAAACAATATAATGTAGCTTAATCTTTTTAAAAACATATATAAGTTGTGTCTAATTTCCATGTTGTAATGAATTTTTAGAATTTTTGATATTCTTAAAATAAAATACAAGAAAACATCAATTTTACTATTGCACCTTTCAATACCTGACTTTATTTTCGATATTGAGTTCTCGCGGTAATAAAAATAAATCTTGGTTTCTGTCGGCACTCTGCTGCAAGAAGGAAACATTACAACAAACTTTCGTATCCAACTTAAGTATTTTAAATTATAAAGTGTGTGGAACAAAAATTAAAATGTGTGTATCAGCATTTCTACAGAAATATTCGATGAAGAAGGGAACTTAACAAGGTCGACTAAATTAATTCCGAGATATAGCGGGTATCCTTTTTAAATTAGCAACCTAATATAGAGGGAGATAGAACCAAACCAAAGATGCTGACACTTAAAAAAAACTAATGAAATAGGGACAAAAATTCACAAACAAAAATGTTAATAAAATAACAATGTTGAAGGATTGTTGCATGTTCATAGGAGCTCTCCCGTGAAAGTGAAACACTATAGATCTATGGTCCTTTAGTGAGAATCTTGCGAATATAAGAAACACTTGTTTAACAAATAACACCATCTTCTATTTAATAGTTTGTACAACACAACTAATTTGCTTTACTTTACGCTTATCACATCGATTACAAGGCTAATCGCAAGTTGCTACCGTCCCTTTCCTTATATATGCATTAAGAATAATATCACAAGATAGTAGATCTATAGCCGAGCAAATTTATTATTTTGTTATTATTATTATTTTTATTTATTAATTTATGGTAGCGCAGTTCTTGTTACCTATTCTATAAAACTAAATAAATATTTCAGTTTAAAGTGGCAGAGGCACTATGAGAGTTGTAGATTCCTCCATATACGTTGAGTTATCTTCTGGTTAGTATACAATATTTATCTAACCAAAACAGCGGCCAACTCGAAGAACTGCAACGACACTGGCGTATACTGATCCAGGGAAGATCCCAAAATGCAAATACCCGTTGTTCAGTAAAAGAAATAAAAAAACAAAACTTTAAAACACTTAAAATCTATTGAACTACTTGAAATTAATAAAGAAAACTTTTTACAATATTTATAGAAAACTTAGTCTAAGTATTTAAAATTAATTTAAAGAAAAAACAATAAAAAGAAAACTTAAGTCTAAAGAAAGG
Source organism: Kuschelorhynchus macadamiae (assembly GCA_030620095.1). Lineage (NCBI taxonomy): Eukaryota > Metazoa > Arthropoda > Insecta > Coleoptera > Curculionidae > Kuschelorhynchus > Kuschelorhynchus macadamiae. The sequence goes on from JAUTXW010000330.1 coordinate 81,485, forward strand.
AATTTAGTTATAATTAATTTCCCAGTAGCTAATTTTAGCCCCAATAATTAGAATATGAATCCTCACTTAAAGACATAGGAAATTAATAGATGTATGTACAGTGAAACCTCCCTTAACGGATACCTCCGAACAATGGACACTGAAAAGACAATTTTGAAGTCACCGACCGTTAGTATATCTATTCCTGTGTATTAAACCCTCTTGACAACGGACACGGACAGTAAAATTTGGAACATTTTTGATAAAAACAGTAAAATTTACCTCCTCAGAACGGACAGATGTTCAGATAATTTTTGAAAAACCCACATTTATGCCGGCATTTTTATTGCACATTATGGGCAATATCTAGATATATGCTAATAAGCGGCACGGCGCCTACCTATTATTAATAGCACTAGTTTAACAACAGGCTGGCTTATGGTGTCTGACTTGTAGGTAAATTGCGGTAAATTGCATAATGAATAGATCACTTAATTTTTATAAAATGCAATCTTTATCAATAGAATATCTTAGTTTTGATGTTACTCTGGTGCGATCAATATGTCTTCAAACAAAAGAAAGTTTTTGAGTCTTCAAGAAAAAGTTGAAATAATCCAGAACTCGGAAAAAACAAACTTAGTGTTAGAGTATTAGCCGAAAAATTCTGTGTAGGAAAATCTCAAATTATTGATATTTTGAGAAAGAAGAGCGATTCGCGAAATTTGCGAAAACTGAGAGTGCTGCCATTGACCAAATTGTCTATGACTGGTTTTGTAAAGTACGCTACAAAAACATTCCAATATCCGGTATAATAATAAAGGAAAAAGCTCAAGAAATTGCGAAGTATCTAGAAGTTGATGGTTTTAAAGGATCAAATGGATGGTTGGAGAAGTTCTGTCAACGTCATAATATCTCTTTCAAATCCATCTGTGGCGAAGCAGCGACTGTAGACTTGATTCAGGTAACTGATTAGCGGACAAAATTATGTGGTATTATCAAAAACTACGCACCGAGAGACATTGATAACGCCGATGAAACGGGACTCTTTTGCCGCGCCTTGTCAAATAAAACGTTTTCTTTAAAAGGCGAAACATGTGCTGGCGGGAAAGCGTCCAAGGAGAGACTCACTAATTTACTTTGCTCCGCTATGAATGGAGAAAAAGAAAATGCACTGGTAATTGGAAAAAGTAAAAAACCCCGTTGCTTTAAAGGATCAAGCGTGGAAACATTGCCATTTGGTGAATGGTACTATAACAAGAAAGTATGGATGACAAGGGATATAATGTCGGATTGGTTGATGAAGTTTGATCGAAAAATGCAAAGGCAAAACCGAAATGTATTTTTAATTTTGGATAATGCTTCATCTCACCCACTGGAGTTAAACAATGTTAAAATAATTTTGTTACCGCCAAATACGAAATCACATTGCCAGCCATTGGACCAGGGCCTGATTTAAATTTTAAAAACCACTACAGAAAGTTTTTAGTGTAGCGACTTTTGTCATCCATGGAGTATTCTGAATCTACCAAACAATTGTAGAAATCCATAAATGTTGTAAGTGCCTTGATTTGAATTGTTGCTGCATGGAAAAAAGTCGAATCCAAGACCATCAATAACTGCTTCCGCAAAGCTGGATTCGACGAAATTCTCGAGGAAAACGTTGACTACGATAGTGAAGATGATGTGCCATTATCGGAATTTTGTAGAAACATCAATGTATTCTCTTTCGACTTAACTCCATATTCAGAAATTGATGAAAGTTTATCCACGGAAAATCCTAACATAGGTGTACGTGGGTGCATCAGTGAATTTCAAAATAGCGAGAACGGTCAGATTTCATCTGACAGTGATGATGAAGAAATTATTTCTTCCAATATTAAGAACATTAAGGAAGCATATAAAATGTTAAGAGATATTGAAAACTTTTGTATGTTGGAGATTCTGTTTTAGGGGAAAAAATTTCAGAAGTTGCGTCTAAAATGGAATCTCAAATTATTAAAAATAAATTAACTAGTTTAAGACAAACAACACTTGATAATTTTTTAAATAAAAACTTTTTATAAAATAAAACTGTATCAAACTGTATATGTAGATAGTATAATATTTTATATTAGGTAGTACATTTTTATTGTACGCATATATGTATGTAAAAGATATTGGTGTATGCGTAGTAAAAATTGTATTAATAGTTTGTACTAAACATATTATTTTTTTACGTGGAAATAAAATATTTTTTTAAATAAAATTACATTGTTATTTAATTTGTTCACTCCCCACAACGGACACCTCTATACAACGGATAATTTCTGTGGCAAGGCTACTGTCCGTTTCACTGTATATATAATTTTCCTAAAGTAATTTTTAAATCTTATAATTCAAAATCAGCAAAAGGATAATCCTAACGAAAAGACACTCAAAATTCGAGAGTACTGAACAAACCACTTAAACACTTCATCTTACAGATACGAGATGTTACCCTTCGTAACATGTAAGTGAATAATTCAATTAAAAGAATATTGTCTTCAATTATTAATCCTAATGTAATGTATTTAATTTTATATATAGGCCTATACTAACATATTCACATTCTGGGTCCGAAAAACCATTGGGAATGCTGCTTTTATAAAGTATTTTTAACAAAGTAAATTGACAATTTATTATCATTGCATCAAACCAAATACAATGTGTCAATTAATATTTGTTTTAAGTTAAATTAATCTGGACAAATAAACGAAAAAGAGCCATATAGTAACCACAAACTTTTAAAAGGCATATTAAACGATAGCAACTTGACAGGTTTTTCTTAAGTAAATTTAAATGTATCTGCACAATCTAGGAGACGCGTTATTTATTATTTTGTTTAGGTTTTTAAAACTGTCAAATTTAATATTAGTTAACTTAATGACGTCTTTGAAATACTGGTGTTTGTTTAAGATTTGTCATGAGAAAGTTTAGAATATATAAATATATACTCTGTTTCCCACTACCGCCACATTACTCCTCTCTTAATTCTGATTGTTCCGATCAGTTTCTTGGCCATGATATTTTGTCAATCTATCCAAGTATACTACCTTCATCTTGCTTTTCGGATTTTTCTGTATCCGATAAACCAAGTCATTAATCCTCTTGGTTATTCGGTATGGTCCTTCCCAGTGTTGAGATAATTTTGGATATAATCCTTTTGTTTTTGTTTCAGTTGATTTGGCCCTGATAAAATATATTTGTTCTTCATTCAACGAATGGATGATTTTATGTGATCGCTTGTTATCTCGTAAATTTGAAGATTTCATGGCTTTCATCAGCATAATCTTGTATTTCTTATATTTCTTCATTAGGTAATCCAAACATTAAGTCAAATAGCAGCCGTAATTCTCTTCCAAAAATACTTCTTGCTGCAATCTGACCCGTGAAATCATGAACCGTTCTATAAGCCAACAGAAACAAAGGCAGATGTTAGTCCTGTCCATTTTAATACAGCATACAAATATTTGTGGTAATGGTCTACGGCTCTTACGATGACAAGTAACTAGTTTCTTGTGACACAATAATCCTCTTCAGGTATGGTTAATACACGGCTGTGGTACTTTATATCATGTTCTTGAGATTTTTGGACTTGCGACAAAAGAGCTCGAACGCCTACATTGTTTGCAGTTGGGTCCAAAATATAGATCCCATGTTGTTGAGGGAAAGTCAGAATTGGACTAGAACGTAAAGCTGATTTGTTCAGTTGTAGGCAGGTTTTTGTTCAGTTAATTCATGTAGTGGAGCTGCAATTTGGTCGAAATTGTTTACAAACCGCCATTAATATGAACATAATTCTAAACCACTCCGAGGTCCGTTTTTATCTATAAGTATTGCCCAATCTCCTGGGGTTTCGATCTTTTTTTCATCTGCCTGAGCTCCCTCCTCAGAAACGACATGTCCTAAAAGTACCAATTTTTTTTGAAACAGGCAAGATTTTTTTCTGGATCAGTTTCAAATTTGCGTTTCTATAACGTCCTAAAACGTCTTGGAAGTTTTTCAAATAATCCTCGAATGGTAGGTTTTCGAAGTGAAACCTCTTAAACCATATTTCATAAGTCTCTCAGAAGTGGTGAAAGCATTGCACAGACAAAAAGACATCACTCTGAATTGGTACAAACCCCTACCGGTGGTAAAAGCAGTTTTCTTCTTGTCTTCTTCATGAATAGCCACTTGCCAATATCTAGTCTTTAATTCAAGGTGGAAAACCTGATCTGAATCCTGAGAAAGTGATAAGAGTATCCTTAATTCTCGTTAATGTGTAGCTGTCCGTGACGTCATTAAGTGTATGGTGATCCACACAAAATCTAATACCTCCATCTTTCTACGCAGCAACTACCGGTGCTGACCATGGACTATTTGATTCTTCGATAACCCCATCCAAAATAGGATAAAGCATCATATATATCCTATCACCAGATCTAGTTTACTGTGTGTATTATTGACGGTTGACGCCATTATGGTTCTGACAGAAAAGGGCGTTGATGAAATAAAGGCAATTTTTACCGATCAGTTTCGCGGCAGCTAAAATCCAAAAGCAAGCTGAGATAAAACAAGAGCTTCAAAAAGAGATCGTAGATCTAAAATAATCAAATTCCAGTCTAAAGCAGATGCTTGACAATCAAGGGCAAATATCTCGAAGCTTAAACGTACGTATATATGGTATTCCCGCAGAAGAAAACGAGAATTTACGAAATAAAACCTTATATATCTTTAATAAAAAACTAAAGTTAAATATTAAAGTTATGCATGTAAAAAAGTGACATGGTATTTACCAAAAAAATCCGTGCGATAACCCTAGTGCAATTCTCGTTACATTTTTCAGTGATGTGGAAGGCAAGGCAGTATTAAAGTCTCGTGGTCGTCTAAAATCCACTAATATGCAAATAAAAAAAGACTTAACAAAACATCGTTTATTTATATTATCCACCGCGATTAAAAAGTTTACGTATAAAAATGCGTGGTGCCTGAATGGAGTTGTTTATGCGAAGTGCAACGATACGGTGCAAAAGCCTATTGTGGTTGTTGCTAGTTTGTCGAATTTAAGCTCTAGTTTATGTTTATATATATATTTTAAAAAAAATAGGATTAACATAATTATTTTTATGAGGAGCAGTGGCTACTGCTAGGCGAACGGGCTCACTATTTGTTGTCCGCGATCAACGACTTGTCTTTTTTTTTTTTGTTTTTGCTAAGTTCCTACTGTTTTACTTATTTTCTTTTTCTGTATCTTTGTATGTAAGTGTCTCTCTCTCTATTTCCCATTTTAGCATACGATCTCTGCTGGAGAATTTTGCTGGCCTTACAGATCATGTACTTGATTGTAACTATGACGTTGTAAGTATTTTGGAAATATGGTTACATGCGGCAATACCACACGAAATGATTCAGATAGGTGGGTGGTGGAGTTGGTATTTTCCTAAAATTCCAAATACGTTTTGAAATTACTTCTACTGTATGTCTAGATTATATTGAGAGCATTTGGATTAAACCTAAACTACTAAACAAACCTGTTATTTTAGGTAACATTTATCGACCTCCAAATTCGGACTTAAACTTATTTTTTCAGCATCTCGAAGATACTTTAATAAACATTTATTCTGAATATGAAAACTTATTTATCTTGGAGATTTTATTATTACTTTTGTAGAGATTTCAAAGACTACTAAACAATTAGAATCTATTTTGGAAGTATTTGGTCTAGGACAGCTAATTTTAGGCCCCACGCGCATTTCTACAAATACAACAACTTTAATTGACCTAATTTATTCTAAATTCAAAAATATTATCGATGCTGGAGTTCATGACCTTTAGCTATCGGATCATTGTCCGATATTTTTGAGGGTTCATCTTAAAACTAGTGAGCACAATTTTTTCTTTTGGACCCTTAAAAAGAACTAATTTTGTTCAATTTCAGGGTGATTTGGAGTGCTGGCCCTGGCACGGCATTTATGAAATTCATGATATTGACAAAAAAACGAATTTTTGAATGGCAGCTTAATATCGTTATTTGATATTTACGCAGCAATCAAAACTTTCGAAAGAAATAATAATTAAAAATCTTCATTTTGGATTATGGATAATATTAAACTTTTCCTAATGACTATTCGTACTATAAACAACTAGGAAACTATACAACATACAAGGCATATTTAAGGAATACATTTAACACTTGTAGCAATAAAGAAAAATGGGCTGAACTTAAGAAATTAAACGTTATGAAAAATAAAAATATTACCATCCCAGTGCATTTGTCGAATGTCCATGAATTAAACAATTTTTTTATTACAGCAGCAAACAATTATCATGCTCCAAATCTCTTAAATCTTTATATAAAAATAATATTAAAACTAATTGTCAAGCTAAATTCGATCTTAATGAAGTAAACTAGGCTCAGGTACTCAAAATAGTTCTATCAATAAAAATTTATTCGAACATTCCTTTTATTATTTCATTTCCTACCACATTTTAAACGAATGCCTAAAAAAATCCTATTTTCCAGATGCATGCACTTGTCCATTAGCAAAAGTCGGGCGACCTAGAGAGTTCAAAGATTAGCGCTCCATTAGTATCTTACCCACTTTTTTTAAAATCTTAGAGAAAATTGTCGAAATACAAACTCATGAATTTGTTAACACACACAATATTCTTCCACCCAAACAATTGGGCTTTCGAAAAGACCATAGTTGCGCGACAGCTATGTCAGATGTTGTTGATGATTTATTACGAGCTTGGGATTACAATAAATTAAGTGTTCTAATTCTACTAGACTATACAAAAGCATTTCATCATTTTTACATAATGGTAGGCAACAGGTGGTTGTGGGAAATTTGACTTCCAATGTTGAACAGGTGATGGTGGGCGTGCAACAAGGAAGCATTTTGGGACCTCTGTTATTCACTATATACACGTCAATTTAACCGGTGCCTACAATTTTATAAGTACCACTTATGTGCTGACGATACCCAGCCTTATTGTGCTTTTCAGCCAAGTGATTTCGAAATGGGGAATATGCAACAACAATGTGTCAAAATCGCTAAATGAGGTAAAAACCAATTTTATCGAAACTGGGTACAAGTTAAAACTCTCGCAATTTTGCACTATATTATATAACGTCCTATATAATAAATGGTGACTGTTTTAATGCAATTCCTTCTACGCTCACGCTTGAGTAATACAATAACCTATTTAAAAAAAAAAACAGATGCGACTTGCTTTATAAGTTAAAGGCTAGATACTTGGGATTTAAAAATGGTAGCAGAGTGTCAATTGTCCTTAGCAATCATTTCTTATAGTCTCTGTCAAGTCCGCATGAAAATAGGTTATTTAGATATTCCTGAACACAAATATGAGCAGAGAAGTTATCTTGTTGGAACCAAGTAATATTACATCGACACCCTGTCAGCAGTATCGAGGTCATTCTTTCCATTTGTAAAACAATTCGCAGTTGTACAAAATCCAGATATTAGGGACCGACAAGGATCCAGTCAATAAAGAAAGGGGCCGATCCGGCAAGTTATTATTTGCCATTCCTCTAAAATTGTCCATATAAAAAACTTAATAACTTTTCCTTACTTTATATTATTGATATCCATTTTTCAAAATAACCTTTAGGATCGTCCTCTTGCTTTGTAACCTAATGGATACCAGAAATTGAAGGGACGTATTTATTTAGGTAAGTATTTATAAACAAATCCCTTATAGCAGGCGTGAAATTGCTATTGAAATTCCAATAAGCAAACTTATTTATTTCTAAAAGTTCGTATACATATATTTTTAAACAATGTATTGTTCTTGTTTAGAGAAAACGTACTACGAAGATTCAAACGACGAAGCAAAATTATACGACGACATGTCTGCCGGCACCGCCTTTACACTTCACCACCACATATCGCTCTCCCTTCTTCAATCCCTACGATGACTTCAACCTTAGATGAGGAACCCCTTTGCAGGTTCATTCGAATTGGTCCAATTCTTTCCTATCTTCGCAGTATTTTGCCGCTTTCTGTGTATTTCTTTCAATGTGATTTCTTATTATAACACTACTTAAAAACGAAATAAAAAAGAAAAAATATGAAATAAATATTAAAAAAAAATATATCAGTAAATTGGTCAATACCCGTATTTTTCCTTACAGAAAACTCCTACCTACATATACCAATGTTTATTTTCATATTTTATGTGTATTTATCATTATACTAAAAGCCTAAATACATAATATTCGAAACTTAAATGATCTTATACCTTATACTTTATCATAATTAATTAACCCAATACAAACTTACCTGGTATCTGCCATAGTGGTAGAATGTGAATCCGTTCTTGATCGACTTGCTCGGTTCCGTGTCTCATAAAACACCACAGCTGGAGCATTGTGATAGGCCATTTCCCGTGACCCAGTTACAAAAAAGTATGTAATTGCAGCTAAAGGTCCCGCGTATCTGAAATGGAGAAAATGGTAAGGTAGAACATTTAAAGTATTTTATTCATTTGAATGTGATTCGCTATTTATATTACACTTGGTAAAACATTTTATATTATATTTTACCCGAACTGCGATAAGGAATTCCGATTTATTTCCTTAGGCATTGTAAATATAATTCTCTAAAAACAGACAATAAGAAGAGCGTCTTTAAGAGATAATACGTCAAATTTTCAAATCATTACATACATTAACATATTTGACGATAAAAACGAACATCACTTCGGGTAATATTTTTGTTTCCAAATGAATAGATCCAGATCCAGTCTTAACTTGGGCAAAGAATTAAAATATTTTCTACACCGATCTGAACTCGTACAGGTCGTTGAGAAACTTCACTCGGGGTAGAGATTGGAGTTACTAAACAGTAACCTATATAAGAACATTTATTTTTGATTTGCACGAAATACAAAGAAAAGATTTTCACAATTTATTTATTTTTTTATGTTTATTCAGATCATGAAACATTAAATTTAACTGTACTTGTATCGTTACAACTACTGCCCATTGTTAGCAGCAGGTCCGACGACGCTGATGGTGCACGGTCTTCCTCGAGTGGTAATATATCAAATTTAAAAAGAACAATATTTTAGCAGTAAATAATAGAGGGGGGGGGAAGAAATCGGCAAAATATATCCCAACGCAAAAGGTAACTCTACAATCTATTTATCTTTCCAAAACTTCCGTATCGTCAAGAGGTTAAATGCAATTAAGGACCAAAAACTAATTATACTGAAAATGATTTCGGTCAAATTTCCTGAATTTTTATGCAATATGCCATGATCCACAAGTTATTTTGGAAGAAACACGGCGAATTCTATAGGTTACTCTTTGAGTTACGGTGAATCAAAGGTGCTATTTAGGGGTACGAGAAATATTACAAATATAGATGGGTTGCTTTACTAAAACCACACTGTAATATAAATAATTTCCTATTAATAAATTTAATCAGTAGAATATTTAGGTAAAATTATTATGCCTATTATAAGTTCATATACAGCGTGTTGATTTCTTGCGGGCTTATTTTTGGCCTTGTGTAATAAATTGTTGTATATTTATTGATTTTCTTTCGGGAATTTGATTACTAAAGCAAAATAATGACCGCAAATAACCGCAATATGTCGTGGGTTTTAAAAACGATCGATGTCACTGCATATTTTTTAAAATCTTTTATAGCCATTTGAATCTTTGTTCAATTTGTGATAAAAAAATTATTCTTAGCATGCATTTTGTGCAAAAAATACCGTTTTCGAAATAATAGCAACATAAATTTTATTTTGTTGTAGACAGTAGAAGAATAATACATATCCTTTTCATCACCGAAATTTTAAGTTGCTATTATTTCGAAAATAGCACTTTATACAAAACAAAGTACAACAAATAAGTTTTTGCCATAAATTGAACGAAGATTCTAATGACGATATGAAATTTTTAAAAGTAGTCAGTCGAACTAAAAATTAAGGTAAGTCTACCTATCACCGACCTAGTATTTATTACCGAGCATCACATATGTTTCACTTTAAAACAGTCAGGTGTTGCCAGTTTCAACATTCAAATTCAAAATTTTAATAGTTGAACTTCCCGCCGCGAAAATTGTACGTGTTCACGGCAACCCGCAGAAAAATACGTTAATTACGTCTTTAGCCATATATTGCGGGGACACCCACGATTTCTTAACAAATGCTATTAATTTGTGTACAAGTTTATTTAAGGTGAATCTAAAAATTAATATAAGTATTAAACGATATTTATTAACTAGTAGGTTAAATATAATGTTGTAATTTATTTTTTGTACTAAAATCTTATATTTTATTACAAATAATGTTATAATTCATAAAAAATGATTGGTTGGTAATAGGGGCAGTCATTATGCGCAATGTCTTTTCTACCGGTCAGTCGTTCGGAATCAGGAGAGTGCACTATTTTATTTTTTTTTATTTTTTATTTATTCAAAGTATATTAAAGGATTTTTTTTCATATAAATAATAACTTTTAGAATTCATAGAGCTATTACCAACCACTTAAATATTTTATATGCCTTCATTAGGAGTGTATAAAAACAGTAAATTTTTGAGTTTAAATGTCGAATGTTATATTTGTGTCCGATATAAATTTGCAAATATAAAGATTATTTTAGCGCCAATACTTACAATAGAAACGTTTTCTAATACAGATTATGCGATATTACCCCAATACGGTCAAAATATTTGCCACTTGCCCAGTCTAACTCAAAATTTTATTTAAATCGATAAAAAAGTTCGGTAAATAGGACCTACACTCTTATCGGTTTCCGTATATATATTACGACCGAGGGTCGGTAAAATATACGCTTATGATTTTGACTGTCTTTATTATCGACCGGTCGGTCGAAATTTGGCGCAAAAGTTTTGGCAATGTATAAGCTCTCTTAAAAATTAATGGGGGTTTCGGACGGATTATTCCCGTTTGAATCAGATAATATTGACAATTCTAAATTGCTTCTTCCAGTAACAACAAACAATTTGCCAAGCCAAAACAGAATTCAACTGATTGTCAATCAGATTCTTCCATTACTTTATCACAAATCGAATAACAGTTGGATCAAAGGAAACTTAAAGAATTTCAACACAGCGGATCGATTTGGAGTGGTCCAATAGAGTACAAGTGTTTATTTTATTTTTGGATTGTAAAGGAAAAAGGCACATCATCTACTGTTCAAAGTTCCAAATGATGATGTAATTAATGCGCACGGTACTATGTTAATCAATAATTTACCGCTTCTGGATGTCGATTGCTCAGATCTAGAGTTAAATTATTCCGAAAATTTGTGGATGAACATGGAAAACGAAAAGTGAATCGATGATCCCGATCTCACGGCATCTACGCCACAAAATTATGGAAAATTGAAATTTTGAATATCGAACTCGTTGGAAAACCGGTTACTTAAACCCATACTTTAGGGGTTCATGATCCCGCTAAATCAAGTAATATTTTATAGAAACATAATAGTTTTAGTTTACTTAGATAACATTTACTTTTTAGCTCCAAGACTCCATAAAAAGTGATAGTTATGCGCAAACGCCCCAGAATTCCCCAGTTACCGTTTCTCCAAACCTTGCGAACAAAGATTTGTCTCTGAATCCAAAAGGTTTATATGTTAAAGGAAATACTGTTAGCGATCACCAATGTACTCTTAATAGTAAGTTCTTTGTAACGTGATAATTTCGGGCTTATAGCATGCTAATAATAATATTAAACTATTTAAATAATTATATAATAAACAAATTTTTAGATAATAATACTACTAAATATTAATTATTTTTGAATTTACAATTTTGCTTTCCTATCACGATTGGCTTTTAAAACTACGAAAACTTCTTTTAATGCACTCTGGATTTAATATGTTAATGATTATGCTTGTGCGATTCTGCCGTTTCGATTTTTAGAGAACAGGATTTTGGATTCAGTTAGTGCGAACTGAAATAAAACAAGTATATTAGAATTACACTGTATACGTCCGCGCAACTGATCGATGTGTCACGACATCTCCAGGTCTCGTTTATCAATAGCCTGGCTTACGGTTCGATTATCGATTTTTCTGTCGTTAATTTTGGAAAGGTACCGCGGTGGAAGTGGACGGTCGGGGCAGTTTCCTCGGTCTCCTGCACACATCGCAGTATTCTATCAGACGCATTTGGTCGTATCGTAGGTTCCTACAAAAGAGGGCGCTACATTGTCAATTTTGGGAATGAATTATTCAGATGAGTCGGATGCATTGTTGCAGGTCTAGATTTTGTTATTATTTTCGAGGGCTTACAATGGTGTAATTTGGGGTTCTTTTGGAATGCCCAAATATAGTTTTGTGAGTGATTTTTTATGATAAGTTTTCAGGTAATATTGCCCTCCGTGATGCCGACGTATTTCTAGTCATTTCTAGTTTTATCGATCGGTTTCTGTGGTTACAACAGCAACACTGTGACCGTAGTTGCCGGATCATGAATAAGTTTCCGATCCCGTGACTGCAGAATTTTTATATCGGATGTGACATTTTACCTGACTGTGGCTTTGAAACAATGAATTTTATTTATTGTTTCTATTTCTCGGATTTGACCTTTGGATATTAATTGACGGATATTTGCTGTGCCTTTGGTTTTAAGTATGACTGGTTGCTTATTGATAAAGAATTGAAGTCTTAACTAGGATTTTATGCGTGGAACCGTGGCAACATGGCGAGACATTTTGGACCTGTTGCTCCAAAACTTTGTTCCTACTTAGAGAGAGTCTCAAGTCAGCAGTGTGGTGCGCGGTCCATTTTCTGATGCATTCATCATAATTTTCAAGTAGAGCCTGGCTTGATCGTATTTACGAGATTTATTGATGAGCATCTTTTGCGAAATAGTTCCTGTTTGGATTTGAACGTTCTAAAGTTGTTATTCGGGCACTTTGGGGTTTTTTTGAACAGAGGAAGTTCGCACTTACGAGGGAGAATTGTGAAAATGGCCGCCACACTCTAAAATCCTCGTTCCACCATCTTTAGAGGATATCCTCCTGCTGACTTGCCATATTGGTACCTGGAATAGCAGATTCCGAGTCAAGACTTCGTAAGCTAAATTCCTCGATACTCGATACAGTCAATTAGCCAATTTATTAATTTGTTCTTCATATTTATAAATTCAAATTTAAATTAATTTTTCTCACTAAAAATCAAAATCTATTTACTAATTTTAAACTAAACTTTTTACCTTATTATTGAGCTGACTGGCTTATCGAGTAGCCTTTAATAACTTGTTTTGATTTTATTTATAATTTTTGATGTATTTCACTGACTTGTATTTGATTTTGCACTTCCGATTTATGACGTCATAATATCGACCGTGGTACTATATTTTTATATATTCCTGCATACTGTTGACCATTGTCATATTTATATTTTTTTATTATTCATTTTCTTGTGTACAATATCGATTCCTATTAAGCTGCAGGTAATTTTAATAATTAAGATTAGAAGCTTAGTACATATTATAGCTGTATCGCTGTTGGCCAGCGTTTGGACCATACCTACATATACTATCATTGTACTTGAAATAACTTTTGAAAAAAAAAACATATGATGATATATATGATTACAAACAAAATTTTGCGTTTCACTGCTGCTACCTACCTACAAGTGAGACCCTCATATCTTAATTAATTATTTGGTATTCTGTGAAGGTAAGCTCATTGGTATAAGATAATATTTTGGTTTTTCGTTGCTTGGGATCGCTAGAGTTGTGCAACACTGGGCGATAATTCGTAATTATTATCGGCCTAGTACTTCATTAATTTATTTGTTAAAGTAGAGTAATAATTAATTACGTGGCGCAAAATATTTAGATCTTAACCCAGCCCTTCTCCACTGTTGCTGTCGGCCTCTACTATTATCCTCCCCAGCTTGTACCAACTCTTAGGGTCTCCAACGCCTTGATGAATTCGAAATTCAGTATACTTTATTGATCATTAAATAAGTATCCGGTAAGTGAAAATTTTTGTGCCATATCTTATAATTAGTAAGTGTTATGTGTCAATCATATGAAATCAATTGTTTTATAAATATATAATAATATAATAAAGCTGTCATTGTAATAATATATGAAGAAGAATATTTTCCTGGTTTGATCCTTGATTCAAGTTCGAATGGTATTTTTGTAAAAACAATGGCACAGCTTAGGTGGACGTTGAAAGGTACATTTACCTATCTATAAAGGAAGGAAAAACTGGCGTTGCTCTTCATCTTTCGTAAATACCCCTTTCTGCTGTATTTTTTAAAACTATTATTTTTCTTATAACATTAGAATAAGTTTCATACTGTTCATTATTCCCCCAGGTTAGCGCATTTTCATTAAGAAATTCTATAAAAAGCCTAATTCTTTTAAAAAAATGAATCGTTCTGGTAAAAATAAAATACCAGATTTCTTTATTTTCTAATTCGTAAATATCAATAATTCTTCTAATGGGTCTCCTTTTCTAGGAGCTTTAACCATATTATTTTTAACTTTTACTGAATTATCTATAGTCATCGCGAGGTTGTTGACTATTGAAGATTGTTTCAACAAAATTGAGAATACCAGTCATATGAATAATTACAGGCTTATAATTAAACTGATTAATTGTGGGCCACGCTTCTTCAAAAGAAATGAATAATAGGCCTTTAGGGCCACTAGGAGAAGGCATTTTTACTTCAAAAGCACTTCTTAAAATTATTTCAGCTATTTGGTGTCTACAAAGAAGATAAATCAAATTTTGTTTTAATATTTGTTCAAGTCATATGCTAACACCATTTAGATGACCTAAGTTAGAAGTAGTCGTGTCGCAACATCATAACGCAATTACATTATCATGGAGGTTCCATTCAAACTGTGCTTCATATACTATAGTAGCTTGTTCTCTGTCAGTTCAATTTCTGCAAAATATGTATTCCTAAAATTTCTTCCGTGTCACCACTTGTAACTATTACTGCAAGTCCATCGTGTGTCTCGGAGTTTGCTAAATATTTTCGAATCCCAATGAACTAGGGGGGCTAATAAACCATCCCCTGTAAATCGTTATTTTACCTTTTCTGTCCTTTATTTATGCAATTCTTGTCTGCAACATAGGATAGTTGTTCGACTAAAAAAAAACATCATGACCTAATGCTTCAGCGGCGGCAGTTATGAACTCGGTTTCGGTCGCTTATCTTGCATTTGTGGAATGCGACAACTATTTTTGATGCTGAGGATCAAGGTTTATCGAGATCTATTTCTTTTTCATGTGAGTTGCTGCTTGATGACTCAATAGCATCTTATTCGTTTACATTTTCGACATCTTCAAAGCTTTTTTCTAGACGTTCCTGTGTTCCCGGTCTTCGAATTTTTTTTGCAGTCAGATTTTTGTCAATACCATACTTAAATCTTGGTCAACCATTTTTTCTTTCATTAAGCAGAAAGTCTTTGTCTTCTTGTATCTTGATGGATATAAGAGCATTCGCATGGGCAATATCAAACAACAAACATCTAACTTACGATTGCACTTGCTTTATGTGAACTTTTTTGTAGAGATCTCCACTCTTCGTACAATTACTCTAACTTTTTTACACAATGTTGCACATCTTATGTCGGAATACGCGCCTTATTCTAAAAACAATTGCTTCGTTAATTACTAATTTAGCAATTTCGTGAAGACTTAATTTTACTTCGCGTCAGTTAAAAAAAAACTACACTTAAAACTTGTTTATTGGAAGAAAAACGGAAAAATCTACGATGCATAACTGCAATGCAGATACAACAAACTGCCTTTTCTTAAACCCCGAGAAGCTGACATAACTAAAGGGACGAGAACACAAAAAAATGGTTAATATTAATCTACAGAATTATATAAAAAGGAAACTAAATAAAATAGATCACAAATATTTAAATTGAACTTATACACGCCTGGCAGGTACCGATTTAATGTATGAGAGAAAGGGAACGAAAATGACATCGAGAGCAAAACGATGGAAGATGAACGTTAGGGTATCAACAAAATACTCTGCTTACCCAACCTCAATTCATACTCCTATATCCAGCTGCAAACATTTATTTATAAACCTATAATTTTTCTATAGGCTACCTCTGGCGAGGTACTAGAAAATTGTCAATATAAAATTCGAATAACAATTTGGTAGTATTTTAATACGTAATCGATAATTAGTAAAACTTGGAGTAAGGATAAAAAATATATATAATAAAATATAAGAAAACTAGAAAAATACCATATTCTACATCTGTTAGTACGTATATAAAGTAATACAGACGTACAAGTTATTTAAAGATAACTCTGTATTACGTCATGACGTAAACAATTTTTCAAACTTTAAAACACTGCAAACTAACTTCAATCAAAAATAGGTGTATATTCGAAGGTATACCTTCGAATATTGGATTTATTTGCAAAAGCTTAAAGTTTATATGATATACGAAGGCAGTTATTAAGTGGAACTATACCGGTCTTAAATTTTTAGAAATAATTGCGTTTATCTACATATTTGATATACTCCAATCATCATAATTCTAGGAACCAATAATTAATGATTTATAATTAACAGCAAGCGATAGGCAATTACAGGCAACAAGTAACTTAATTTAATGGTAATTCACCGTGAAAATTGTTATTATCCCAAAACTCGTAGTGTTAGAAATCATTTTGTTGCATAAATAATCTTTCAGAAATTCGCTTCAGTCTTCTTTTAGGGGAGGAGGCTCATAAATACACTTAAAACAGCTTATAAGCTCGCTTATAAAAAACCCTTTTATTTGTATAAACCATTTTCTCATTTTCTGTTTCACTCATCTTCGAAGGTATAGAGAAGCCCTCAAATCTTGATAATCCTATTATGAAATAATTAATAAAAGGTCTTTATCTAAACTTTTATGTGTGGAAACAAATGTAAACATTGGTGACTAGTTAAAATAGTACTTCATCTATTAAGCAGTTTTGATTAAATTACACAATATGTGAATGGTTTATAGAAATAATAACAAAGACCTAAATACAGCAATATATACATTTAATTTATATAATATTGTTAAAGGTAATTAAGTACAATGACCTTTCATATGTTTTCTAATCGAAAAAACTTTATTTTGTTGCGTCATAAATATTCAGAATATATCTAATTCCTTAAAACCTGTTATCCTTTTCCTTCTCTACGAATTTAATATTATATATTCTGAAGATTATGGTAATATATAATATTAAGTATTCAAAACTTACAGCTATATCATTATCTACTGAGAATAATGTGAAATTACAACCAACTTATACCTACAAATATACAACTTTGTTCCAAAATTCCATAAATATGAGTATAAACATATTAGACATCCAGCAAATCTTTTAGATAAAGAATAACTCTTAAATAGCCGTCCTTAATAATAAAACTTCGTTTTTTATACTGATATATATAAAGCAAAATACAAAATGTTGCGCAATTAACTTTGAAAAACGCAATGTCGCGTCGTTTCATAAAAAAAACCGTTGTGATTTTTGAAAACAAGGTCAAAATAAAATTGAATTAAATTCTATTTAAAAATATTGGAAACTTTGCAGTTTTTTAGTTAACAAAAAGATATATGTTTTTTGAAACAGAAAAAATATAGTGATGCCGCGAGTCTGGTTTCGAAATTTTGGTTGAGACGAGACAAGATCAACGCCTTGTCTCGTCTCAACGTTAAGTATATTAACCTATCCGGTTAAAGGTTAAGTAAATATGTTCAATGAAGTTTTAGCTATAAACACTCACAGTGTATCAGTATACCGGGCGCGTTTACAAATTGATATTAATACCTTGAAAATGACGTTTAACCTTTCGTCTGATACATTTCATTGGTAACAATACGTAATTTATAAAATAATCGTATTTTTTTATCACAACATTCTAACAATACTGTCTGTAGACTTTGTGTTTGTGTTATTATTAAAAAATGCTAATTTACAAAATGTTAGTTTTGATAAAATAGTTTTTTGACATTTATTTTTGCTACAAGTTTGAACTCTTCCCGAGCTACTCGTTCTAACAGTTTGATGTTTGCTGTACTGAGAATTGCATTTTTATGCTTAATAATAAATAATTCAATATTAAAAAACGCATTTTTATAAACTGACCCCAATTTTTCTTCCGGGGTATAGGTATCTTGACCATAATAAGGTGATACCAAAGAGTATATTATGAATTGATACCAAAAAAATACTTTTATCTATTTTTGTGCCGATGGCCATTTTGCAGTGAAGACCGTAAACGATTGTTAGTTGGTTTTTTTTACATTTTATTATGTTTTTGTAAGCACTGGGAAGTTGTGAAAAAAAATACATAGTTAGCTGAATATAGATTTTTGATTTGAAAAGTTCTTCGATTAAATTATAATTTATTTTTCCTACAACCATTATATACAGTATACAAGATTTCGTTAATTTCCATTCATAAAATATCTTTTATAAAAGTATAAGAAAACTAAAATCATTAAATAAAATTCCATAAGCTGGTTACAATTAATCAAAAATACTATTTAGTTTATTAGCGGGTCATTTTTTTACGGTTTGCCGCTATTAAAAGGTGGGTTTTGGATTCGCAGCTGGAGGTTTCTGTATTTTATTTCAGCGGATTAACATAGTTTATATGAAGGTTTATTAAAATTATTAGCTAAAATTAAAAATCAATACCACTAGATTACATCGGGTAACTATCATGACTTCGGGCACATATAATTAGATTGTATCAAATTACTATTATCTTAAATAATGCACTTTAACAAAAAAAGGTTAATAATAGTTCTTGCGGAAATATTTTAAATTGTGTAACAATGTACACTTAAAATATAAATTTCAACAATATATATGAAATTTTGCTTATATTTCTCGTTACAAGAAAAATTCCTTCACGGACAGTATGGAAAAGCTAAGAAGTTTCTTCCTTATTTTTGAGGTTTTTGACTGGGCGGTGCTGTTAGTGTCCGGCGATGGTATCGTCCTGAATAAGAATTAACGCAAGTTATTACACATTTTTTTCTAAAATATCATGATCGTAGAAAAAATATTGCATTTAACTCAAGCATTAAGTTATTTTTTTTTTCACTACTGTGACTGCAGTTTAAAATTTCCAGACTTGTTAGTGCATTTGTTACATACATTTCTATTATCGGACTAGTTAATAAAAATAAAATTTGCATTAAAATTGGCAAATATTGGAAATATTTTAAATAGGTAAGTATCTAAACTTCTTAAAATTGTTTAAAATATATGGTGGAATATTATTTGACTTTTAAATTTCACCAGCTCTAAATTTAAGAATAATTTAAATATCAGAAATATTCAAACAAAATATTTATTTTTAAGACACCCTACACACAAAAATATTAAATTACGTGATAATTAGTTATTGTGTGTTTGTACATCATGTAGTTAAAAAATTGGTACTATTATTAATATAAAGAACAAAACCAAAATCTGAATTTAAAATCACTAAAAATATAAGAAAGACCGTTTCTAAACGACACTGATGTTTTAGAAACAATCCAAAATTTGGTAAATTTTTGCAATGCAATGTTTCAGTAAAACAAATCCAAAGAATTTTATTGATGCACTAATATCCTTTGAGAAAAATGGAAATTTGTATTTATTTATATCTATAACGTAAGGGCATCTTTTACTAAAAGGCAAGACGGGAATCTCGAGACGTGTTTCGTCTCGCGGCATCACTAAAAATTTGAAATATGAAAATACTGACTTTCCGATAATCTTAATGAAAACATTCTCTTACGCGGGGCTTTTTTCCGTTAGGTAATAAGACGTTGAACAGTTGATGCGTTTTAGACATCGGTCGTTATCCTCTTAATGTAGCGGTGATCATATCGACTAACATCTTGGCTCAAAATTATGTTTTACCTAGTTTGCAAAAGAGATATCAATTATTGAAATATTATGCAAAATTAATTAAAAGATTCTAATAATTTGCTTACATTTTTTATAGTTTTTAGTTACTACCTGCCGATATTGAGAGTTGTTTCACAAGTACCAGTCACATCAGTCCCGTCTCGAGACAGACAATAAACAAAAAATTTATTATTGTAATTGTCTTTTATAAAGATATGCTGGAAACCCAAGGATACCTTAAAATTATGTATTAGTGAATGCAGTTTTATTAACGAAGGTTTATTTACCTGCAATAATAAGAGATATAGGCATAAGAAAATTGCTATTTAATGCATAAAGGGAAGATGGTTTTGATCGTTAGTTTTGCCTGTAATTGAATGAGGCATTTTCATTCATGCAAAATGAAAGATTAGCTAAAAATATATTGGCATACATCATTGAAAAGGCAAGAAAATCTATCTAATTTACCCTGTATAACGCCCATGATAATTTTTAGAATAACTTTATTTGCAAAATAAAAAAGTAGCAACGTATACCTTCTTGCAATATAAAAGTTTTTGAAGAAAAAAATAACACGCTCTTGTTTCATCCATGTCACATATAGACATAAAATCTGAATATCCTTTAATGTTTTTCTTCAGTTTGTTACTTTTCGCGTAAGAGGAACATGTTGTAATTGTGAAAAAATCACCCTTCAAGGTTATTGCAGATCTTTATGTTTTAGGATATCTAGATCCTGAAGAAGGTTTGTTCGAGTTTTGTTTGAGTGTGGCATAGTTCTAAAACTAATCTACTTGTCGAATGGACCTACTATTTTGCACAAAAATTAAGTGTGCTATATTGATCAACTAGAAAAATTTTGATGTGGAATTTTGCACAAAAATCAAGTGTGTAACAGAGATAAACTGGTAAAATTTAAGTACGAATCCTAATTGGCAAAACAAAATTAAGGCCTAATAAAATGTTCAGTTATTCGGTAAAATCCCATTTCTTGGAATAAAAACTTTTCATGGAGAATAATCATAAATGACATAATTTATTTCTATAGTCTATTTAGACAAAGTTATGAAATATAAATGAAAATATTAATATATTATAGAAATAAATTAAAAACAAGTAAAAAAATAAACTCGCCTTTACCCGCAAGGCCCTAACGGCCTTAATAACAAACAAATGTACTCCATTTTATGGCGTAAGTAACAGTATTCGCCGTTTATTGTGAAATCGCGTAGATACGTTGGCTTTTTGGCGAACAGAATCAAACAGGAATATTAAGACTGATAAACTTTCGAAAAAGTATGACACTCTCATCAGTAGACGTCGATAAAGCAGTGCACAATATATTATGCTACAACCTCTCAGAAAGTGAAAGTTACAAATATTTTATTTAGCCGCCATTTTGTTCCGCCATCTTGAATTAGTACCACAGTTTTACTAGTTCATCTATACACCACAATTACTTATGGTTGAATTTTTAAATATTTTGCTAAGCCGCAAATTTTATCCGCCATCTTGGATTCCTACCAAAATTTTTACCAGTTTATTCCTCCATAATACTTTATTTTTGTGCAAAATTTGAGATAAATTAGATAAGAAGTGTTTTAGTAATATTTTTTTTAACATTTTACTAGGCTGCCATTTTGTTTTGCCATATGGATTTTTACCAAAATGTTGCCTGGTCATCCTCTTATAACCTTTGAATTTTGATCAGAATTAGAAGTCAATCGGGTAAGCAGTTTTTTAGCTACGCCGCGAACAGACAGACCGACGGACAGGCAGACCGCCGGAATTGGGAAAACATGTCTTTCGGCAACTAGGAAAACTGATACTTGAAGATCTGAAAAAATCTGAAAGGGTGATTTTTTTACGATTACAATACTTTTCTTTTACGAGGGAAGTAAAAAAGAAAATTTTCAAATGATTATTGTGTAGCCTGGCACCTGCATGCCTTAGCCTATTTTTAATGGCCAAAATTATATTCTATTCTGTGTTTTTTTGAGTTTGGGCTGATGGCTACTGCTTCTAAAATATGTAATACCATAAAATTTATTGGAAAAAAAGAGTGAAGGTACTCTTGATACAATAAGTTGTTGTTCTTCCCTTTTTGCCAATTCTATAAATTGGCAACGGCATCCGAAAAGAGTTTTCTTAAAATATTCTTAATAATTGTGGTAACATTATAACCTTCAATGCCAACTAAAAATGATATCTGAAAAAAAAAGATCAAATATATATCTATAATGAGTTTTTAAAATATTTATCAAAATCCACTAGAATATAAAAATAATTTCACCAACACGGTTCGTCATTAAGAACATGTAACAAACAATTCAACAATACAGTTTTCGCTGTATTTCATAATCTACGCAAATAACTACATATATATTCAGTTATAACACCACGACCATTAGCATAACTAGCTATGAGGATAAAAACAATATAATTAAACATTACATACATGACAGTAATTGGAACACACAAAACAAAATAACGAAAAGGAACCGGTCTCCAAATCGACTTCAACACTCGTCAAAGTTCAAATAAAAATTACTACATCTGTTTACTATTTCCTTCTGTCTATGCAAAATCCAAAGATCGTTGGAGCTAGTTATTGGCGGCATAGGACGGCATAGGACGGCATCAGGAAACATCTCACGATTAAAATCTATGTCGTTTTCATTTATATTTATTTTGATATTAAAAAACGATAAACAGTAACACATAGCATAACAATAGCACTGTCACACAGTGTTTTATAGAATACGGGGTGTGGGACAAAAATGGAAAATCTTGCTAAATGCATACAAAATATAAAAATAACCTATAAGTTAAAAAAATACAATATATCAATACAAATAATTAAAATATATATTTATATAGACAAGTTATGCACTGTTATAAGTCCAAAATAAGTACATACAATTAAGAAGAGAAAAATATAGAATTAACAAGTAGAAAAGGTTTGTAAATTTAGAAGAAGGGGGCGTTAGTGAAACACTTAAAACATCTAATTCACGACGTTTTGTGGATTTGTTCTCGTTTCTTCAGGTATTGATAAGCCGTTTTCCACATTTTTGGCCTGCATAACTCAGCGAACGTCATGAATTAGATATTTTAGTTTTTCACTATGAAATTAGAGAGCTTTAGTATAGCAACATAAGCCAAGTTTTAAATAAGAAATGACAGCTAAAAATTTCAAAGTGACAGCTTGGCATCA
Source organism: Kuschelorhynchus macadamiae (assembly GCA_030620095.1). Lineage (NCBI taxonomy): Eukaryota > Metazoa > Arthropoda > Insecta > Coleoptera > Curculionidae > Kuschelorhynchus > Kuschelorhynchus macadamiae. Next base: position 104,584 of record JAUTXW010000330.1, read on the forward strand.
TGTTGAATTGTAAGTGTCGTGTGATACCTTATCGCACTTAAGTCGCTACCACTTTCCGAAACAAAATGTCGCCGTGGATTTCCAAAATTTTGACATGGGGCGCCATTTTGTCCGGGAAAGCGATAGCGACTTCAAATTTGCAGAATGTAATAACAAATGATTCGAAAGTTAAGACGTTAGACACGCACACGTATGTACCAATCTTGCCTTATTTGTTATTTTCTTCATCACTTTCTGATAGCAATGAGAGATCACTGGGTAAAGATATATCTGATGATTCATCAACGGGATTTTCAACTGTTAAATATTGCTTAGTTTCGTCATCAATTTGAGAGTATTTTTTAGATACAATTCTTCTGTGGGTTAAGAGTTCAGGATCAGAGATAATTAAATCCGTGTAAGGGTTGGCTCTGGATGTTCTCCGAATATGATTCAATCGAAGCTTCTTGACTTTCTTGTGCCTGGCCTCAAGCGCTTCTTCTGACAATTGGCCTATATTCAAATCAAAAAACTCGATTACAATAGCACCATGCACCAACTCTTTGTAGACAGTACTAGGCATGTAAAACCAACTATAAGATTTATATAAAGTTCTCGCGTTTCTTTTAGTAAATGACAAAACTTATCTAAATCTATTTTATAGCCACTGGACCCTTAGAATTAGAGAAATATTAATAATTAATTGTTTATCAATATTAGTAATTTCAGCGCTAATTTTGGGGTTTTTAAAGAAGCTCGAAGCTTTACTTCCGTCACTCGTTAATCCAAACCCAATTCCATTTTCGACTTGAATTCTTCCTGTATTCTTTTTTAATAAATTTTATAAAATTCCAACTTCTTTATTTTTGAGTTCATTTGATGTTTCACCTCAGGAATCAGTTCTGCCGATTCTTTTATGAACGTAAATTTATCAGGCGTACAGAATACAGTTGAGGAAGGACGTAAATTGATCCAAAGGTTGTGACACTATTCTGCATCCACCAATTTTATGAAAACTAATGCCACTGCAAACACATATTCATCAGTTTTTAAATTTTCAGAAAAGTTTTGCTTATAAAGACTGTGCCCCGAGCTGCCGTTTAAATCGCCATATACAAATTAAATTCAGATTTAAAATGTCCACAATATTACATAATTTGCTATACGCCGTTTTTTCAAGTAATTCTTGAACGTCAACATCAGCTGGTAGATCGTTCACATGAATATTTGTAGGAAGGTACTTTTTTATATTCTTTCAATAAACTTAAACTCGGAAAATAGTCTTTGTGAACTCAATTTACTACTTATCTCAAAATATTGTATTTTCTAACAGATGAGTCTAAATCCAGGTAATCCTAATGCCTGTTCAGGTGATAAAAAATGGTTTTTTAATAACCGGTTGTGGAGCAGAAGATGATACTTTGGTAGATCTTTGTGCAGCAAAAGACAATTTTTCCGTTTTCTTATTCGAAACAGTATCTTGTACCCTTCTTCTCTTTGTTTTTAAAGATCGATCTCCAAAATAGTTTTCCAAGATTATTAGTAACTTCCACAAGTTGTTTAGGTTGCAATTTATTCATTGAGTTCTCAGGTAAGCTAATTGTATCGGTTAGGTAAGCAGCATATCGTTTCTCAAAACGCGAACGAATTCTATTATATCCCTCGTATATTGAATTTAATTTTAAACAAAAATATATGCTAATATAATTATTTAAATATTCTTTTATTTTGCCAAATATTGATTCATTTTTTTCGTTGTTCTCACAATTAAGCTAAACGTCAAACAAATCATCATTTTTTAAAATTGTATTTCCCTCTAAAAAAATATTTACATTTTAAGGCCAGTTTGGGGCCCACTGCGACAAACTTATCGGGTTGCTAAGACACTTTTTATATTTTCGATATACTTGGACTTATTTTCTCTAGATACATTAAAATTTTGATTGAAACCGATGATAACTTTTTCGACTTTTGTCCATTGCCTGAAACGCGTGAAATAAAACAAAATGAACTCTAGCTTAACAAGAAGTAAGTTATTGAAGGGTAAAGTTAGCTAAGGAGTGGTATTATAGGTTGTAGTTGAAATATCCCGAGTTCAAATCCGCGTCGTACTACTAATTTCTTTTTTTTCAATTAATCAGACAAGGCAATAGTTAATGTCTAAAAATATTATATTAATAATTATTTATTTATTTGTTCGTTTATTTACGTAGCAACATCATAAATATTCGAGTTTTATGGAATTTTCCATATCATAAAAACAAAATATCAAAATCTGTAACAAATATCTAATGGATAATTTCTAGATATGTTATTTTTGAGATACGCCAATCCAATTTTTCTCTGCTATAAGGGTATCCGACGGATATCCACTGGATATTAAATTGGGTGTTTAAGGATATTTTAGCCCAACCTGTAGAAAATAGTAAAAAATATTTATATGAAGAAGTATATTTGATTTTACAAAAAAAAATAACTCGGCTTTCGATTTTCCTTGAGATATTATAGCTCCCAGATCATAAAAACTGGCGTCAACAACAGACAATTAGTCTCGTTAGAAAGATTGGGTATAAATTTGGATAGGTAAACTACCATTCCCAAAAATCTTTGCAAATCTCGACGATTCTGTAGAGCATTTATGTTCATTATTGCCTTAGTTTTGTCAAAATTAGGGGATATACCCACATCACTAATTCTCTGTCTAAAAATTTAATTTTGTGTAAGCAAAATTTTGCAAATGATTGATTTCTAAAACTACCTTTTGTGTTCATTAACAGAATTACCGTAAATCAAAATATCATCAAAATAGGTTATTTGTCCAGTAACCTTTTCCAAAAGATTGTACATATATCGTTGGAAAATTTCAGAAGAACATTTAAGATCATATGACAGCCTCAAATAACGAAACCTTCCAAATGGAGTCGCAATAGCGCATAGTCTAAAGGTAATTGCAAAAAAGCAGATGAGGCATCCAATATTCCAGTAAATAAGGTATTCTGAGTACGTATTGGAAATCTTTCACGTTTTATGTATTTATTTAAAAACCAGGGTCCATGCAGACCTTTATGTCGGCGCCATTATTTTTAGGCACTACTACTATCAGATTTTGCCAATTCGTTGGCTCACTGACAGAAACAATGAGTTTATCAGGAACTATATTATCAAGCTTTACTTTAACTTTATCACGAAGAGCAAGGGGTATTTTTCGCCCGGCACATATAAGAAACGGCGTCATCAGTCAATGTAATTTTAAACTGTCTCTCAACTTTACCAATTTTTGAAAAAACATCACGAAAACTCTACAAAATGTCATTTATCTCAACGTTTATCACATTAACCGTATTATTTACAGCTCGATCAGTAAATAAGCTGAGTTTTTGTGCACCACAAAGTCCTAGAATTGATTTTAAATTACGGTCATTTAAAAGGTAAAATAAAAATGATACAGATATACTTTTAAATTTCCAATTTAGGTAAATTTGACAGGAGTAACTTGATACTCTTTCAGCTAGTAAAAGTTCATTTAAGTCCACTTTTACTTTTAAAAAGTCACTTCTTTTAAAATATTCACCTGGCTTCCAGTGTCTAGAGTTAATACATATATTTTCAAACCAATCTATAGAATCTACATTGAACTAGTACAAGATGAAAAGAGTTTTTATTGTCCACACAACTTGAGTATTACTTTTTAAATCACTTCTGTTATCGTTGTTTATTTCATGGACTTTATAGCTCTTGTTTACACAAAATTTTCGGTAATGACCCTTGTCATAACAAAGAGAACAATATTCATTGTAAGCAAGGCACTTACCTACCTTATGCTGCAAACCACATCTATCTCAAGGCGCATTGTTACCTTTTTGCAGTTGCCGCTGCCTAGATTTATATTCAAGGTTTCCAGAAATGTTTCTACACCTGTCAGCAGACCACTGTCCATGTACCCCTCTCTCGACAGCATTTACCTCCTGACAAATTGATCAAATTTTCGCTTCCAAGATTTCCAGTTATTAGCCACAATATTTTCTTGGAAACAAAAAGGTTTAGGAGCTCTCCCTTCAGCCATCTTGATAAATTTTATAAACAAGCACAACGGCTTTTAAACGTCACAAAATATCAAAATTATCAGTTTAGTCTTTTAACACTTTACAGCTATATCAGCTTTTAGGCAAACCGCTCCTAAGTGAGTCACTCTGAAATATCGCACGCCTGGCCACCGAAATATTTGTAAATTAACGCTGTGATCTCAAAAATCAAGCACTCGATATCACACGATTCACGCCAAATTCCACATTCCACGAATTCCGCCGGTTAACCTTCGTCACTTGATCGGTGCATAGTTTTGCCAAAACATATGATATTCAATTAAGTAACTCTAGCCCCATGTATCCTCAAAGTAACCGGATGATAGAAAGGACGATTCAGACCGTAAAAGGACTATTTATTAAGGCCTTTCAATCCAACAGAGACCCATTTTTGGTTATATTGGATTATAACTCGATACCTAAAAATAGTCTCCCTGCCCCCGCGCCGTGTGTATTATTAATGGGTAGAAAGTTCAGAACTACTTTGCCTATCAGTGCTGAGCTTTTAAAGCCAATTTTCTAAATAAAGGCATTGTATATCAGTTGCAGCAGAATCAACAAAAACAGAAGCAATACTCTAATAAGTCTACTCAAATACCATCAAAGTTCAATGTTGGAGATCCTGTTTTGTTGATGCAAGAGCGCAAAAGAAGATGGAGTCGTGATGAAGTTACAGCCCACAACATCACAAGTGATTATATTGTTAAAGTCAATGGTAGTGAATATAGTTGTAACAGGCATCACTTTAGACCTTTACGCACTACAGCCAACTCAAATCAAGACTCATATACGCAAGTTAAGCCTCAACTTGACGATACACTCGAAGTTCCGGTAAAGAAACAGCCAACCGAAGTCCATACTGAAGAACCTGGTGTGAGAACAAGAAGTGGCAGAATTAGTCGTTCCCCTGAGAGACTTAAAATCTAGCATTTATTTGGTTAATACAAATTAAATTTGTTTTCAAATATAAAAAAGGTATAATTGTTAAACTTAGATACATTACTTAATACGAAGTTGAATATTATATTTTTTTTTGTTTAAAAAGGGCATGTTATATATATAATACTTATTCGTATTAAACTAGGCAACAGAGGAACTAGGCAGTTACTTCGTAATATTAAGAACTTGTGTTACCCTCAGAACGATCCCGTTAATTAATTTAATATTAATTCCCGTAACTTCGAAAGTTAACCTTTTGTATAACAATGTCTGTATTCATTATAGACTAAAAATTAGACATAAGAAAAACAAACTTAAAATTTGTATATAGAAATACCAGTATTCCGATTATAGATCGGCTTATATATATATATTATAGCTTTAATGTTCTAAAGTCTAATTGAAAATATTCCAGAACCTAGAAGACATGTTTGTGATGTTAATATTTGGAGTTAATAATTGTAATTGGCATTTTTCATGCAAGATTTTATTTATTACCTAGTTTACGATTGAGTGTCTCTCTTGTGACAAATAGCTTAAATAATGAAAAAAGGCATCTGCATTACATCAAGATTTGCCCATTTTTGGTCAAACTTATCTATCGGTTTAGTCCAGAACTAACAAAAAGTGTTAATGTATAAGGTTGTCCAACTATACTTATTCAAACAACGACGTAGTGTACCAGAGAAGAATAGCGAAAATATTTTTGGTAATAAAAATATACCATAACACCTTGAAAAATAATTATAGTCATTAAGGTAATATATATTTTTTAGAAATGCAGTTTTTAAAAGGTAATTTTATTTTGGCCAAAATTTTATGTTATAACAAATAAATGATTTCAGGGGGAACAATTCTTGGCTATAATAGAAAAGATCTTTATTAAAGATCCTCGTTGGTGGAATTGGGAATCAAGGGATTATCATTCATACTGTCATAATCATAAACGATAATAGAAAATAATTTGTAATTTTTTTAAACATGAGTATAATAGCTTTATTCTGTATTTTCAGATGTCGTCATCAAGTCATGCTAGTATACAAGAAAAACTTTTGTTTCTTAATAAACGCCCTATTCGATCAAGGCATGTAGATTTTTCAAGACACTTATTTACAACGGACGATTATCTAATGGCGAGTATGTACCAAGGAATTGGTTATTCTATTCATCACAGTTAAATAAGCTGATATTTAGTGACAGTAAATCAAAGAATACGGGAACACGGAAACTCTTTGTCGCATTCTAATTCTGTTGACGCTTACTTTTAAGCAAGAAATAATGAAAATATCAAATATAAAATTAACTCGGACTTTGAGAATCAAAAAAATCAAGTTATAACTAATAGAATGATTGTTAAACGAATAATAGATATAATTTTGTTTTTTGCCCGTCAAAATATATCTTAAAGATGAGAAGTTTAGGTTGTTAAGACAGGAAGACATATCACTCAAAAGGGGAAAAGTTTCGAAACCTTGTCTATTTCTGTCTAGATATGATAAGGTAATGAAATCAGATATTCAAATTTGGCAGCTCGTTCAGAAAAGAACTGTAGACGCGGTAGAGGTGACATTTTTAAGTAAAACTACAGTGAGCCAAATTAGAACTATATTAGCAAACTATGTTAGGCATAAGATTGCAGCGCAAATTCGACAATCCAAGACCTTTCCATTTCAACTTGTTTCTACACAAGACGTTAGCGTTAGGAAATTATTTTGAGATATGTATATGAGGGGAAGGTTTTTGAGCGGTTAATATATTTAACTAATGTAGAAAAAACAAGTGGTTTAGCTCTCTTTAGTACCTTAAATAATGAACTAGGAGAGGTTAATCTTGATGTAAATAACATCATCGGCTATTCATGTGATGGAGCGGTAAATATGTCTGTAAAATATAATGGCTTGCAAGCGCAAATCCAAGCCAACGCACCATGCTCTGTGTACACATAGTATTATGCACGTTTTAAATTTGATGGTTGGAACAGAGAATATCGCAAAATATAAAACTTTTTTTTATTAGCGAAAATAAATTCAAAAACGGCAAAAACCTAGAATAAATTAGTAATACTCACTGGTGGAGTAAAGCTAAAGCTCTAAAAACACTCTTTTGCTCTTAATCTGATCAAAGTAATTAGTTATGTACTACACTTTTGGTTGTACTTTACTCTATTGCAACAAGCAATAACTTTGATGAGCTCCGAGGCGCGAAGTTTGATAAATGCTTAGACAGGGTTTGAAACCTTAACTATTGCATTCTTATACTTAAAATATTTGAAATTTGTACTCCTGCATCAAATTATTTGCAAACCAAAGGACTAGATTTTAATCAAGCATTTTACATAATTCAAGAGAATTTAAAATCAAAGACATTGATAAAATGTACGGATTCGTATAATGAAATAATCGAAACTGTAAAAAAAATTTATTACTTTTATAGAGAACAAAAGATGCTTCGAAAATACCAATATATTTATTGAAGCAGATTTCTATGTGATGCGGCAACGTAAAAAGAAATTATAGCCTGGAGAGAAATGCACAGGTGAAATTCATATTTTAAATGAAAAGGGTGCATTCAAGAAATTTGAAATATAGGTTTACAAGTAGTTTTTAATTAAATAAATCAAAGCTTGACTAGTCGATTTTTTGATCATGAAATTGTTTGTAAGGACTTTTTTTTATTTTTGAATTTTAAATTGATAAATGATGAAAATATTAAAGAAATCTGATTTCTCTCTATTGCCAACTTAACGGGAATTCCTCCGGTTATTCAAAATGAATCCAAGGTCTTTTGCGGATTTTAGCACGGGCCACATTGTTTATGACGTTGATGGGAGTAATCCAGTCTCTGAGTGTTCCTCAGAGAACTTTCTAGAGCAAGAAGCAATAAATTTTAATCAACAGTCTTGCTCTCGTTGTCTAAATTATTTTTTTAAGTTACTACATAGATATAATTTGCATACCTTTACATATAGTAACTTGTATATTGTTTGCAAGTGCCTCCCCAGCTGGCACTAAAGTAGCTATAACTGTTTTCACTACTACTCTTTAAGGGTTTTTATGAATTTATTACTAATATTCCTACTATATATCAATAACCTCTTTGGGTTACACCTTTTTAAGTATTATTTATGTATTTGTTACTGCGAATAATACTTTATATTAATTTCCTAGGTAAAGTAATTATATAATTGCTACCGCCAAGCAACTTTAATACGAAATTGACTCCAAGGTCGTTATTTCTTTTCAGTGACATAATAGTATTTTTCAAAGTTACTGCTTCTAATCTGTTTACTAAATTACAACTTTTAAGTATCAGAACCTTCCTGAACCTTGCAGCAACTACTCCATTAAGTCCAAATGTACTCCTATAATGTATTACTATAAAGTAAAATGGGTCGATGCAGAGTAGAAAAAATTATCGACAAATGTTACTTTTTGCAACTTAGAAGAAAGAATTTCAGTGATTATTTACTACATGGAAACTATTACCTCTTGTACTTGAGGTTCCGGAGATATGGGGCGCTGGTACGAGATTCGGTCTACAGTGACTTTATAAGGACAGTGGCGACAATAGAAGCCCACCCGCTATATTGATGCAAAATTTATAAAGGCTTAAATGGGCGCACACATAGTATCTTTAGTTTTTCGCAAAATATGACTAAATTAATCTACTTTAACACATTAGTACAATTAGATCAGCTAAAAGATTAACTAATGAAATTATTATTCATTTCAGTCTAATTTAAATTTTTAAATAAATTCGAAATTTACTTTACACTGTCAACCTCTATCAGCGTCGGTTGTGAATGTAGGTTAATGTTTTACTCTAATAATTTATGCGAACTATCTAGTGAAAACTTACTTTTTCATTTAGATTTTTAACAAATAACAATGTTTGTGCAAGTGATTAATGTTAGTTGTCTCCCAAATGAATTTAATAATGTTATATGTACTGAAGAAGGCCTACAAAATAGTTTCTTTTATGCTAAATGTTGGGAGCTTCTACCTCAAATTGGGGTGCTGAATAAACTAAAACATACATTAAGACATAAAACAATATTGTCTTTTACAGCAAAATAAAACCAAAATATAATAATGTTCAATATTTAATAACTTTTCTTGGAGCAAAAAAGCAGGTGAACCAGGCTTAAACGCATTTCTCCATATGGCCAATGGCTTGGAACTTATTGTTTGAATCAAATTAAATTTAAAAAATCACAAAAACTAATAAAATAATACACTAAAACAAGAAACCTCGTAAGAAAGCCACGTAGGCAAAAAGTAAACAAAACTATATTAGCAGCAATATGGCCGAACCAATCAAAAATTGGTTATCCTATTGTCGCCACCGTCCTCATATAGTCATTGTAATTCGATATACAGCCATTGCACTCCATTATATTCGGTCCGAATTTGTCAATCTCAATTAGTTGTGTATGTGTTGTAGACCACAACCTACGAGTAACAAGTTAAAATGGTAATGGCGTCACTTCCCATAAGATAAAAATAGTAGCTTTCGTCATCCATCCACATTTTATAGAAAATTAAAAATATCATAACTTGGTCATGTCATACCGGAACAAAACAACATAAAGCGGTATTTTAAGGAAACATCGTAACGTACCACATTAGTGTTCAAGACTTCAAAGTAATTTGGTATAAGTGACAGCTGCGTATTTAAAGAATCCAAAACTATAAAAGCATATGCGAGCAGTCGTAGACCCTTGATGTTAAGTAATTTTCTCAGTAAATAAATGCAGCTAACTTCAAAGTAAAAGTCCAAAAGAACGGCATTGTTTATTTGCATCTCCTATTTAGCTATGAGCTATTTAGCTATGATGTTTATTTTTGTGAGTATAAAGATTAAAAAAGCATACACATTAAACATCACGTTAAAAAAAGAATCACTCTTTCTAATAAGATATTTAATGGTAATTACTATTTAAATCAAAGTCCAAAATTAAATTTTTGAGATTTAAATTTTCCAATATATTTGACCAAAATGTATTGAAAATTAACCAATATTCACCAGAGAAGTTGCCTGCGTTTTAATTTTAGGTCCTTAGCATAGCTAGAAAACTAAGTGAAACGCATGTATTCTACCTCAATAACTAATAACGTATTCCATATGCGCACTACACCATTTTCCCAATTTGAGTGTTTGTAGTCGCCATAACTGTTTTGTTTGTATTAAAAATAACCATACACAATTTTCAAACGGATTAAATAAAGACAGAAATAAGGAAGTAACAAATACGGCGAATTATTACGATTCGTCTACTTAAATTGAACCACAAAATTCCGTACTATCTACGTAATAGTCACAGTAACAATTACATGTTATTCATGAAATGGTTACCCTAAAATTGTTCCCCATTTTGGTAATGACTAGGTAGTCTCAGCTTAAACAGAACGTAGCGACATCAAGTTCCAGTTACTTCATCGAAAATACTTGTGGTAACAATGACGTATTCATGCCTTAAAGTGCTACTTGGGTTTATAACTTTATGATGTACTTAATTTGCTTGTAAGAGGCTATTCTCCAAATTAAAAATTATTCTGACAAGCCTAAACTCCTTGTTGGGACAGCAGACTGTACAGGCTTTCTTGTTACTAAGTGTTGAAGCTGACCTGTTAAGAGATACTTAGAATATGAAATTATAATCGACATAGTTGCCTGTCCTTTTGAAAGGTAAACTAGACGTTTAAAGGATTTTGTATAAATTTCTAAGAAATTTCACTATATATTTTACGTATACTATATATTTCCGTACCTGTTTTGTAGTTTCAAATTTAATTTTTTGTGTTACTATATATTCTACATGTATAATATTTTTTGATTTTGAGTTTATATATTTTTTGTTAATAAATACATATATGTATGTTTGTATGTAGACTTTCTTAGTTTCTGTCTCCTTCTTAGGGTACAAATTGATACAAGTGAAGTCATTAAGAGAAGTGTATTCAAACGTATAATTTATTATTGGATCGGATTGAACTATGGAGAGTGACCTGGAGATGTTTGCCGTGTATACCGATTTTTCGGCTTTCGATAAAGTCTACTACTTAACTCTTTTAATCAAACTTGCAAATTTCGGGATACACGGCAGCTTGCTGGGATCAAAGAAAGTTATTTAAAGGACAGTAAGTAGCTCTGAACGGTGATCGATAGAATTATACAGTTGTTACCTCTGGGATGCTCCAGGGGTCACATCTGGGCCCCTTACTATGTAGTAATTTCTTTAAGGATATTATCACAGAATTGACCTTAGAAACCGATATAACTAAATAAGGTTATTGAGTACAAGTAGTAAGGACTAATTACTCAAAAAGAGCTAAAGAATTTAGGTTTTTTGCTACGTATTACTCATCGATTTTTTAAAGCCTTCTCATTAATTATCGTGTTTATTAATTTATTATCCTGTATATGTAAGTTATGTAGTTAGGCCTCAACTTAAATACGCGACTACAGTCTGGAATACAATGTACCAAATTTATATATCTCGAATAGAGTCTATAGAGAAAAAATCATTAACGTTCTAAATTACCATTTTATTAGAAAGGCCTTTAACGAAAATTTAAAATTTTATAAGATGTAGTTATTAGAGAGACGAGGAAATTGCTTTGATGTATTTATACTTCCCTCGTAAAAGGGCAAGTATTATGTAGGAACTGGTAAAATGTTGGTAAAAGATGGCGGAACAGAATGGCAACTTAATAAAATAATTAAAAAATCAGCCTGAAAGTCTACATAATGGACGGATTTCAGATTGGGTGCTATAATAATTGTGGTATAGAAATGAACTAGTAAAATTGTGGTACTAACTCAAGATGGCAGCCAAATAAAATTTTTGTAATGGTCTAAAAATCGCCCTCTCAGATTTTACATATATTCACGTTTTAGCGTCCCTAAGTGCCAAAAAATATATTTTATCAATTCGGTCGATCCGTCTGTCGGTTTGTCTGTCAGTTCATGCCATAGCTTAAAAACGACTTATCAGATTGACTTCAAATTTTAAGGATCATATGGGGATGACCTGGTAAAATTTTGGTAAAAATCCAATATACCAGAACAAGATGGCGGCTTCATGAAACGTAAAAAATTTATTACTAAAAAACTAATTATCAAATTGAGCCAAATTTTTCCACAAAAATCAAGTGTAACATAGGAATGAACTGGTAACATTTTGGTATGAATATAAGATTGCAAAACAAAATGGCGTACTAATAAAATATTTAAAAAATGAGCCTGAAAAAATTACTTATTAGTAATTTACTTATCGAGTATTGTAATCGTGACGGGGTCCCTAGTGTGTCTGTCTGTTCTCGGCATAGCTAAAAAACTACATGCCCGATTGATTTCAAATATTAGCCAAAAATTAAAAGTCACATAGAAATGACCTGGTAAAATTATGATAAAAATCTAATGTGACGAAACAAAATGGCGATCTAGTAAAATGTTAAAAAAATATTACTAAAAAACTACTTTTTACGTCAAATTTAGCACAAAAACATTAGGTAAATTAACTAGCAAATTTTGCTACGAATCCAAGATGGGGAAACAAAATGGCATGGCGGCTTAATAAAATATTTAAAAATTCAGCCCGAAAAAACTACTTAATAGATTAATTTCCAATTTTGTGCGAAAATTAATTGTGGCATAGAGATGAACTGGTAAAATTGTGGTACGAATTCAAGATGGCGAGACAAAATACCGCCCAAATAAAATGTTTGTAATCGTGAAAGAATTGTAGGTTTTACATATGTTTACGTTTTAGCGTCCCTAGATGCCAAAAAATTTGTTTTCTCAATTCCATTTGTCTGTCAGTTCGCGGCGTAGCTAAAAACTACTTACCCGATTGACTTTAAATTTTGGTCAAAAATGAAGGGTTAGGGAGGGAAGACGTAGTATTATTTTGCTAAAGGTCCAATATGACGGAGCAAAATTGCAGCCTAGGGAAATGTTGAAAAAAATATTACTAAAAAACATATTATCTAATTTACTTCAAATGTTCAAATATCAAGGAATCAAACTACTTATTAGAATAATTTTAAATCCATTAAGTGTGATATAGAGATAAATTGGTAAAACTGTAGTACGAATTCAAGACGAAGAAACAAAATGGCGCAGTCAAACAAAACGTGTAAAAAATTAATGCAAAAAATCTTTTTATTCAATTGACTTAATATTTTGCAGCAAAACTGAATGTAATACAGCGCCTAATTGGTATGAATTTAAAATGATTATAAAAAATGGCAGTCTTAAAAAATTACTGCAAAAAAAATCAATTTACTTTAAATCATGCCAAAAAAAGTGTGGCATAGGTAGAAACTGGTAAAATATTGGTATGACTCCAATATGGTAAAAGGACGATTCCAAAATGTTTTAAAAGGCAGTGTACTAAATGACTAAGTGCAAAACTAAATTGGGTTACACTTTACCATTCCTATTGAAAGGAACAATCCAAAACGAGGGAAGTTCCGAGTAAAAGAAATTTATCGATTTAATAAAATAATAAATAACGTAATCTACTCAGCATACTTTTGTATTATTACTGTCACTATTTATTTGGTACTTTTTTAACGATTAAATAAGGTAATTTATTAAAGCTCACCTTTGTTCTTAGTTTTTAGGAATAGGTTATTTTAGTCTACTTAAAAGTTAGTTTGCTCAACCGCAATGTCCAAATTTAATATAAATATATGCATCCTGTTAGAAAGCAGATCAATAAATACATAAATGCAGGAGGGCAGTAAATTCTTTAAACACCTTAATTTTTTCGTCGATTAAAATGTCGGCATCATCTGTTAATGACGCAAAAATTCTTTTAAAGGTCTGACTTTTCCTTTATTGTCGGAAGCAGCCCGTAAATACGTGGAATGCTGGCATACTTAGACATAATGAGAATCTTAACTTCGATGCCCGTTACGATGTCCAATTAATGCAAATAAATTCTTTATTATTTCTTGTTTCAGCTGCTGAACCTGCTAACCAAATTTCTGAATCTTAAACTTTATGCATATTGGCCAGCAAAATTATCAGAACATCATTTTCAGAGATCATTTATTAACTTGATAGCACTTTGCCAATATGAAACATAATCCTGGTATCAGCTGTTGACCAATATAATCAGCTTCGTCACTTTTTACGACATGATTTCCTTTGTTTGATATAAATAATACTGAATCTCAGCGGTTATAAAAATTTTTTACACTAGAGAGTATCTAGCTTAATTAGGCTGGTTTAATTCAAAAAATTAATCAGACATGTTGAAAATAAAGAAAAAGTAGATGCTTCACGAAAACCGTTAATAAAATGGGTGCAAAACTCTTTATAACCGTTATTAATGTGGTTCAATAAATCAGGTAATTCGATTCTATCGTTGACGTCAGAAGTTTGATTGGATGTAATATATGTATTAACGCTACCTCCGTTTATTTGTGGTGTCCTTTTTTTTCGAAAATTACACGTTCATCATGTTCGCCGAATAGTTTTTACATTCTGCGTATAGAAACATGACTGTAATAACATAGGTATTTTTTCTTTCCCATTCTTTATCTTACTGTAGAATGAAAAGTGTATTATTGGTGAGAGTTGTATAAGTGTGTATTTCTTTGTAACAATAAAAGAATGGTCATGTCCTTGAACATTTATCATATTAATGTAAGATGGTAACTTTAATAAATTTAAACCTGCTGTTTATAATAAATACGTATCAGAGACATGGATGGCTTCACGCTGGTATCCCGGATAAATTGGTGGCGTTGGTTGATATGTTCGTAATTCTCTGAATACAAGCGTTATTCGTGTCCGTGATGTGCATCATACCGAGCAACAGTACGAATCTATAGTGGGTAGCGTACATTAGCGATGTATCGTTGGGTCTTTATATCGTCCTCCGGACTTTCCTGTTGAGGAATTTCTAACGGAGCTTGAGAATGTCCTAACTACATTGGTGACAAGCATTCTATGATTTAAATATCAATATGCCTGATCTAAATAGCAGCCACAGATGATTTAGTGCATGTCTTCGAATCATTCGATCTTCGTCAACTGATTAGTGAACCTACTAAATATACTGCGCGCACTGCCAAACCTTTAGACGTACTAACCTGTCTAAATTATAATCTTAAAATTACTTTCAGTGTATCTAATTTTTGTCATATCACTAGAATTAAAGTTAAAATAACGCCGTTTGTGCATACCTTTAGATACAGATATAATGTTGATATCAAGGTGTCTCCTATAAGAACGGTCCGAATATCTCAGTGGCTCACTGTCGCAATAAAAATGCTTATGCATGAGCACCTTGCTGAAGTTCAAAAAGTACGGGACTGGAATCGTTATCAGGCACTAAGGAATTAGGCTAATTATGCAACTAAAAGGGAAAAGAAGACCTACCTCACAGACAAGATCTCATCTGGTAATGGCTAAACCTTCTGGAGAGAGTTAATTAGATGTATTTTATTTTCAAAAAATTGCAATCTTCTGTTAAGCCTCCCTGATCTCGAGCAATTAAACTCTTATTTCTTGGGCGTTTGTCCAACTTCGAAATAACCTTACAGAAGGAACCTTCTCTTTTGTGCTTACAAATAGTAATGAGATTCACCGAGTCCTTCCCTCCATCAAGTCTGAATGTGTGGGGCCAGATGGAATTGGAATAAATATGTTTCTTTATTGCTGACCACTGATTTATATTTTTAATTTATGTATTTCTCACGGTACATTCCCAGCCATTTGGAAGGAGACGTATGTAGTTCCGCTGCAGAGGGTTGCCATTCCGCTCAATTTTACAGATTTGAGACCAATTAGCTTGCTCTACGTGCTCTCGAAGATACTCTTAAGGATATTGGATACATAGATTCGTGACTACTGTAAGCGAATTATTGTTTTGCCTGCATACCTGTAAGGGTTTCGACGTGATCATAGTTGCATCACTGCATTAGCCAAAGTAACCGATGACATCCAGACGGGGATCGACTTAACGATTATGGTTGACTAATCTAAGACCTTTGACCGCATCAACCATGACTTACAGTTGCCTTTACTAAATTTTGTGGGATTTTCGGGTGTACCCTTAACTCTCTTGAGGACATATCTGAGTGATCGTTCTCAATCCGTTAGGCACCGTCGCGTAACATCTAAATTTTGCAAGGTAATTTCTGGAGTGCCGCAGGGCTCTAGCTTGGGACACTTACTCTTTTCCCTTTATACATCTCAATTTACAAAAATCTAACGCTATTGCAGTTACCATACATATGCGGAAGTAACTCAACTCTATTTCTCGTTTAACGAGCCTCTTCGTCGAGATGTCGATCGACAAATTATTTGCTTATTTAAGCAGTATTTGTTTATCATCTTCAACTGACTGTTCCTTAAATTACCCTGGTCAGGGTAAACTAGTCGTTAATATACAAAACATAACAACGCGCAATGCATTTAGACACATTAAGACGAAGTTTGCCGATCAAAGGGATTCAGCGTGTTTAAATCGTGATTCGGTTATGTTAAAACAAAATCCTGGTAAAAAAATATTCGATTTTTATGATAGTGTCTTACATATCATAAATCTTTTCTGTTCATTCATTGATGGCATTGATTAAAAACTTTACAAAGAATTAGCTTTAAAAATTTTCTTAAGTGGATTGTGCAAACCATTAGGGCAATAATAAGTTGAATGAGGCCTGAAAATCTTATGCAAACTTTAAAATTTGCAGCACAAGAGTATACTGAACCGCTGCCATTAATAAAAAATAGCAATAACAGTAGCCATAACATTTTTAAGCTACATCAAAATATCCAACCAACTTTTGTACGAAAATTATTCTTTAGCGCGAATATGCCACTCAATGCATTGAGGCTCAATTATCCATCTCAGCCTATAAATATAAGATCCAATTATAACAGACCTCATCAGAGATTTTTTTCAAATTTTCAAGTTTTTGGTAAGCCAAGAACTAACGTATAATTTGCTTTTAAAGAACTTTACAATACAGAAACTAAAAACGTGCTCCATTATGAACAATATTCGTAAAAAAATGTTCACATTCCAGTACCAAAGAAATGGCGATATTATAATACCACATCAAAAATGGGTTTTACGTTAACAGCAGTTCTTAACAATACAAGAGGTAATTCTAGACTTCTCAGAACTTATAGATGTTTTAATGCAAAATAATATGAAAAAATAAATTTAAAGAATTTTGATTGATTGTTCGGAATTTAAATTTTCTAAAATTCAGAACAGACCGTTTAAATGCAGGAGAACAAGCAAAACATTTAAAACTTATTCATTGATATTTGGAATTTTTATAATGAACATGAACAATTGACCGTTACAAGTGAGATTAAACATTGCATAAGAACCTAGTATAAAATCCTACCGTATTGAAAATCGTGTATCTACCCCTTTAAACACAAAGAATAGAGTAATAAATAAAAACATTCTAGATCAAAAAATATTACGACCAAGTAGTTCACCATGGTGTTCACCCATTTGCGTCGTGTCCAAGAAAGAAGGAAAAAGGAGGATTGTAGTGGACCTAAGAAGACTGAACGCTAAAAGTTTCGCTGATAAATACACTCTCCCGAATATAACAAACTTAATAAACAAATGCCAGTTTTTGGAATAAAAAATGCACTGGCGACATTTCAACGTATCATAGAAAATAAAAAATATAAAAAAATATAAATATAAAAAATGTTTTTTTTGAGAACGGAAATAACATATGTAGGCCACGCTGTTAAGGCAGATATTATTAAACCAAATCCCGATAAACTAAAAGTAATCAAAGAATTTCCCATGTCAAAAACAATAAAGCGGTTTTCTAGATTTACTTAGATATTATATAAAAGACTTCGCTAGAACCACAAAACCGCTCACAAAATATCTTAAAAAATAACTAAAATCAAATATGATAAAGACTTTATAGAATGCCTCGAATTACGTAAAAATATATTAATGAACAGACCCAATACCCAAATTTTTCTAAGACAATTAATTTAACGACAAATGCTAGCAATCTAGCAATTGCGGTGTTTACAAGGGCTAATTGAACATGATTTACTAGTCGCATTCGCGATCTTTGAATATTTCAGAAAGAAATTATAGTATTACCGAAAAAGTGCTTTTGGCAGTTGTATGGGCAACAAAGTATTTCCGTCCGTATATTTTTAAAAGAAAAATACCCTAAATTACAGATCTTAAGCCCCTGCAATGACTAATAAATCAAAAAGATCCTAGTTCTAAATTACTACGTTCCAGAATAAAAGTAGATTTTATTACAAAATCATTTAAAGAACGGGTAAGTTAAACATTAATCCAAACGCACTTTCAAGAATCGAGTTGCATACCAAAGAAATGGAAGACATATTTTCACTTAAATCATTTATAGAAAACTTCATTAAAAACTTTACAGGACATACATTCAGAAAATGAAAATTTATTCCAAATATCGACCTTTGCACATGTAGATGACAATAAACCTGTGCGCAAAGTTAACCACATCGCACATCACCAAACAGTTGATGACAAACAATCCGAAGACAACATGACATTTCATAGAAACCAAAGTGAAGATCCTATAGTAGCAATTCCAACTAACGATATTCCAGTAAAATTATGAATCAAATCAAATAACAATTTCCTCTGTATTTCATTCACCTGCATGACCTAAGACAACAAAATTATTCGAGAAAAAACGTCGATTTTTTTTAGAAATTTCTAAAAATAACTTTGGAAATGAGATTTTAAACCTTTAATATAGTGTTAATTGTGCCTGATATATATTATTTATATTTTAAGAAAGCAGAAAAGTAATTTTTAAAAGAAATAAATAAGGGAGACGACACTAAGTTGTTCGAAATCAATCAAGACGTTTATATTAATAAAACGTTTAGATAAAAACTTGCTGACAAATTGAGAAAACCAACAAAGATTGATGTGTAAATAAAAACGGTAAAACGGTAAGCAATATCGTACCAGAGTTCATATGGACAATTCAAAACGACCTTTAAGGCAAACATACAGCTATGATTAAAACAAACATTATATTTTAGAATAGTGAAGACTCTCTCTCATTCTCTTTCATTTTTTTCCATGTTGTTTGGAGATCTATTTCGAAAACAAAAATGTGCTAAAAATGTTGCTGCTGGGGTATGGTCCGATTTTAGACCAGGCAGCATGTCGTGCGTTTTGTCTGCATACTAATGTTGTCTTACCAGGCATATAACTTTTCAATGTATCAAATGAATAAATGCTGTTATGGTCGGTGCCTGGGCTATTGAATCGCTATGGCAATCGTAGTCGATTTTCGTTTGCATAAATCATATGATGAGACAATATGAAATATATCTTTTATATTTATATTAAATTAAGACAACTTTGTGTAATAATTTATGTTTAATATTTTCAAATTTCCTTAACTGATTTCAAATTCTTTAGAAACTATACATGTACATTTTTTTTCCTCAGCGGCGAATAAAGCGAATAAAGCAGAGAGCCGTTAATTTTTTTCACATTATGTGAAAAATAATACTGCGACACCAGTTTGTTTTAAATAGTAGATTTGTGGTCAAAATAAGGCACAATGTCACGAGGAATGTTGTTAATTTCCTTAAACAGATTCTCCTGTTCAGGATTTTCAATCAGATATGTTAAATACTTTATACTTTACATTTTTGATACACTTTAATGAACTGTTATTCTTTGCAAAAGAAACAATTTTTAAGCTTTTGCAGTTATTTGGTTAACTGTCATAATGTTTCTTGATTACGTTATGAACGAAGCGACTTCCATATTGACAAATTGTTTTTATGACGTATGCCAAGAAATTTGTTGTAAACTTTAAAAAATATTTTTTTGAGCGCGCCATATTTGCCACCATTTTGCTCACAACAAAGATTATATATCTCAATTCATCTTTACTGTAGTATTAGTAATGTATATATATATATATATATATATATATATATATATATATATATATATAATACATCAGCTAATATCAATTCGCCATATTATTTTTATATAACTTCAGCTTAGGGAAACTAAAACATATACATGACTATTTTAATTTTGCATGACTTTATTTTATAGCTTAATACGGGCATTCTCCTGATACCTAATATGAACAATGTTAATAATCAATTAATGTTTGACTATCATGTATTTACTATTAAGTATTTTATTTTACTATGCCATGAGTAAAAGAAGAAAAACAGACCGTAATCTTACAAATTACTACCACGAAAATATGATTTTTTTAAATAGAATATTTTTTTAGGCGCTTATTTTCACTTTATTTTATCCGAGCGCGAAAAAAAAATGGAAATGTAATTGAATATCGCACAGGTTGTCAAATACTATACATAAAAATATAGAGACCAATGTTTTTTAAAATTATATGGTAGCGATGTTTGGAAGTCATTTTCCTTGCCTGCTAAAGCCAATATTTTCATTTTTATGATACATAACAAAATACAGCCAATATTTACAATCACTTAGTCACAAAAAGAATATATAACTCTATTTCCCTTTACTGTAGTATTAAGATTGATTACATAATAAATTATTACAGCTGATATTAATTCACCACATAGTTTTTCATATATAGCATCACTTTCATTATCGCTTAATAATGCTATTTCGCTGAGAACTTTTATTTTAAAAGAATGAAGATGCACAATAAAATAGTGTCAAAAAAAAAGAAGAACAGAGACCTAACCTAAATTAGCATTATCAAAGTACATATAAAATTCTGAAATATTATTCTTTTTTTCAGTATTTTCACATTTGCAGGTGATGTAATATTATTTGGCAGGGTGTTATAAAACTTTATACAGGATAATATGGGCTCTCTATGTCATAGTCAATCTGTGTCTTGGATAAGTATATTGTTTTCGGGTTAAGCAGTTTGTAACTCATTTCTTTCAAATAGAGAACTATTTTTAAAGAAAAACAGTATATATTCCTGAAGGTAAGTGATAGTAAGCAAGTTATTTTCTTAGTAATATATTTTATTAATTTCTAAATGCATTCCAAACCCTTTTTTAAATACTTCTAGGATGCCATGAAAAATAATTAAAAAAACTTTTGAAAAAGCCTGCTAGCATGGGCGAAACGTCAAGAAGATAGCGTAGTTTCATTTCACATATAGTATTTGTACCTACTTTACTTGACAGTATTTTCATGTTTTTTTTTGTCAGATTAATTAGGTTTATTTAATCTTAAGTATACTAATTTTTAACCTTTTCAGCAACATTTTCTTTTTGAGTCTAGTTATCGTTAGTTACGATTATTATTATTATACAGAAATAAGTTATTATTGTAAAAAATTAAGCTTATCAATGAAATAAAAATTTCATTTCATTGAAATTTTAGGTAGTTTTTAATCCAAATTGTAGCTGTAGTCAGATATACAAGAAACCCACTGTCAATTTCAAAGCATCAATAACATAGCAAACTTTGAACTCAAACCCCTGGATTAATATAAGGGCATTGGTATAAAAGGTTTATTATGTAATACCGAAAATTAAATAATATTTAAAGTTAAAGACATACATTTGATTTTTTCATCTATTTTTAGCTAGGCTTCCTGAAATAATGTATCACACTAATTGGTTCTAACCTTAATCATAATAGTCTTTTAAAAATATAAGCTAACAAATCTGCATCCTAAATTTTAATGTAAAAATCTAATTGAATATGCCACGGAAAACCGGTAACAAACTTCTTTCATTTTGGCTGGCCATCGCTTTGAATTTTGGGACCTTCGCGGTCTCGCAAAGTTCATTGCTATGGCCCTTCTTATCAGTTTATTTACGCAAAACAATTTTTCCTAAGGTAGCGAAACAGTGGCAACATTATAAAGTAGAATTGTCAGATAATCTACTTTAAAAATTCCCCGCTACTATTTCATAAGTCGCTATGATTCAATGCAATTGCAGGGTTTTGGAGATATATCCAGCATTGGGTATGCTGCATGTATCTATTTTATTTTTGAAAATTCTTAGAATCAGATTAATAATTTTTTAGTTTGTGTTGAGAAGAAATTAACACCTTTAAAATCTGTCACTTTGCCTCGACTTTAGTTATGTGCAGCTGTCTTATTAGCAACGCTGATGCAATCAGTTTTAAAGGCTTATTCAGAAATCAAATCTGACGTTTCCGCAAGGTTGGATTGATCAGTGATCCTAGCATGGATAAAACCATCACGTTTTGTTGCCAACCGTATATGCGAGATTCAGCCAATCGTTGCTCCTGAATTATGGCATCATATTGCCTCGAAAGACAAACCGGCAGATTGCTGTTAAAGAGGGATACTTTCCTGTAAGCTAGTAGACCTTTCTTTGTGGTGGAAAGGTCCTTCATGCCTGTTTTTTCCAATTATCTTAGATCCTGCTGAAAACAATTACGATGATACCCCCTTTTCGCGAACGAATTGATATTTTAAAAATCAGTGTGGCTTTGCAGAAATTGTCTCTTCTTGTTGATACTCAGGGAAAGTAGTTGCTTGACCCATTGCGCATTGTCTTTTAACCAACTGAATTGAAATCTCATTGGGTCCGGGAAGTCCTGATCCAAACGATTTGCTGCTCTTTACCAATAAACACTTTTTAACAATTGCCTCCTTATCTTGTGTTTTTGATCCGGCAGTTGTTGACGCACTTTCACCTAATGTTTTGGAAAAACTGCACAACGACTATTCGAATATCAATATAGAAAAGGTATTTGATATATAGAAAATAACAAAAATAAATTGCCCTTTTACTTTGCATCAAACATTTTTTTTGTCTTTCTAAAATTTAATAATCTTTTTGTTTATATGAAATCCAGACTTTAGTTTCTTGAATATTAAACATTTGGATCGTTGGCAATTGTTGATGCACTTTCACCTAATATTTTAGAAAAACTGGCACAACGACTATTCGAATGAGCTATATCAAGGTAGAAAATAACTAAAATATTTTTATCAAATCCAACCTAAAGCGTTAGTTGTTATTATAAAAGGCAACTTAAAACTCTTACTAAAATGGCGGCATGGTCAAGTTAATTTCCTTTTCCCGGAAAAGATGTGTCATCTAAAAAATTGCCCTTTTACATAGCATCAAACAACCAATTTGTGTTGTTTCAATTTTTTTGTCTTTCTGAAGTTTAATATTTTTTTTTGTTTATATGGAAAACTATTATTTAACAGGTAAATTTTAATTTATGCCTGAAAATGCTGTGGCATTTTGGTTTGCAGTAATGTACCGTTTTTCTCGGTATTCTTGTTGTTGTGGCATCAACGGTTGTGCATGATTCTTTGGCGCTCAATGTCTCCGGATCGTTCCCGAGAGAAAGCAAATTTTCTCAAAAATTAAAATTTAATACTCTCGCATTCTTATGGATAGATAGTTGCGCGCTTCATATGTAATATTCTAAAATCATCTCTCAAATAGAGTCGTTTAGATCAGACGGTAAACTACAGGTCCTACATACCTGTGTAAAAATCAACTAAGACACACAACGTAGGTGTGAGAAGTAGGCCGATATCCAGCCAGATGAACGTACCGTTTTTTTTTAGTATTTGCGTCAATTTTTATTTTTATTTATTTAAGTATTTGATGATAAACTTAGGCGCCACTGTTAGTGTATTTCATTAAATCGCTAAAGCAATTCTGGACAGTTTAGGAGAGCTAATACGAGCTGTATATACAATGATACGCGAAAAATTAATACCTATCATAAAAACGCTTTGGTCAATATACCAGTTGAATTGTTCTGCAGTGGAATTTAAGTGAATATTCTAAATCGCATTTTTGATCATTTCCCAGTTTTTGCATTCATTGAAAACCTCCAAAATAAGCTTAAATATTAACTTTTAATAAAGCTGGTAACTCATAAAATGCCTCTGCAAAGGAAATCAAAGCTTGCGAAACCTGCATTCGACTATCTAGAATACTAATAGAGTAAGTTCATTTAATTATTTCAATAAAACAATGACTGTTCTAAGAAAATATTTTACATTACCAAAAAAATCAGCATCAATTGTATTAAATGGAAAAAGAACTATGGTTGAAATTTCAATATATATGTTTTACAGGATCATATGCATGCTCGCCTAACAAACAAGTATATGTATTTTCATCTCAAATTTGCTGAAAATCCCTAAATCTGCGAGGTTGCGAGAATTTTAGCAAGATTAGTGGATAATATTTGTGTTGCAGCTTTTAAACAAAATTTGCATAAATAGTTAAATTTATTCTGATCACGTTCTTTGTCCATTTAAGCCGTGGAAGTAAACAAGTATGACAGACTGCTGTTCACTATTTACAGCTATTTTTGTTACAAAATAAACTAAACATTTTAAAATCTAGAAAATCTCTAGAAACAATGCTAAAATAATAGCGTGAATTTATAAGATAATATATTCTAAAAATATAATCTGCTTAACTCCTTTTATCTTCCGCATATTCTTTTTTTCTTAATAAAATTTTACTATAAGGGAAGTGTCATTAAAAGGGTTTATCTTCTATTTTACCGAAAACCCCGAGATTTAAACCAAAAGCAAACGCCACAACGCAAGGAAATAAAAACAGAAATTAAAAGCGACGAATATCCTTAGGATTTGTTTGTAGTAACAAGGCGATTTAAGTTAAAAATGAAGAAATAATTTTAAAGCGGTGTTTCCGACAGAAGGTAATTAAGAAAACTGAAATGTATTAAATTAGTTTTAAAAGTC
The DNA here is from genome assembly GCA_030620095.1 of Kuschelorhynchus macadamiae. Classification (NCBI taxonomy): domain Eukaryota; kingdom Metazoa; phylum Arthropoda; class Insecta; order Coleoptera; family Curculionidae; genus Kuschelorhynchus; species Kuschelorhynchus macadamiae. Next base: position 129,305 of record JAUTXW010000330.1, read on the forward strand.
ATATTAAAAGTACTTAAGAAAGATAATTAAGTAGAATCTATTGCATGCATAGCTATTTCCTTAAATTATTTTTTTTTTCACATTTCAAAATCTTTTTTAATTTAAAAATTGACTTAACACTGCTTTATAAAAGCATTTTTTTATGTAATTTAGGCAATTATATTACAAACAGAAAAGCAACCCTAAACATGCAATGCTAAAGATAAATGATGCGTTTTGGTTTACATGTTATAATAATTAATAATTTATGAATAATAATAACTGTTATTCGTACACGAACACTCTTATCTGTACATTTCGTTACAAGGGATGTCCCGGGTAAAAGCCAGTTTGCCTATTTTGTGGTAATGTTATAAGATAAGAAAGTGTAATACTAGGTGTTTTTATATTGAGGGGAAGTTAAAACTTTTCTACAGGGAGAATTGATCTAAATTACAATACCTGGGTAGTTAGGGAGGTTGCAGTAACTAAAAAATTTTATGGTGCTTTATACTTATGAAAGTGGAGACTCGCTTTCTCCGTTTTAAGCCTCATGTTAGTCTAAACCCAATGACCTACTATACTTCGCTTAGATAGTTCATACAGGCAAGTTCATACATTCACCACATCAATCTCTTGCGTTGCCATTTATTCGTTGTATTAGTACGCATCCAGCATTTTAAAATAACATGAGACTTTAAGAAAATTTTCTAGTTCAATAACTAGGTTACATCCAAAATATTAGTTAAATATTCGGAATAATTTAAAATTACGTAAATCTCATAATTTGGTATTTTTTACTTAAATACCTACTATTACCTTTAATACCTACAATTTCCTATTTATTTGAATTAATGTGTTTATTATTATTTATTTATGTATTACATAGTTAATGCAATAGATGCAGTGTCTAGCTATTGACTATGCTGAACCGCAACCCCCGCATATGCAAAGCATGTTTCCCATCCTCAGTGTAAACTGATAGGAATAATATTTTCTCTTTTGTATAACTATTTGTTTAATGTAAAATGTTTTTTATGTATCATATTGCTTTAAAATGAGCAACAAAGCTAGTTTACTTTAAACAATATGTTATGTTTATGTATTTTATATCCATATCCATATATATATATATATATATATATATAGATATATATATATATATATATATATATATATATTTGGAAACTTTATTTTTAGTAATAGTTAGTTTAGTTAGTTAATAGTAAGACACAATTATTTATATCAAGTCAAAGTTTCGCTCATTGTGTTGAGCTTTCTCAAGACTTTATTTTAGTTTGCTTGATCCGTAAAAAAGTATTTTTTACATTAAAACAAAAAACATAGGAAAAATATATACAAAGACGCAAACATTATATACATACTAGGAACATTAAAAGGTTTAAAAACTTAAAATTGTTTCATTAATAATATTATATATGCTACTTTTGGTAAAATAAAATGTTTAGTTTTGACAAAACACACATATTTAAGGACAAACATTTAAAACAAACGTTTAATACTTAATCTTATAGTACGCACCTTGGAAAAGCAATTTACATGTTGTGGTGTAAATGATATTAGACTGATCGAGTTTGGAGTGTTTCAGTTATCAATTTTTTTTTTAGTAATAAAACGGTAGAATTTGTCTAATGTTTAGCTAGCTGTGAAGCAAATAATATTTTTATAGATATACAGAGGCAAGTTTATTTTCTATTTAAAACGTATACGGGGAAAATAAGATTTTTCAATTTTAAATGCTCTCTGATTATTTAATTAGGTTGAAATACATTTGGCTGCATTCTCCTTTTTATTTCTATCATTTCTTTAAATATTAATTTACGATAATTCTTATCTTGTGCTAAAATCTCGGTTGCACTGAAATGAAACTCATGTTTTGTTGTTTGTTCATGCTTGTGAAGGGCAGTAGAGGCATTTTTAATATACTTGTGGCCTTTAATCCTATTTTCTAAGCATTATGTTGTCATTCCGATATATTTTTTAGAATAATTCAAACTCGGAATTGAATAAACTAAATTTGATTTCTTTTTTTGTGGCACTCTACTTTTTAATGGGGTATAAGGTTATGTTATATTTTGAAAGAATGGATTTCAATTTTTCTGATAAATTATTTGTGTAAGGTAGTGCCACGTACTTAGGTTTTTAATTCGATTTGACTTCTTATTGTAATACAGATAAGTTTTTCGTTTAATAATTCTTAGAATATTTTTTTCTGAGTAATGCTTATCTATTAACGTTTGTTTAACTTTTTCCAGACTTTCTGGTCTGTATTCTGGAGAGGTTAGTGTGATTGCGCGGTCAGTTAATCCTATTATCATCCTAATTATTTAGTTTTTAAGTTGTTTTGTGCTAGATTTCTAATTAACGTTAAATCCCAAAAATTAAGTTCATTATTTTCTTCAATTTCTATAGTGAATTGTAATTTAGGGTGGAAATTATTAAAAACATTTAGTAGTTTATTTATTTTGTCTTCTGTCTTCATATATATATATATATATATATATATATATATATATATATATATATATATACATATATTTATTACTCGGCCTTACTATAATAAGACAAAAAGAAAATAATTTAAAAACTAAATGGTTTACAAAAGAAACTTGGTCTGGATGATATCTTAGTTTCAATTCCCACCATCCATCCAAACAAAAAAGAAGTGTTGTGATTGGTTTAGTTGACCGTGCCATATCTTTAACGTATACCGTCCTGAAGCCCTTAATAAAGTTAAAGAGACCTTGAACGCAAATCATTTCTCAGAAAAACTGATAAAAAGAATTATCAAAGGACGTACATATATTATAACAACCATAACGAAAACGTAAAACAAGATAATACGCAAAAAAATATATTGCAATGCCATACACATCTCATATATCTGAAAAACTAAAACATATCTTAGGAAAATATAACATAATTGTGTGTCATAAAGCCCAGAACCTGATAGACTCCCTATTTACAAAATTAAAAACTAAAATTCCTAAAAATAAAAAATCCAATCTCGTATATGAAAACATATTGGTATGCCAACCCAACTTTTAGAAAATAGAATAAAAGGGCATAAGTATACAAAGAATGCATCCACTGCATTACACAAACATGAAAAAAGCACAAAACACGAATTTAATTTTTCTGAAACCAAAATCATTGATGAAGATAACCTGTATCAGAAATTAATTATCAAAGAAATGATTCACATAAAAAAAGGAAAAAATGCAGTAAATGACAAACAAGACAAAAAAATTTAAGTCAAATATACCACAATTTGATATTTTAGTATAGTTTTAACTTTGTCTAAGCCGTTATTTTTAAAATGTTGTATATGATTGTGAATGTCTGATTCTACTCTAAGGTTTAAATTAAAAAATAGCAAAAAATTATCTTTAAATTCCTCAAAAAAACGTACTACGATAAGAACACCTTTTTACCTAAAACTGTGCCATGAGTTGCCTGGCAAACCACTAACTTGCTACCTATCATTCAAATATAAATAAATAACCAACATGCATTTTTCGAGGTATGTAACTTTATTTTATTAATTTTGTAATAATTATTGTCAATAGTATAAAAATTTTAAATCAGTTTTAGAAAAATTGTAAATGTCTTTTTATAATTAGACCACTAAATGTTTTTTAAATTAATTGTAGATAGGAAGGAAAGGAAAACCATATATACCAAAAAAAAAAATAAAGGAATGAGCAATTTTTGAGAAAGCCTACTAACATAAGTAAAACGTCAAGTTAATCCCATTGTTTGATTTTGCAAATAAACATATACCGAAGAAAGAAGTCTATATATATATATATATATATATATATATATATATATATATATATATATATATATAACTTTGTCTTATATATATATATATATATATATATATATATATATATATATATATATATATATATATATATATATATAAGACAAAGTTGCAAATTCGCAATGTGAATCGAATTATTCGAACAGCAGAAGGTTTTGTCAACAGTAACTCTTTTTCAGTGAGTGATATCTTTAGATATTTTATCCTCTTGTCACCTCTGCCCGAACAAACTATAGCAAATATGTCTATTTTTTTCCTTGACTGTACAATTCACATTACTTCATAGAGTTTGGCCTTAACGTCAGTATAATATATGTTTAGATTTTTTGAGATTTTTTTTAATTAAAATCCTCAACGCAGGCATTAATCAAAAAGCACAAGATTAAGACCAAACTCTTGTGTTTGTGAAATTCTATTTTGCCTTTTGTATCAATGACTTTTCTTCAAAAACATCGCTTAAATTCTCTTCAGATCATCCTATAGTTGCTTGTTGTCTGGATATTTACCAACATAAATTCCCATCTACATTGCTGGGCATTAATAGCTTTCTCCAAGGCAATTTTGAAGACCTATATTTCCAAAAAAAAATGAGATGGGGTTTTCAGTGTTTTTAGGGTTTTGATTTAAATAACCGTTTTTAATGACAGTGTCATATGTTGCAATAAAACATTATATATAGCATATACAATGATCCCTCCTGCAAAAATGTACAATTATCGCAATCGTAAAAATTTGTTTAAATAAATTAAAGAAAAATAATTTAATAAATTTAATTTAAATTTTAAAAAAAATAATTTATTGTCGTTTGACATCAAAATTCTACGTATAGAAATATCTAATTTAAACAAGCATTTTTCTCAAAATTAGTACAAGTCTTTTTCGTTTTTATTATATGTAAGTCTAGATACATATATTGCTAATATTATAACTAAATTTAAAATGTTTCTAAAGATTGGGCAAATAAAAATATAACATTAATAAAGACATTTCCTGGCCGAATTCCCCGTGATTTTCTTACGTTATATATATATATATATATATATATATATATATATATATATATATATATATATATATTTCTTTGAAAGGAACGTATTTCATAAAACTTTTGCCTTAAGGAATTAGTAAAGAAACTCTTATTACTAAAGGAGTTAAAACCTTATTAAAACAGTAAAACATAAATAACGTATCAAACAAAACACTAAGTTTCCTTAGTTAGTAGCTCCTGTTCCCTATTTTGCATTTGTATATGCGGCCCATATTATTTAGTCTGCATATATTATTATAGATCATACACGCATGCCTAATCTAGCTAAAAATTAAATCAATCGACGGCAACAGCGCCAGAAAACAACAAAACATGAACAGGGTCACGCCCACCGTGCGTCGGTTTACTTTTTTAGCGCACCATCGCGTATGTGTGTAAAGTCATCCTATAGATTGATTTATTTTGCAAATATATCTGTAACCTACTTAAAACCAAATAAATTTGTTCGAAATTCGATATTCAACATCGACATAGATTGGGTTAAATAGTACATAACCAATAATATGTTACCGATTTGTAAATTACTTAGAGAACCCGTAGCACTCACCTATTCCAGTACCTCAAAAACACACAGAGTACACTCACATTGACAACACGGCGACTTGAATCATATTAGCAGAATGGCGGTTTCGAGTAGAAAACATATAATACATACAGGAAATATTGAAAGTTAAAAAACTATAAAATTGTCATTAATGATATTAAATCTAAACCATATTTTTTTTATTTTTTTTATAGAAAGCACATCCTTAGTGATACTACAATGTCAAAACACACATATTAACACAGTTTACGATTTTTTAACATTTGAGTTAATTAAATATGAGAAAAAAAAATAATTTTACCAAAAATAAAAACAAAAAAAATTCTCGAAACTTTTATCTCATTACTGATTACATCGCCAGTGTTGAAAGTATCATTCATGCTAAACGAAATTAAGGACTTAATCCTCGCAGACGTAGTAAATGTTGTCATAAATCACAAAATGAAAATTACTTACAAGAATATTACAAACAAAATTTCAAACTAAAATCCAAAAACAAAAAACTTTGTTAAAGAAAACCCTTAAATTAAAATATTCTAACGAGATAAATCTAATAAAGCAGTCGTAATGAATTCAAATGATTATGCAAATAAAATGATTAGGCTAGTTAGTGATACAAATACGTATATTTCAAAACAAAAATAATACATTAATTAAAAAAATATTTAAGCAAAACAGTTATCAAGGACAATGTAGCCAAAAAATTAATTAGACATAATGTTGTTGCCCCAAAAATGTATAGTTTACCTAAACTTAATAAAACAGGTAAACCTCTGAGACCAATTGTTTCTTGTCTACACTTTCCATTTTACAAACTGTAACAATAGGTATATATCGGAATGCTTGTCATAAATTGCGGAAAATTTGATTATTTTATAAAAGATTTTTTTACCTTTAAACCATTTATTGATACAATTAAATTCCAAATAATTAGAATCCTGTATCGCTTAATGTAGTTTCGTTATATACCAACATCCCAAACGAATTAGTTCCTCAAATAATAACAAAGAAATAGGACACGTTGAAAGAATATACAACACTCGAGTAAAAAGATTTTATAGAAGCTGTAAATATCACAATAAATAACAATTTTATTATTTTGAATACGAAAAAAGTTTCTATCAACAGATAAATGGTTGTGCAATGGGTTCTCCAAATTTTTCTATAATAGCACAACTTGTAATGGAGTATCTGGAAGCAAGTGTTACGGAGAAACTTGATGGTTGTTTAACTGCTATTTCGGAAGACAAAATCCATATACTACTAAATGCTTTGAATAATTTCCAGCCTAAATTACAATTCACATAATATCTTAAAAGCTAAGCTAAAAAGACTTAGTCGGGCCGATATCTAAATTTTATTTCCATGCATTCAATTGACCAAAAAAATAGTGTTAGTGCAATTGCACTAACCTGTCCAGAATATCTATCAAAAACTCTGGAAAAAATTAAATAAGCGTTAATAGATAACCATTATCCAAACAAAACATTTCTAAGAGTTATTTAACAAAGAACTCATCTGTATTATAATAAAACAAAAGCACCAATTAAATACGATTAACCTAAGTACGTGGCACTACCTTACACAAATAAATTATTTAAAAAATAGAAATCCATTCTTTCAAACCCTAATCTAACTATTTGTCACAAAGCCCATAAATTCTATTGAAACAGAAATCGCTGTTATCTCAACACATCGACATGTTTCCAAGAAAATAAATTTCCATCTTATTATATTATAGATTTTTCAATGGGTAAACCAAATAAAATATTTCACAACTTCTATATATATATATATATATATATATATATATATATATATATATATATATATATATATATATATACATATATATGTATATTTATATATACATATATATATACACACATATATATATATATATATATATATATATATATATATATATATATATATATATATATATAAATATCAAGTACTTTCTTGGGATGAGGTTCGTGGATTGAACAAAGAAACTTTAATTGACGTTTCGCCTGTCCATTTCAGGCTTTTTCAAAATATTTAATTCTGCACATCTAAAAATTAAATACAAAAAGTGTATATATGTAAGTTAATAAATAAAAACAATTAGGTATAACGGCACGCACTAAAATTATTAAAACATTTATTTAAAATAGTACAGTACATACCTTGAGAAAGATGTTCTTTTACCTTGCTTGGCAGTGTGGAGGTAAGTGATACACTGGTTAAAGAATTCTATTGTTTTTTTTTTTTATATATATCCTTTAGTTTTTTTGATTATATTAACAATGTAGAACTATTTGTGGATACGGGTTGTTTTAAAAGTATTTGTGTGAGTCTGACATTATACAGTATGTATTTATGATTGATGGAAAATAGTTTATAACAATTGAATTAAATTAGATTGTGATATATTTGGCTGAGATTGTCAATGTCTTTCCGATCGTTTACTGTATTTTTTTCTTTTTTTATCTCGACCATTTCTTTGAATGTCAGTTTATGGTAATGTTGTTCTTTTGATAAGACCGTTGTACTCGAAAAATCAAATTCATGTTTCATGTCTCTTTCATGTTTATGTAGTGCTGTGGAAGCATTTTTTGTATATTTATGCCCATTTAGTCTATTTGATAGGTATTGTGTGGTCATGCCTATATATTTTTTGGGGCAGTTTAGGCAGGGAATGCTGTAAACTACGTTTGATTGTTTTTTAATTGGTGTCTGACTTTTTAGTGGTGTATATAAAGATTTAAGGGTATTGTTAGATTTGTGGCATACGGTTATGTCGTGTTTACCGAGAATGTGTTTAATCTTTTCAGAAAGACCTTCAGTGTATGGTAAAGATATGTATGTAGTTGTTTTATTGTTGTCATGATTATTTACAATATGTTTTGTGGCATTGTATAATTTTTGGGTTCTTCGCTTTATAATTCGTTCGATGGCTTTTAATGGGAAATGATTTTTTAAGAGAGTATTTTTAACTTTATTTAGAATGTCAACTCGGTATATAGGTGATGTTAGTGTTAGTGCACGGTCAACTAATCCTATCATCACGGAGTTTTTTTGACATTTTGGGTGACTGGAATTATAATTAAGGTAGCGGGAGGACCAGGTTTTTTTGGTGTACCACTTAGTTTTAATGCCATTTGTTTTGTGGTCTCTTATTAATGTTAAATCCAAAAAGTTTATAGCACCATCATTTTCTATTTCGGAAGTAAACTGCAATTTTGGATGAAAATTGTTAAAGAGGGAGATAATTTCCGTTGTTTTATTTTTTGGTATGGCTAATAAACAATCATCCACGTACCTTTTAAAAAATAATATTGGTACATTGGCTTTTTGTAACACTGTTTCTTCTAGATATTCCATTACTATTTGGGCTGCGGTGGAAGAGATGGGTGAACCCATTGCACATCCGTCAAGTTGTTGGTAGTAATCATCTTTGTATTGGAAATAGTTGTTCGAAAGAATGAGATCTATCCCTTCTATGAATTCTGTGCAAGTGAGTGTTGTGTGATTCTTTATCTGATTCCATTTTTCTTTAATGATTTGTTTTAAAAGTTTAGTCGGAATGTTTGTATATAAGGATATTACGTCTAGAGAGATGAGTTGGAAATTATTTGGTATTTTAAGGTTGTCTATAAACTTTTTAAATTCAAACGAATCTTTAATGTAATAATCATTTCTGCCTGTAATTTTTGATAAGCAATTTGATAAAAAACTTGAAAGTTTGTAGAATGGTGACTGAATATAGGAAACAATGGGTCTCATAGGAATGTCGGGTTTGTGAAGTTTAGGCATTCCATAGAATTTTGGTGGAACAGAATTATGTATTTTTAATGATTTGGCTTCTTTTTCGGATATGTAATTACGTTTTAACAGTTTTTCTATGAACGAGTTATTTTTGGATTGAAGAGATTTCGTCGAATCAAATCTCATTTTTTTATATGTGTTTTTGTCATCAAGAAGTGCATTAATTTTGTTGTTGTAATCAATGGTATTCATTATTACAGTCTTGTTACTTTTGTCTGGCTTTAAGACTGTTATCTGTGGATTTGTTTTTAAAAAATATTTACATTTTTTTGCTTGCTTTGATAGTTTTTTTTGAGTTTTGTTTTGCTGTATTTTTTTGTGTCTAATTTTAATTTTATGGTTGGTAATGACATTAACAATCTCTGACCGGATACTATCTTTTTGTTCAGATGGTTTATTGTAAATAGCTGACTCGATAGAAGCAATGTAATCTATTGTTGGTAAATTGTATTCTTCACTAACAGGTAGAGAAAATTTTTCACCTAGGGCTAGTGTTTCTGCAATTTCGTTTGGGATATGCGTATCTGAGATGTTTTCTAGCCAGTTATTGGTATCGATTTTATCGTTGTTGGTTTGTATAGTTTTATATAAATTATTAAATTTATTATTATTTTTTTGTTTGACTCGTTTGAAAATAGTTTCTGCTCAACTATCAAAGCAAGCAAAAAAATGTAAATATTTTTTAAAAACAAATCCACAGATAACAGTCTTAAAGCCAGACAAAAGTAACAAGACTGTAATAATGAATACCATTGATTACAACAACAAAATTAATGCACTTCTTGATGACAAAAACACATATAAAAAAATGAGATTTGATTCGACGAAATCTCTTCAATCCAAAAATAACTCGTTCATAGAAAAACTGTTAAAACGTAATCACATATCCGAAAAAGAAGCCAAATCATTAAAAATACATAATTCTGTTCCACCAAAATTCTATGGAATGCCTAAACTTCACAAACCCGACATTCCTATGAGACCCATTGTTTCCTATATTCAGTCACCATTCTACAAACTTTCAAGTTTTTTATCAAATTGCTTATCAAAAATTACAGGCAGAAATGATTATTACATTAAAGATTCGTTTGAATTTAAAAAGTTTATAGAAAACCTTAAAATACCAAATAATTTCCAACTCATCTCTCTAGACGTAATATCCTTATATACAAACATTCCGACTAAACTTTTAAAACAAATCATTAAAGAAAAATGGAATCAGATAAAGAATCACACAACACTCACTTGCACAGAATTCATAGAAGGGATAGATCTCATTCTTTCGAACAACTATTTCCAATACAAAGATGATTACTACCAACAACTTGACGGATGTGCAATGGGTTCACCCATCTCTTCCACCGCAGCCCAAATAGTAATGGAATATCTAGAAGAAACAGTGTTACAAAAAGCCAATGTACCAATATTATTTTTTAAAAGGTACGTGGATGATTGTTTATTAGCCATACCAAAAAATAAAACAACGGAAATTATCTCCCTCTTTAACAATTTTCATCCAAAATTGCAGTTTACTTCCGAAATAGAAAATGATGGTGCTATAAACTTTTTGGATTTAACATTAATAAGAGACCACAAAACAAATGGCATTAAAACTAAATGGTACACCAAAAAAACCTGGTCCTCCCGCTACCTTAATTATAATTCCAGTCACCCAAAATGTCAAAAAAACTCCGTGATGATAGGATTAGTTGACCGTGCACTAACACTAACATCACCTATATTCCGAGTTGACATTCTAAATAAAGTTAAAAATACTCTCTTAAAAAATCATTTCCCATTAAAAGCCATCGAACGAATTATAAAGCGAAGAACCCAAAAATTATACAATGCCACAAAACATATTGTAAATAATCATGACAACAATAAAACAACTACATACATATCTTTACCATACACTGAAGGTCTTTCTGAAAAGATTAAACACATTCTCGGTAAACACGACATAACCGTATGCCACAAATCTAACAATACCCTTAAATCTTTATATACACCACTAAAAAGTCAGACACCAATTAAAAAACAATCAAACGTAGTTTACAGCATTCCCTGCCTAAACTGCCCCAAAAAATATATAGGCATGACCACACAATACCTATCAAATAGACTAAATGGGCATAAATATACAAAAAATGCTTCCACAGCACTACATAAACATGAAAGAGACATGAAACATGAATTTGATTTTTCGAGTACAACGGTCTTATCAAAAGAACAACATTACCATAAACTGACATTCAAAGAAATGGTCGAGATAAAAAAAGAAAAAAATACAGTAAACGATCGGAAAGACATTGACATCTCAGCCAAATATATCACAATCTAATTTAATTCAATTGTTATAAACTATTTTCCATCAATCATAAATACATACTGTATACTGTCAGACTCACACAAATACTTTTAAAACAACCCGTATCCACAAATAGTTCTACATTGTTAATATAATCAAAAAAACTAAAAGATATATATAAAAAAAAAAACAATAGAATTCTTTAACCAGTGTATCACTTACCTCCACACTGCCAAGCAAGGTAAAAGAACATCTTTCTCAAGGTATGTACTGTACTATTTTAAATAAATGTTTTAATAATTTTAGTGCGTGCCGTTATACATAATTGTTTTTATTTATTAACTTACATATATACACTTTTTGTATTTAATTTTTAGATGTGCAGAATTAAATATTTTGAAAAAGCCTGAAATGGACAGGCGAAACGTCAATTAAAGTTTCTTTGTTCAATCCACGAACCTCATCCCAAGAAAGTACTTGATATTTATAAATTGTAAGGTTCAAGAAGAGAAATATATATATATATATATATATATATATATATATATATATATATATATATATACAGTCTTTTATGTGAAAATAAACATGTTACAGCATTCCAAGCCTAATTCAACACAATTCAATATTATGTTAATACTAACAAGTGATATGTTTTAAAATTAAAACTTCGACGAGTGGTAATTAGAAAGAAAGTCTTAATGCAGTAATCGACTTGAACATGTAAAGGCGGTAATTAAGAGATTCCGTTTGTTACGGCATTTTCGCTAAACACGCGCGCTCATTATACACAATGACTGAAAACGTCAACACTATCAGCGTTGTTTGCCGTCAATACGTAAAATGACTAGGCATCTCAGGTTTTGACGGAATTTACTGTTTAACGCCAACATATATATTATTAGAAATTTTAAATGTTCAAACATAACTAGAACAATATACTACAGAAATAGTGTTAACTAAACACAGTTTTTTCAGCAATACTAAATGTTTTAAATTTCGCTAAACACAGTATAACTAGAGTGGCTTCGATGTAAATAAATTTGTTTCGAATTTTAATTATCGATATTAAATGCTAGTTCTTTTTTGTTGTCGTTCAATAAACATAATTGTTATCAATATTACATGATCGGCATATACTAAATTACTATAAGAACAAACAATAAGTAGGTTTTAAGGGGGCAGTTGCAGTCAATTAGCATTGAGAAAATATCGCGTAAAATGACCAAAAATAGGTTGTTTTCTGTGATAGTCTGCGAAGTTATAAAAAGGAATTTGAGGATGAGAGTTTAACACATATCTTCTAAAACTCTTCTAAATTAAATTGAGTATGTTGAATTTTTCATTTTAGCCTTTAAAAGTAAAAAAAAATATGTTTATATGTCTAGTAATTTTTCGAAAACAATAGCGGTACTAACCTTGAGCTTTTCTATGCTCAGAAGTAATTTCGTCAAATTCCAAAATACTCAAATTGGAGAGCATACATATAGGTACATTTCTGAAAAAAAATTGATCCGAAAAACATAGTAGTTTTTTTCCAAACTATCACCAAAGATAATTACTAAAATCTTGGAATGTTTTTGGGAGAATACGTTAGGTTGGCAATTGCAGTTGGTAACAGGTAAAGTTTGAACCACTACCGCAAGAGGTCGGCCCAAATTTTTCAATATTTTCTAATGGAAGGGAAAGCGCAATGACGTCAAAGAAAATGGAATTCCGATCGCGTGTTGTCAATGAGTCAGATAAATAAACATTTATCTCTCGCATGGTCTTTCGTTTATTTTTTATGAGATTCTAGGGTTTTTCTTTTAAATAACGTTTAGAATATTTTATAACATATCATGTTGGAAAAACTAAGTAATCAATAGATTTGGGCAAATGGAAAAACATAATTTTTTAAACAATATTTGTATTTTAAGGGAGAAAATCGATCTTTCCTTGAACTATGTGGAGAAGAGGAAATGTATGTTTAGGTCATATTTTAGTTTGTTACGGTGGGTTCGTGTAACAAATTTTAGTTTTATCTTTTTCTTTAGTTAATAAGAATTCACACCGTTATTGGTTGTTTTTTGTCATGTAACATAAAAAAACTCAATCAAACTATTCTTAGTAACAAAAAATTATGCCAAATACTAAATTTTGGAAAGGATTTCTTAACTCAAAATTGTTCTATTCTAAAAAATAGAAATATATAGATTTATTTGACCCTTCGCAAAGAAAACGAATTGATGTTTCATATAAGTATTTAGTAAGGTATACCTAACTGGACATTTAATTTCAAAATAAACAACAAGTTTATAAAATTTCCTGCATGCTTTTAAACGTCCTCAAATGTAGTTTATGATTTTTATATCGGGTATGCAAAATAGTCCATTGTATAAAAAACAAAATACGCCTTGAGCGAGTGAAAACCTTCTCCCTCAAACTGTTAAGAAAATAGGAACAATTGTATAGAATTTAAAAGTAAAATAAGTACCTAAATGTACTATAATTCTGCCATAGCACAAAACATGAACAAGCATGTTGTTTCTACTCTTTTTTGCAAAATTACAAACAGATTTTTATGAACCATGACAAATTATTTTAGCATAAATTAAGCACTGAAATTTATTAGTCATGAAGTGTTTTCAGGTATATCTGGGTAGAAGAGTGTTTTTTTCTTTATTTTGATTCCAACTTCTACAATTTGTTATAAAGGTCAGAAAAAAATAAATTTTAAATACAAAATTTAAAAAAATATCCCCAAGATTCTAAACATATTAAGCCTCGTTTGAAATCTTAGAATTGCAACGTCAGTAAAATGAAAATTGTTCTGCTTTTACAAAAATAAAAAATTGTTTTGCAAGTTTCTGATGATATTTTTCTATCTTCTGATAGGTCTAAAAGATAGCAAGAGAAAATATAAAAAACTCTGTTTGCGGGGTAGTCATTTATTAGGAAATAATAGCATTTACATAAATGGTATTTATATATTACAATATCATCATATACATTTTTAAGATTAGGAAAATAGTATCTATCTACAGTAATAATGATTTATTGAAGAAACCAATAGATCTTTTATTTTATATAAAATGTAGTTGCTTAGTTGCTAACAGAACGAACTAACTATGTGTGTAGTCTAATTAATATATTTAAGCATTAGATTAAAAAAAAACAATAATTCAAATTATGTGCTCGAGTTGGTTAAAATATAAAATAATTATGTTTTTATTTTTGAACTACATATATAACCAAAGTAGAAATATATATATATAAATAAATATAAATAAATATAAATATTAAGTATTAACTGGCTCTTTCTAAGACTTTGGCTGTTTTTGTGTTTATATTTATTTATATTTATTTATATATATATATATAAATAAATATAAATATTGTAGTCGAGTATGGAGGTTTTAATTTAAATCCATCCAGAATAGGCTGAATGTTACCTCTACACTACACTACACCCAAGAAAGTCAAACTATTCTCAGAATTTTATAATTTAATATACATATTTTTCTTGGGCATAGGTTAGCTCATTGAAAAGTAAAACTATAATTCATATCGACGTTTCGCTCATTATAGTGAGCTTTCTCAATTTTTTTCTTGGAACCATGTCAGAATAAATATCTTGAGAAAGCTCAATATAATGAGCGGAACGCCGATATGAATTATAGTTTTACTTTTCAATGAGTTACCCTTTCCCTTGAAAATAATTAACAAAATATTTATATATGGTTAAATAAAAAAAACACAAAATATATATAAATATATATATATATATATATATATATATATATATATATTAGCTATTAACTGGCTCTTTCTATATATATATACAGTGTCCTTGAAAAAGTTCGAAACATATGGGAATTTTTTTTATTAGGTCACTTTCTCAAAATTTAAAAATTTAACATTTTGCTTTACTAAGGATGAAAAATGACTTAGAGGGAATAGTCACCTGACTTGTGTTCCCTGACAGAATTGATATATTTCTTTAAAGAAGTCGCAGAGAAAGGGGTTATTTGCTAAAATAGGAGAAAGTGCTATAAAAAGGTGTTTCTTTTATAGGTTTACATGTCAAATTTTGGTCAGCAATTCCAATTTTCAATTTTTATAACTTTGTACAAGGCACTTAAATATTAAAAAAATAGTTTTAAATTTCGATTATGCTTCTAAATTAGTCAATTACGACTTTTTTGTATTAAGGTATCTATTTACTATCGAAAATCTTTAATTAATATAATATAATAAAATAATAAAATCACGACAACTTTGCATCAAGCTTAACATACTTTTGAGAAGAAATTTTAATTTTTTTCCAAAAAAGACACAGTTTATGGAATATTTAGGCATAAAAAATTAATATTATGTTAAGGTTACTAACAGAAAACTCTTTTTTTTTAATTTAGACAATTATTATTTTTTTAGAATTTTCAAAAATCAGGAAAAAGTTAAAAAAATATTGGAATTTTTGACCAAAATTTGGTACGCATATGTAAAATTAAAAAATAAACCACTTTTCTTATTACAACTTTTTCATATTTTAGCAAATAAGACCATTTTTCTGTAATTTTTTTAAAGAAATGTCAATTTTGACAGGTAATGCAAGTTTTCTGATGTAAGTCTTTTATAAATGTACTATAATGTAACAAATAAACTTGAAAATCATACCAGTATAGGTGAACAAACAAATTATTAATATAAAGACATGCCTGAGGCAAGCATCGGATAAATGGTCCTTATGAAATGTACACTCCAGAATGCTTCTACACATACCACATGGTATGAATTGGCAAACAACACAAATAAGTAGTAGTGAAACAATGCATTAATACTGAACCACTTACAGTGTATACAAAACAACAAACTCTCAATATAACATGACTATCAGCAACAAAATTGGGATAGCTATGGGGTCACATTTATCTCCATTTCTAAGTATTCAAATATATCTACATAAAGAGATCTTATTACTAAATTCTGCACACAACAAACACGCCTACTCATACTCATAAGATGCATTAACTAGTCATGGGGATTTACTACAAAAGCATAAACTGTTCTACTAACGATTACAAACTTAACTTAACTAAATCTATAAATTAAAGTATATTTTCCTTTTCTGCTTTCTTCATCGATGGTGAGATTCAAAATTACATGGTCTATTAGCTTGTACAGTTCGTAGCAATAAACAGTTTTCTTGTGATATGGAGTTTTCTTTGTACCTAGAGAAAAAATAACTAGAATTAGTTTTTTCCTTGTCTAGTTCTCTACAATTAATACATACCTAACAAAATAAAAAAAATAAATTCTGTGTCAAAATTAAATATGTTTTATCAGTACTACACAAAAGAGGTCCAAGTAAAAAAGGTATAAGTTAATCTTTAATTGTAAAAGCTTTGGAAGTTTTAATTTAATACTAGATAGTAAGCAAATTTTTAAGAAGGGTTTGTTGCATTTTACTTTCCTACATATTAGTAATAGGCAAAATACCTTACATAGATTTTTTGGCCTATTATTAACAGTAATGATATAGAACCAATTCTCTTTAATGCTAATTGGTAGGAAAAAAAGACGCAAAAACTAGCTTCATTAGCGAGATGGACTTAATGTAATAATAAAGCCAAAATAATTAAATATTATTTATATAAACTGAAAAGCATGAAAATAATTTTATTTATAATTTCAACTTAACAGGTGTTTTCCATTAGATTCAGGCAAGGCCCAAGCAAATAAAGAAAAGCAAGGGAAAAGTGCATATAAAAAAAACATGTTTATTTTAATCATTATCAACTGTTGTCATACATATAAAAGTAAATTATAAACTATACCTACTATTAAGACAAGCTACAGAACTCTCAAAACAGAACAGAAAAAATTTAGCAAGTTCTTTGAAAGAAAACATAATTGATGTACCACACCTTAGACCTAAAATTCTTAGTTATTGTTTTTTAATAAAAAAATCGACATTTTGTGTATTTTGAATACGTACAAAGAAAAAAATGGTTGGAGATAAAAATAATATTTTAGTTTGCTTTAATATGATTTAAATGTTATCTTTTGAAAGAATAATTATATTACCTGATAATAATAAATGTGATTTCTTTTTATACTATATTTAATGTTTAGTCAAGTACTTAATATGTAAAAAGTCTAAAAAATAGAATTTTGGGAATTTAATAGTTATAATAAAAAGTGTTTTACCATCAGGTGTAGCAGCTAAGTGGTTAAATTCTTCATGAATAAAATTGGCAGGTTCCTTGATTTTTGCATTTGGTCTTGACTGTGCGAATTTCTGCCCTGCAACACTCTCTTTTTGCTTTCCATAAAGTGTGTAATAGGTTTTAAAATGCCTTTGATTTATAATGGAACTGACCAAGTTATTGCAGGAAGTGTTATGTCGCCTTTTACATACTGTGCCAAATACTGAAGCTGTTAATATGTATTTTCTAATTTCTCCCTAAAATGGATTATCCTACTGCCCAACTGTATTTCTTGAAGTAATCTGTTCATATATTTAAAAATATTAGGGAAATGTTCATATATTTAAAAATATTAGGGAGCATGTAATACACCAGAATATTATATAGAAGTATAAATGAACAAAGCCTAACAGAAAATGAACACTATGCAAAAACATACTCGCAAAGAGAGATGTGCCAACTCAATACATAAATGCAATTCAGTTGTCTTACTATATTAAGTTGCCCCAGAATCTTAATACTCTATATAGTATATTTCTAAAAATAGTAAAAACTATAGACTTTTGTGTTGTGCCTCCCACTACTATTACAACCAGTATAAGTATAAATGAACCAAGCCTACAGAAAATGCAAGCTATACAAAAATATAGTCACACAGGAAGATGTGTCTACATTTTCTCTAAATCAATACATATATTGCTGCCCTTCAGCCTAAAATTAATGACGGTCAATGTAATTCTTAAGGAGGCAATGTCTAAAGTAAATTCTATATGAAATGCAGTATACTTCAGGCATCGTTGTTTAAAAATCAACTTTTCCTTCTGCAATCAATGTGTTGAATACTATTTTAATTAATAATTTTTTTAATTAATTTTTAATTTTTTTCTTTAATTTTAATTTTTCTTTTTTTCTTTAATTTCTGCCTTGCGCGAGTCCCTCCAATGCATACCAAAAACAAGCTTAACATTGGATGGAAGTTACAAAATGAAAAACCTAATATTATTGAGATATAGTAAATATAGAGTAAAGAGAGAGAACAAAAAAGGCGAGTTTTAAAAAACTGTAGTTTTAGTCTCTTGTTCTAAACAAAAATAAAAACTTTTTATAAACCAGTGGCATACTTTACTTTTTCTTTAATATGAATTACGTTGCCCTTCCGCCAGACGCCATGAAATGGATAATTATAATCCTAATACTTTCAGCCCCTTGTCATCCAATCAAACTTGCAATGCTTGACCAAAATCGTCGTGAAATATATTTAAAATATCTATAAAAAATTATTTCTTTTTATTAAGACTGCCTGTATCTCAAAGACAAAACAAAACATAGACTATAGGAAACATGTTTATATGAATTCTCATAAAATACGCCAAAGAATGACCTACTTAAAAATGAGCATAAAATTAAGGAACAATGTATATTGTTTTATGTTTTCTCAAACAGTCTCATGTATATATATATATATATATATATATATATATATATATATATATATATATATATATATATATATATATATATATATATATATATATATATATATATATATATATATATATATATATATATATATATATATATATATATATATATATATATATATATATATATATATATATATATATATATATATATATATATATATATATATATATATATATATATATATATATATATATATATATATATATATATATATATATGTATATATATTATATATATTATATATATTATATATATATTAATAATATAGTAAATCCAGTAATAATCAAGAACAAATAAAAGTGGTGTTAGAATTATATAAGTGTCAGTCTTCTTATATGCTGCTAGATTTGTTTTCACATCATCAAACTATATTTCTCTTCATGTGAACCGCTTCCCTATCCTACATATTTTAACGGCCTATACCAAGACAAATTTTTACTTTTTAAATGTGGTTGTAAAACAGTACAACCAAGTGCCCAAAATTATGGAATAACGTTTCTACAGCCAACACCTTACATTTTGCCACCTTGCATTGTTTGCCCTTACAAAACATGTCAGAGCAAACACCACTTGTGCATGCATAATCTTTTTTTTTTATTGTAATTTTGTCATGGTTTTAGAATCTACTTGAATCAAACCTTTAAAAATTTTTTTCGTAATTCATTTTGGCACATTGTATTAGGAATAGTTTGACTAATATGTGATACTTTCAAATATTTTACTGAAAGATTTCTTAATTTATACTCACAAGGATATCCCTGGAGACCTCGCTGGAGACTCATCTTGGAACTTTAAACTCTCAACATCATTACCACGCTTCTTTGCAAAACTGGTTGAATATGTATGGCCTTTGTTAATATCATCCCTACAATAAAAGATGCATACATAGTAGTTGAAACTGTTGTAATATTATCTATTATATCCTAAAAACATGGTAAACTGACTGGTATACCTATGGCACTTATATGATAATGCCCAGGGGCATACACTTTTTTTTTTTGAGGGAACCAAGTGAGGCTCCAAAAATAGAGAGAGCGGTGAAAGAAAAAAAATGTCAGGTGGATTTTAAGACATACATTTGAAGTGAAAAAATTGAAATAATAAGACTAAGATTCCAAAAAATATATTTTAATATAAAAATATATTTATTTTACTTAGGATAACTTTAAACAAATATATAAGTAATATCTATAAAGTAGTAAAAGTAATCAGATCAATAAGACTTATAAAATTTTTGGAACATTAAATTGATTAGTTGATATCTCGGTAATATAAGTTGTAGGATATTTTTTCTTGTTTGCAGTTTTAAGCGCATACTTAAATCATGCGTCTTTAAAGCCTTTTACAAATTTGAATAATTCAGGTTATTATGTCTGAAAAAAATATTAAAACATGTTAAGTTATTTATTACATTGCGCTTTTGACTCTACATATTTAAAAATCCTAAGTTCAATTTTTTTTGAAATATGACATTTGAAAAATGACAATTTGATATTTAGAAAGGCTGTAAAATCAAAATAATTCTACATATAGCAGAAATTGTATACTCCTACCTCAGTTTTGTATGATCTTTCTTATGGTTCCGTAAAAGGGAAGTATTGTAATCGTGATAAAATAACCCTAAGAGATTTTTACTGATGTTTACATTTTAGGGTTCCGGGATCCCAAAAAAAATATGTTTTCCCATTTCGATTGAGATTTAGAAGAGCAGAAATTATGCACTCCTACCTCAGTTTTATATGGTCGTCCGTGTGGTCTCGTAAGAGAATTCTGTATGAAGAAACTTGTTGGTAAAAGTGAATTTATCGATTTTTGTTTATCAGAAAAACTCTTTCTTCTATTTAAACTAAAAGCGAATGCTATAAGAAAGACCTTCGAAAAGACCTTAAAAAACTAAGCATGTATTAAAAAAAATGGTATTATATTTAAAGAAAATTACCATCGATGTTAGCATCTGAACCTTGTATAGTGTATATAATGTTAAAAAGAATAAATTAACAATATTACATATTTTAATATTTCTGCTCGTATTTCTGTCTTAAATGATTATTCAATTTTCATTGAATTTGTGTAAAACTTAGGCAGTTGTGTTGTAGACCAGATTTCTTACCATGTATATTTTTTTTTTCAAAAAATGGATTTAATAATAAACATGTATTTATTCCTGTGATATTTGTTGATTTGCACACTGCCTTAACAAATAAAATACCAGTTCTGGATGGCACAATTTCGTTCAAGTTAATAAGAAATATGACAATACAGGGTAATACCAGTAATACCTGGAATTTTGAACTAGAAACAATTCTGTATTAAAAAAAACATGCCAGTTAAAAAAAAGAGGAATACATATTTGGATGCTTATTTACTTTACTTATTTTTGTTACATTTTAGAAATATTTTTAAATATACATATTGGTATAAAACGTAGTGGTGGTATCAACTTTTATTTTTTAAATAAAACATCAATTTCTTCTGGGTTTTGAATTTTGTCCCAGATTCTAGCTATTTGTATATAGTATCTTTACTTGTTTTAGAGATTTTGACTTCTGAAAATTTGTATTTTCATATTTGGAGAGAATGTAACATCACAAAACAAATTTCGCTTATTGCAAGAGATAGAAAAATGGTTAAATATAGAAAGTTTTAGACAATTTCGTTACAAGCCTAATAGCACCTGCTGGCGAATTCTAGCCATTATGTTCTTGAGATATTTAGAAACGAATAAAATATTGCATTTTTAAAATTATGCAGTAACTTTTTTAATCCTAAAATTTTTTTAAAGTTATAAACATATTGCCAAAGCATTTTTTTGTCTAACATTTTATGGTGCTGTCATATTTTGAATTTGATGTTTCGTAAATGAGGGGCCATCATCAACTTTTAAATACACACCTGGATTTTTTAATTTGTTTTGTAACAAACCTTTGCATTCCAAAATCCAACGATGTAATGCACTCATACATTAAAAGTATTTAAAATTTGAGGAAATCAAGGTTATCCCTCTCTCTCTAAAACATTGTCTCTTATGGGAAAATCTTAAATATGTGCTGTCCAAATATTAAGTCTGTTATATTATTAGTGTGGGAGGGTCAAATGCTTGTTAAAAAAAAATTACATAAATTACCAAGCTTGTAAAAAACGAAAAAAAAAGACTGTCAATTTTACAAGATATTACTATAAATTATATTTTTCAAATTGGACATCCTGACTATTATATGTCCCTCAAATGGGTCTCTTCTTGCAGATTATAATTATATCTGGTTCGATACCTGTTCACTCCACTATGTAATAGTGTTGTCCCTCTCTCTAACACACTGCCTCATATGGTTTTTCTTAAATTGATCGAGTGTCTTTGAAGATAAAGTCATTAAACCAGATATTATATTTATAATCTGCAAGAAGAGTTCCATTTGAGGGAAATATAGTATAGAGTGTGTGCCGAGGTGTGTCCGATTTAAACAATACAACTTATGGTGATATATTGTAAAATTAATAGTCTTCTGTTTTTCTAATAACCAGAAAAAAGTTTTAAGTAGCCCTACAATTGGTTTTTTGTTCACTCCGATAAGTTAAAAAGTAAAAAAGTTATTAACATTTAAAATGCTATCAAGATACACTGATCACACTGTACATACATAAATACAGTAACATACATTAGTACACTAAATTACTTGAGAAATGAAAACTAATATCCCCAATTTTTTCTTACTTTTCCAGCGATTCAGGAATCTGTATGTACATTTTTGGTCAAGATTGAAAATATATAAAAGGCCAATTTTTATTTGTTTGTAGATACAAGACTAAGATATTTAATATGTTATATATGCATAGCCATGCGCAAAAATTATTTTCTCACTAGCAAGCAATGCCTTAGTAAATTAGGTACCGATAAAAAGTTGCTTCCCAATAATTTTCTCTTTGTGATGTGATTACTGTGGGGGTATACGCTGTTAAAGCCTACTACTATCTGCAAACAGCAAAACTTTCTAAGTGGAAATCACATAAAAAGGATCAATATAATACTGATAACTAAAAGCTTTATTCTTACACAGATTGTCATGGATCCGGTGAGTTAAATTGCATCAGCCAGCATTATCGGTCTACCACTATGAAAGCATTAGTGTTGCATAAAAAGTGTCTAATTTTATGAGCTTTTAATTTCTACCACAATTATATGACCAACAGGAAATAAGTTTTTATACCTACCGAATTACTATACCCCTGAAGGTTTTAATTTAATTAAATTAATATTACAAAATATATTTAAATTTTACAAATATAAAAACCGTGGGTATTTATGTGATTTTCAGAGAAAATTCACCTCATGTATAAAAATATGAATATGAACTAAAAATGAACCAGAAAATTCTAAGAGAATCGTGTTGCCTAGGTACCTATAAAAACACATTTATTAGTTTTATTTATTTTCATCATTTTTTGAAAACAAAATAGTCTTCCTCCTTCAAAGTTGGGCTATTTTAAGTTTCAAACAAAAGATATGTACTTCAGAAATACATCCACCATGTACCTTCTAAAAAATTACTATAGCATGGACATACAGATAAAAGTTTATATAAGTAGTCCCAAACGTAAAAAATATGTTGATATTTTTAATATGATGTACTGTAATCAGTAATTGTCCATTTCAAATTCTTCAAATCCATGAAGGGTCTCAAAATCGAGCACCTATAGTTATATTATTTGAACTTACCTTATTCTGCATTTTCCCAGGATTCTCACTGCAAAATTTTTTGCAGTTCGGCGCCGAGGTCTTGCTGCTCTCGTATTTTTACGCCCTTTACACTCATTACACATATCCTAATTACACAGGTAACACAGGAATTCATAAACAAATATCTAGAAAGCTTAGACACAGTCACAAAAGTGAGAAGTTCTAAACTAAACGTCGACGTTTTAAAAATACAAGTACTTGTTATTTTAAAACACACCTATAATAAACAAACAGGAAATTCTCAACCCAAGACTCAAGCTATCATATAAATATAAGGAAACCAATATTCCGGGTATTTAGATATTAAAAAAACTGGTTTTTATCGGCAAACACCGAAAGGTGCCGAAAGTCGAAAGGCCTTGCAATTATTACTTCGGCTAGCTGATAAAAAAACAGTCAATAGGAGAGATCATATTTATTATAGTCTGTAAAAGAGGTATTCTATAACAGCACTCTGTCGTTTTATTTCATTTCGCAACAAAGATAGATATATCAACGAGGCAAGAAATACATGCCATGTGCAATATTTTGAATTTTCTATCAAAGGAATGTAAAACTCCTAAAGTTATTTGCTTGGGATGGAGGGGATACCACAACTTTGCGTCACTGTTAAGCGTTTTCTGAAATATTTGAATTTTTCCGTTAAAAGTGAAACTACTTATTTGCATAGTATTTGATAGATTTTATGTAATGTTTGTACATAAATATGTTATAAAATTAAATATTGAACGTGTTAATTTATTTATATGGCCTATTTTGGAAAAAATTAAAAAATAATCGGATTCCGACATTGATGCGTCATCTACAGAGTGGCGCTTGAGGTTTGAGTTCGAAAAACGAACACGAGAAATTTTATAGCGTGGATTTGCACTCTTAAAGCAAGAACGCCTAACTAAACTTAAATTAAATTAATGTAAGGTTATTATAGAGCTGTTTGTTGGGCTTATTTAATCTTTTTTGTTCTTGAACGAGAATGTTTTGATATGCTTACGGTTTATTTTGAAGGTATGAGAGATCGTACAGAAAAATGTAAATTATATTTTAACTTAATTAATTTAGGTAGCCGAATATTTCCATGTAATTTGGAATACGAACAGGTAAACGTTTATGAAATTAACTTCTGGGCAGACGAACTTATACATGCCAATTTTTAAGTATAGTTAAAGATTCAATTTTTCCAATAAGAATTAGGATATTAAGTTGAGATTTCCGGCATTTTTAGCCTTAAAATATAGAATTTATCTAATATCTATTTCTCAAAGTTTTCTTAAATAATATCTGTTACAAAATGTAATACTTTATTGTTCTATTATTTAAGCTAAGAAAATATACGCCTATATGCAAAAATATCATTTCCCAGCGAATTTTAAAATTGGTCTCGGTTCTTGATATACAAGTTGTTTTTAAGAAATTTTATTTTTTTTTAAATATGTTGTTCTTTTCATCTTATTCTTAAAACATGTGATTTATATTTCAGATCAATAATATTGCTTAAAAAATGTTACATGAATATTGCATATATAGACTTGTCAGTAGATACGCGCCACCAATAAATAAAAAATTTGCCAGCACAGATAAACTATCTGTGACTTTTTGCCAAACCCAACACGATTAGAATCCATAAATATTTTTATGTAACTTTATCCGAAACAGTTTTTTGCATTTGAAATGACATTCAGTTTTAAAAACTTAAATGAGCATTTGCAAATTATAATAATATTGGCTAATTATACAGGATGTTTTGACAAAAACTGTGGACGAAAAAATTATTTTTTTATTGGGCACCTTGTATGATACAAAGCTTTTCCGTATTATTTTAACGTTTATATATAAATTTAAGTGATTTCGATTCACTTAAAGTGGAAAAATGAAATCTTAGCAGCTTTAAAAACAAATTGCTAAAAATATCATGTAACACCTTATATATATTTCCTTTCGTAAAAACAGCTTTTCACGGAATTTTTATTTTTTATGGAACTTATGGAATTATTTTGCATACAAAGGATTAAGTATGTTATAATCAAAAATTACTTGCCATCCTTAAACATTCTTCCTCATTTTGTGAAGTATCAGTTACTTTCCTAACTTATAAATCATTTAAAGTTTGTATATTTTGTTTTACTTCTACAGAGTTATATCACTTAATAAAATTGTATCATTCTTAAAAAGCTTCGAAAAAATAAGTTGGAATAATGAAAAAAGTTTGTTTGCAAATTAAGCTGTTCAGCCGCTCCAGACCTTCCGTGCTGGAAAATATGCCGTTTTTAAAAAGTCAATAATTCGAAAGAATTCAGTTAATAAGAATTCTTTAAAATTGTTAGAATATGCAAGATTTTGCATCCGGTGCTATTACGGAGAAAATTGATTTTCCTAAAAACTAAAAATTAGCACCACTCAGTTTAATTTGCACTGATTTTATAAAATCCTAAAACTGAGAAATATGAATCTGAAAATAACTAATGAGAGATACTTTAAGTAAGTTCTAATATGTTTACTTTTTCGTCTGCTTTTAAATACGTAAATAGAAAAAAATTAGTTTACATGAATTATGTAACAGTTCTCCCGTATTTTCTATTTCTTTAGAAAAATTAACTACATGCAATAAAAATCACATTCTTGTTGCATGTATTATTATTATATTATTATTATATTCTCTATTGGATCAAATTTTGGACCAATTTGACTATATACATAAATTAATATGGCAATGTAACGATGGCGCAAGTGTGATGTCTGGCCATCTAAATAGCCTTTAGAAAAAAAAAGAAAGAGCGCCGCAGGCTGTATTTGTCCTGATGCAGCAAAGTTTAAAAATATTTCTAAATGTCGAATTTTTTTGCAAGCCTGCAAGTGGTATTCCCTCATTTTTTCATCACTCAGCCAAACGAACGTATGCTCTTACATCTACATCTACGAGGCGTATACCAACAAATACAGAAACTCGTCGGTCTTCAAATTCGAAGTTAGTAAATTGTTCAAGTTGCGTTCTTCAAAAAAAATCGTTTGACATTCATTTTTGCATATGCAATATAAAACGCTGTCGTGAGGCGCTCTGTAAAAAAAGAAATGAACATTTTTTTTAATACCATGTTTGATAAAGCCAATTCTATTACAGGTCTTCAAATTCAAAGTTAGTAAATGTGATTGTTCAAGTTGCGTTCTTCAAAAAAAATCGTTTGACATTCATTTTTGCATATCCAATTTAAAACGCTGTAGTGAGGGGCTCTATAAAAAAAGAAATGAACATTTCTTTAATACTATGTTTGATAAAGCAAATTCTATTACAGAAATAAATTATTACAAACGTGAGCTTGCTAAGCTTTCACCTGAAGAAATTAGGGCTAAGTATAGAACCCTTTTTTTATGAAATATTGGACCATATTTTAATTGAAATGACACTAAGCTTTCAAGACTCTGAACGACTTACATTTTTATGTTTGGCAGATTCTGCTAAATTTTCCGCATATGGTTTAAATTTTCCGAGTGGCCCATTTAAAAAACTTATTTAAGAAATACAATGTCTCAAAAAAGACTTACTTCTCTAGGCAATATTTCAAGTCAAAAGGAATGTCGCAGGAAAGAGCAACTCATCCATTTAATGAGGATGTTATAAATAAATTTGCTGCTATGAAGGATAGGAGAATTGATTTAGTATACAAAATTTAGGTAAGTCGTAAAAAATATTCTACCCCTTCCACATATAAAAAAAATTCTGGAAAAAAAATTATTGCGATATTTTCTTGCTTCGTTTGCACTTCACTTACTTTTTCAACCGCGAGCCCCACTGGCCTGAAAAACTAGGCAGTGGACTGATTTCAAATGGTATGTCATAACTGATTGTGGTATAAAGAAGAACTAGTAAATGTGTGGCACTAACTCAAGATGGCGAAACAAAATGGCGACCAAATAAAGTATGTGTAATCGTGAAAAAATTACCCTCTCAGGTTTAACATATCTTTACGTTTTAGCGTTTATAGATGCCAAAAATATGTTCTTTGAATTCTGTCGGTCTGTCTATCAGTGTCAGTCAGCGGCATAGCTTCAAAACTACCTTCCCGATTGATATCAAATTTTAAGCAAAAATTAAGGGTCACCTGTTAACATTTTGGTAAAAATCCAATATGGCGAAACAAAATGGCGGTCTAATGAACTGTTAAAAAAATTATTAATAAAAAGCTACTTATCAATTTATGCACAAACATCAAGTATTATGTTGAAATCAACTGGTAACATTTATTTAAAAATTCAGCCTGAAAAAAGTACTTAATGGATTAATTTCAAATTGTGTGCCATAACTAATTATGGTATAGACATCAACTAGTAAAACTGTGTTAGTAATTCAAGATGGCGGCCAAACTATAAATTAGGCAAATTTGATGTTTGTGTTATATGAAGTGTGGTTCATATACGAATGTTTAACTCATCAAGTTGCAGGTAATAGCTCTGTCATTAAGGCCAGAAAAGTAGTACATATAATAGGAATTTTGTTCATAAGGGCCTATAAGGAAAATCACTGCTCGAATTGTGTAAATGCCTCTTAATAAGGATATTTTACAAAAATTAATTCAAAAATACATAAACAATTGCCTAAAGTGCCGAAAATTGATTTCGACATTCTAGATCAAAACGCGCAGGTTTTATACAAAAAAAATGTATTTTCTAAAAGTTGTAGACATTTTAAAATTCTATCTTTTAAACTATATTCCGTAAAAAAGCACTAACTAGTTTCCGAGAAAATCGCGATATATAGCTCTCACACTTCGTACAAATATATGATACTGTGACTTCATTGTTAAGGAGTTTATATTTAAAAAATAATTCTGCTGCAAACGAAAGCAGATAGAGAGCTCTACAAGATTCAATATTATTCACCTTGACTGATTCTGCAATGAAGTTGCAAAATAAAACGGCAAATTGAGGTCGAAAAACATATTAATTTATTTATCATTCTAACGGTTAATAACTTTTAAAACATGTCTATAACGTTTCCGACTTGATACTTAAGTAGCCGATATAGCTGCTGTATTAAACTATGGTTAGGAGGAACCCGGTTAGGTAAAAAAAAATCAGGATTACCTAGTTTTACATTATACTAGATATATAAAAACGTTAAACGTTAACCGTTGCAATTATAAAACAAATATTTTTGAAGCCATATTTAACGTTTTATTTTTTAAATTTCCACCCTGAAAATAATTGTATATTGAAGTGTATGTAACGATAAACAAAATGAACTCTCGTAGAGATCTCTACCTCCTGTTGTTTACAGCGGGATTTTTTGTATAACAATGCCTTCCAAAATAGTCATATGTCGGTAACAAATTAAGCCTCAGGGTGAATAATTTACATACAAATTTTACATCACGTCGGCTATATTTGTACGAAGTTTTAAATATATATTTTACAACTTGTATCGTTACTGACATTTAAAAAAAAGCTCGTATCTACGGTTTTTTCGCAATTTTATCGGAAACTAATCAGCGCCTTTTTCAGACAGAATTTTCAAATATCTACAACTTTTAGCAAAATTATTTTTTTATAGAACCTACCCTATTTTAGTATAGAACAAAAAAATCCAGTTTCAGCACTTTAGGCAGTTGTTTATATATTTTCCCCAATTCAACTGAGCAACAGACGTAAGTAGCCACCCAAAAATGTTGTATATTTTTAAAGCATAATATAACATCATAACTTCTCAAAAACGTAAAGCGATAGTTTGCTTTTTAGAAGCTATGCCGTATAAGAAAACTGAAATTCGATCAAAACATAGAGAGTTATCTCGAAACGGTTTTAATTTAGTGGAACACAATGTGAGCTATAATACTCGTAACTTTTGGGAAAGTTTTATTACAGAATTCTCGAAAAATTTTATTGTAAATAAAAGTTGGTGAATAAAGAAAAAAATGTTAAATCTTAGCTCAGATAAACAGAGTGTTGAAAAAAATCCGATCCGACTAGGTAGGGTAAGATGTCAAAATATAAAGTATTTAAAATTATATTTTGAAGGCCGATTGCAAAATTTGAAACGAAAATCGTAACAGATCTGAAATACTCTTTATTTCAACAAATCTGAAATACTCTTTATAGAGCATGTATAAATAAATATAATTCAGGTTTTACTATTGAAATAAATCTAACATCATCATTAAGCTGTGAAATAGTTATTATTGTTTTATTAGAATAATTTCTGAAGAACTAAATAAGAATTATCCATTCGCACAAGGAACTTTACTGCTACACTGCTCTGTATCTTAAACACTTGACATGTTTTCAAATATTTTATTTTTATATAGGGTTTCTAGAAAAAACATTATTGATAGTTATTATATAATTCGTCACAAAAATATTAGGCCAATTATTTAAGATGAAAATAACAAGTTATTTACTTCTTCCAAATACATTTTTTTTGATAATATGTCATTTAACCCCACTTTTTACCTGATAAATTCGAATTTTTGTTTTTATTTCCCTCGTAAAAAGAAAGTATTCGTGAAAAAATCATCCTACGAGTTTTTTTCAGATCTTCACAAGAACATATTTTCTCAAATCTGTCGGTCTGTCTGTCTCTCTTCGCGGCCTAGCTAAAAAATTACTTACCCAATTGACTCAAAATTTCGGTCAAAAATTAAGGGATATATGGGGATGACCTGGTAATATTTTGGTAAAATCAACAAATAACATTTTAAAACGAATCCAAGATGGAGGAACAAAATTGGGGATTAATAAATTATTAAAAATTCAGCCTGAAAAAACTGCTTAACGGATTGATTTCAAATTATGTGCCATAACTAATTGTGGTATAGGGATCAACTGATAAGATTGTGGTACTAAAAACAAAATGACGACCCAGTGAAGTGTTTAAAAATTATTATTATAAAGCTACTTACAAAATTTGTCTCAAATTTTGCACAAACATCAATTATTATGTTGGAATCAAGTGGGAAAATTTTGGTATGAATCCAAGTTAACGGAATAGCGTTTTAACGTCCTTAGATCGGTCTGTTTATCTGTCACTTCGCGGCGTAACTTACAAACTACTTACCAGATTGACTTCAAATTTTAGTCAAAAATTAAAGGTCATATGGGAATACCTGCTAATATTTTGGTAAAAATCCAAAACAGCGGAACAATGTTAAAAAAAATATTACTAAAAAAACTTATTATCTAATTTACCTCAATGAATGGATAACATTTTTATATGAACCTAAGACAAATAGTGGCCTTATAAAATATTTAAAATATCAGCCTGAAAATACTACTTAATAAATTAAATTCAATTTTTGTGTAAGAATTAAGTTATATAAGAGATAAACTGTTAAAGTTGTGGCACGAATTTAAGATGCCGAAACAAAATGGCGGCCAAATATTTTTTTTTTTAAATCTTGTTCAATTGACTTTAAATTTTGCAGTAAAATTAAATGTGAAGATGGGATAAACTGGTACGAATTCAACATGACGTAATAAAATGGTGATATGTGTCAATTTAAAAACAACTTATTGAATTTATTTTAAATTATGCCCAAAAGTCAAGTGGCTCATAGGCAAAAAGAAACTAAAAAAATATTGGTAGGAATCCAGTATGTGTAACACATATATATACTATGACTATGTACTGAACTAAATTGGGTTATTCCTAACAAATGGGAAAAAATCATAACGAGGGATGTTCCGGGTAAAGGAAATTTACCGATTTTTTTTAACACCCTGTATATATGACGTAGGGTTTACTACTGTCAAAACTATTTTTATTCACGCAACAGACTATATTTTAATCTAATTTTAGTCTTTTCGTGAAGAAAACTATTTTTGGGTTTACGCCACAATTTATAAAAAATTAAAAATACTAAAAACAATTATATAAAAATTAATATAAAACACAAGTGATATACAGCTCTTAGTTTTTTTATTTTTTAGGTTGCTGACGACGTGGGTCGACTTTCTCCCAAAACATCCAAAAAAGCAGATATCTTTCAGTGTCGACCCTCGGGTTCCTTCACAGTGGAATCATAACTAAAGACCACAAATTAAAATTTTTAAGTTCAAATCATATAATTATTTTTAGTATTTTAATTTTTCTATAGTTTGTGGCATAAAACCCAAAAATAGTTTTCTTCATAAATCATGAATCTGCCACTACAATTTCGTAATTATTTAGTTTTTCTATTAGTTGGGAGCTTTTAATTTTGTATCTATATAAGCCTAAGATCTTACCACCCTGTATAAACTTTAACCTTTCAGAATATGTTGATTTGCTTTATTATTTGTTATGTTCTGTTGAAAAAACTTTAATATGGTTCAATATCTAAAACGCAACATTCAAAATTACTATAAAATGTGCTCATTTTTTTTATTTTTTGTGTAACTACTTAATGAAGCGGAAATTAAAAAAAAAATCAGATATAATTATATAAGGTATACATATTTAATGTATTGTAAGGTTGATTTAATTAAATATCAAAATATGCAAAAATATAAATACTGTATATTATGTGGATTTTCTAAGCTGTTTTTTTAACACCCTGTATATTAAACTGTAGAATTTGTCTTTCTTATTTGTAATAGCTATGTTATTGACAAAAAAATTATCTGTCTGTAACGGGATTATCGTGCGGTTATTTATTATATTTAAAAATATTTATTTATTTGAAACCTAGCTGGCAACTCTATCACAATACTGAAATTAACTAATATACGATAAGTAAAACCAAAGCTACTCTGTAGGCTTCTTCGTAAATTATAATTTACAATGTTATCAAATGCAATTGTTAGTACAACTTAAATTAAACATCTTATCTCACCAATTCTGCGACCACTTAATCTCGAACAACAGTAAACTGCAACAACAATGGTATCTTCTTGAATATATATTTATTTTAACTAGCAGGTGGTTTATATAAATAAAAGATTTGGTTATTAAAAACAACCTAAAAATCTATTAACAAAAATAAAAGAAATGAAATACTGTACAAAAATAATTCTTAAACCTAATAACAAAAAAAAGTATTTAAATCTAGGAAATAAGGGAATTGTCTTAAAATTCCCAACCTTAGTTCAAAAGAAAAGAAATCAAAAATTTTTAAATAAACCGTAAATTTAACTCTTAAAAACAAGTTACTCCCCAAATAAATCATAGAATGAAAATAAAATATCTTTGAAAATCCCTCAACTTTAATATCCCACTGTATACGTAAAACCCCATAAACCACCCCAAAAGAAGAATTTAAGATCAACTATAAGAAACAAAACTCTGACACAGACTGACTTTTAGTCTTCCCGTAAAATACAAAGTTAGCTCAGCTATTACTAGGGGTGACCCTTAGACCAATCCCCTCTTTGATTTTATTAGTCAGGACGAAACGAATAAAGCTGTGAATGGTTAAGCTTAAGTCCCTACTCTATACTTTAAGTTCGGAACGTCGGCTTAGAGACACGAGGTGTCAGCCATGATAACAAAAAGTGAATAAATCGATTAAAATAATATTGCCTTCAATTCTTAGTCCTAAGGTTATGTATACAATTTATATATATATATATATATATATATATATATATATATATATATATATATATATACTAACTTATCCACATTATGGTCCGAAAAGTCACGGCAAAAAACAAGCACAGAAAAACCCTTTCAGTTATTCTTTTCTGTTGAAAAAATTATGCCCCAAAAACCTGGCTGTTCGGTAATGTTTTTATTATAAAGTAGTCTATTGTAGTTTTAACACAGAAATTGACTATTCATCATCATTGCATCGATCAACTAAAATGTTTCAATTAATATTTGCGTCAAGTTAAATTAAACGGGCCAAAGAAAGATTCCCATGAGACAGTTTTAGTAAAATATTGTTTGAATTACATTTAGACTGTATAAAAATACATACTCTATACCGTTGTTATAGTCTATTCTGTTACAATTTCCTCCCCCCTTAGATTGAAACATTTAGTTTTACTCGAGGCAATAATAATAGAATATTTACTAGGTAAAAATGCCAATAGAAAAAATATAATAATATTAATTTTCTTATTCCATTAGAAAAGAATTACTATACCACCTGACTAAACTCTGACGTAAGCTTTATGATAGTATCCCATTATTACCTTTATTATTACCTCCAATTTTAATAACGACATTTAAATTATCTAGGCCAGACTAGTTTACGTTACGTATTTTCTTTGACAATTGAAAAAAGAATTAAAAAAACTAGAACCAAGAACTAATAAATGTTATTTTTAAAATATTCTTATTTACAAACGATTATTAACAACGAACAAAATACCCAAACCTTCTATGCAAATTGTGAGTAAAAAAAAAATATGGTCAGAAAATTTTAAGACTGCGTCCAAAAGGATATTTATATAAATAGATTTAATGATATCTAAATTATTCAAATTAAAATTTATTATTTATTGGGTATATTAAATAAAAAGCAAGAATTTAAAAAAACTGTTATAATACATTAATTCGGATAATTTTGCTGTAAGAAGATTCGTACTTTCAAGTTAATATATTTTCTTAACCATAATAAAGAATAAGTTTTACTAGATGTATCTTTTCTAGTTATGAAACTTGGCTTTTTTTTAACAAAAGAATAACAAGCAAATTTTTTAAGTGGTATATGGCCTGATAATATCTGACTACTACTTCTCAATATGACCTAATAATAAAAAAATACGCTCGCCTAATTACCAAAATAAAATTGCGTCTATATCCATATTTTTCCATCGTTTTGATGTCAATCTATTCCCGTTTCATTACACCTTCCTGTAAAGTTTGAATCCAACTCCCTCATCTATACGGAGATCTTTTGCACATTAATATAGTAAAATTACTTAACGGAGATACCGAGGGGAACTAATAGCTTGCATCTTTCTTGCATTCGGTTTTAGAATTCTTTTACTCTACAGCGACGCGTTATTTCTCTAGTTTAACTGTACTATTTATTTAGTACCTATGTACCTTTCCAATACATTCTTTCAGGAGACCTATTTTTATATTGCCGTGTCCTATGACTCCTATAAAATTAAACGACCTGACATTTTGCTTTCATACGCGATAATTTTTAAATATTAACTACACACTAGAGAGCAGACTGTGGTTGAAAATCTCTTTACATTTCTTTCTTTGTTGTAACGTACCAAGAAAAAAAAATCGGGTAAAAACTAATACAATATAGGTACAACACACCCAGCATATGAACTAAATTATCTACACTCTGTTTTTAAAATCAAAATTGTAATGTTATAGTATTAAACTGATTCCGTGGCTTACCGACTATAATATGTCCACACTGACTAGTATATGTAGAAATACCAAGGTCGCAGCCCAAAAGACAACAAAAAAAATAAAATCATACAGTTTAACGTTTGAATACTGGCCATTATCCTTTACAGTTCAACTGATGCTCAGTTTACGGTTTAACCAAATGTAGTTCGTATACTTTTCCAACGCAATTCATTCAACTAAAAGCATTGTCGCTAACACGCGTCATTCTTACACTTTATAAACCCTTTTATCAAAACTACACATTTATTGACAAAAGAGAGAAAAAAAAATATTTCAACTATCCCCTTAATCGGAAAAGTCGCTCTACGGGCACACAATTCTACAGCATTAGAAAGCTTCCTCGATTCTTCCACATGGTAATCCCTATACCTAGTGAGAACTCTTACTATGACACTAACCATCATTTATAATAATAGTATTTATTTTCCAAATAAAATTAATTTATACAATTGTAACATTTTCAAATTTATGTATAATTATTTAGTTTATAGTAACACTGAGGCAATCACAAAATTTGGCTAGTTATATAGTTACTGATTTTCACACAGTGTTCTATCACCATCCTGTCGAATAACGAGTTGGATTTTTCCAAATTTACATATCATACACTTTATAAAAGAAAGTTAATAGAATCTTTATTAATAGGGTGTTACTATTGAAAGTGACATATTTTGAATATATAATCAGTTTTAGTTACTAAGATACTGGCCTTCTTTGTTAATGAAAATAACAATTTTTTCATTTACAATAAAATATTTTCTTTTTTTTTTGGTTTCTTCTTTCAGTCCATTTCACTCACTTGAATTATGATAAACATATTTACTCTCTTATCTCTTGTAAAATGTCAATTTAACACTTTGTCAACATTTAAACTATTAGAAGGTTTCACTTCACATAGCTTTTTGTTTTCATTTATCCAAGCTGCTTTTCTTGATGTTTGCTTTGTAGAGAATGTTTAATGAATATTTTGCTAATGATTTTTCATTATTTTAAGCCAATTAGTAATCTAAAACAAAATTGAACATTATGACTTTGCAGCTAAATATAACCTTTAAAATATCAAGACTTTTATGTATATTACATTTTACATACCTCAATATGTTTTATTCATAATTCATTGGCTTACATTTTGTAAAGTATTCTCAATTTCTCTAAATTAAGATAAAAGAAATTTGTTTTTGTTTTGTTTACAAATATTCGGAATTTGCCTGCCTTTCTCTTCTGTCACTATGGTTTCATTGGTATCTTATTTTTCGGCATCCAGCCAGCTTTGACAGTGTCGTGTTTTTTTATTTCAGTCACAATTTTACAATTTTGGTTCTGCTCAGCGGCAATTCGCCAGCATTATTCGAGGGACACCGAATATTATCGGGTTTTTACTCGCTTATGCTAATGGCGCCAGCAGTGAACTCCACTCTAATTATTATTTTATTTTATGGCATTAGGTTGGCATAAGTCTGAAGTGAGGAAGAATGATGGAGGGGAATGTAAAACTTCTTCGAATTTTCTGGAGTTGATTTTCTCGCCCCTTTCTATTGGCTCTCCTTAGAGGTGCAGCATGTGTCCGGCTTTATAAAAGTGCCTTAATGGACCGATCTTTTTAAAGTACTGAAAGTATGTCCTAAGTAATTTCTTTTTAAAGTGCGGTGATGTTGAAAGCCTAAGGCCTATTTATGGACATCATCTGGTTCCACATTTGATCAACTACGTGAATGGCGTTCTGAATTTTGCTTTGTCAATCGGTCCTCGAGAAGCCTTTCTAGATGTCTGGCAATTCCCTTTGTTGGTGACCGTTGACGTCGAAGAAGCCCTCTAGATAACTAGAGGTAAGGCAATGTCTTTGAATAGTTTTGTTGTAAATAATTTGTTTTTGCACATTCCGTGTGGATTTTATTTTAAGACAAACAATCGTTTGTAGGGTTTCAGGTTAAGAATTCAAGACATGGTTTTGGGATATAGTTACAAGTTTATGGTGTAATTTTTGGGGTACATAAACCAAGAGTTCTACAATGGTTTTGGAGTTCCTTCCTGTAAGAGTACGAGGAATTAAATTTTAATTTATATATTTATAAATTTTACATAAGGTAGCAGAAAGAAAGTAAGTAACCTATTTTTTGTAAAACAGCCTTGGCGAAATACGTTATATTTTTGTAACTCTTTTGCTTGCGGCAAAGTGGTAAAAGAAAATTCATGAATTTTTGATTCCCTGTGCGCTATTTAATTTAATTTTCATATTTACATATTTGTGTCATGACATTTCGCCAGATGTTCACAGGTTGATGATATAATGGTAATAACATTCAAATATATTTCACATCTTTAATATATTTTATATTTTTACATAATACTTGCTTGATGTATTTATTTTTATTTCTTAACATCACTTAAATTGTAAAACATAAACGAAATTTCATGTTTCAAAATTATTTTATAAAAGAACTCTTAAAAAAAAAGATATTAAAATTTGACAGTCTGCACTTTATATATGTTTTATTGAAAAGCCCTCCAAATTTTTATTTTGTCTGCATTTAAATATCAATATAGATTTCTTCCTAATCGAGTCACAGTCAATTAGGTGGCGCCCCTAATTTCTAAAGGTGTACCCCGAGAATCTGCAACCTACAGCTCTCCGAAAAGATGACTGGCTGCCGTTCACATGTATCGGTAAGTTCATAAGGACTTTACGTCATCTAATATATCGATATATACCGGACCGGAAAATCACTTTTTTTAAACTTTATCCCCTCACTCTCTTTGGTGAGAAATGGCTAATTTTATGTTTATCCCCTGACTTCCAATTTATCATTATTTTACTGTTCTTCTAAAAAAAATGTTATTGTCACGTTGAATCGTAGACGTTGATTTTTATTTAACCATGGTGTTATACAATAGAATAGAATAGCCCACAATATGCCTTTATTCCCTGCATTCCCCTTAAAACAGCGACATAACATACATCTTTAAATCTCCTGTATGTCTTTAATCACATTTATTTCACACATTCCATTTCACACGTGTTAAAACTCTTTATCCCCTGAATACGTTTTTTATTCAAAAATATGAACTCTTTAATATAGCAACCCTTTTATCTCAAACATTCTAGTTCATATTGTTAAAAAACTTTTTCATCCCCTAAACAATTTATTTGCCTAGTTTGTGAACTCTTTCTCTCGTCATGGTCACGAACAATTAACGCAAGAAAACAATATCTGTAACTTTATACCTTCATAAAATATCGAGAAGTCGCAAGTCAAATAAGCATAATAAAACAACCTATTTTATCAATTATAAAAATAACCTGTCATTTTTTACCTGCCGAACCTTATTTAAAAAAAATTAAATAGTATCTAATTACCCAAATTTATCATACGTTGTCTAAAATAACCAAGAGCTCATGGCTTTATTTTCTAATAAACATCACCGCATAGTTCTCGTAAATTAAATTATTTCCAGATGTCTGTTGTTTGTCTAAAAAGAGAAAAATATCTCCACAGTATCTAGTTCTTCACCAAAATTGCCTAAATTACATTAGGTACTAAAATATATACAAGTGTTTATCCTTTTCCTTAAAGCAAACTTTTTGTTTGTCGCTAAACAATACATAAATCAAATAACGAGGTACCCGAAAGAATCATCTTTTCTACCTCTGTCTAAATATCGGTTCTCAAACAAAACTATAAAGTACACAAACACTTGTATATTATTGTGCAATTATATAGACCCCTTCCGAAAATGTTTCCATCCCCTTAATTATATATATTATGATATGTCTATCCTACACATATTAAAAATAAAATATGACGTCTCTAATTTCACCGTCACCTAGAAAACCTAAAAGACAAAAATACGTTTTTCCAAACAACTCAAATCAAATCTGTGTATCTTGACTCAAAAATATTTGTTTTTTCTCATAAAAACCGCACAAAAAAAATACCAACAAACTATATCATCTCTTAAACAATACGTCACAAATTCGCAACAGTTCGTATAAAATACGATCATGTTTCATTGCACTGCAAAGATGAAAGGAGTCTGTGCATGTCACAAGTTAATAAACTAACTACATTTTAACAAAGTTATTATTGCTGTGTTTACCATCCATATTTAAATCTTTAACTAAAATCCTTGTCAAAGAATTTCTAATTCTCAAAAATATAAATTATGACAACAAAATTTCTTTATGATCCGAAATTCCAAAAAATTCATCCAAAAAAAAAGCCATTCAAAAAAAAATAACCACAACAATAAATAAACTTGTTAGTTACTACCGTTGCAGCTGCTGCTTCTTGAAAACTTCCTGACGTTGGCCTCGATCGACTTCCAATGGTACCTTTGACTTTAGTGCTGAAATTCCCTATCTATCTAACTGTAATTTTTTCTTTAACTTTCATATAAAGAGATCATTCAATACTATTTATGAGCCTACTGCTCTTTTAAAACAAAAATTAATTTTAACTACCTCAAGATAATAAAACCCATGAGTTCTTTAATAAAACTGATCAACTTGCAATAAAAAAAAGCTACTCAACGATAAGAACAAAACAAAGAAAAGAAAAAAAAACAAGTCTCTCATTTTATTCGCTTTGCTGCTACCATTAAATTGTAACGGGGTTATCGTGGGGTTATTTATTATATTTAAAAATATTTATTTAATTTATTTATTTATTTGAGGCCTAGCTGGCAACCCTATCACAATACTGAAATTAACTAAGATACGGTAAGTAAAATCAAAGGTACTCTGTGGGCTTCTTCGTAAATTATATTTTACAATGTTATCAAATATAATTGTTAGTACAAATTGAATTAAACATCTTATCTCACAAAGTCTGACACCACTTAATTTCGAACAATAGCAAACTGCAACAACGATGGTATATTCTTCTTGAATATATATTTATTTAACTGGCAGGTGGTTTATTTAAATAAAAGATTTGGTTTTTAAAAAGCACTTAAAAATCTATTAACAAGAGTAAAGGAAGTGAAATACTGTACAAAAATAATACTTAAACCTAATAACAAAGAAAAAGTATTTAAATCTAGAAAATGAGGGAACCATCTTAAAATCCCCAACCTTAGTACAAGAGAAAAGCAAACAAAAATCTTTAAATAAACCGTAAATTTAACTTTTCAAAACAAGTTACTCCCCAAATAAATCATAGAATGAAAATAAAATATCTTTGAAAACCCCTCAACTTTAATATCCCACTGTATACGTAAAGCCCCATAAACCAACCCAACCTAAGGTTAGGTATATAATTTAAGATAAATATATATATATATATATATATAAATCAGAATTTTCTTTAACCATATATTTATACGTGGGTACTTTATATCCCTGGGTAAAGGTTATTTACACAAACACACATTTTTCACATCGATTCAACGTTTCAATCATTGTGTTGAGCTTTTTCAAGATTTATTGTTGTTGTTGCGTTTCCTTTTTATCTAAAAATGTTTGTTTTTTTCAATAAAATTATAGCACATTACATACATATAAACGTAAACATTAGACATCAAATACATAAAAGATCCTAGTTCTATTTTTTTTTTCGTTTAAAATATCCTATATACTATTGGTGACAACTAGCATAAAATAGTACTTGTGATTTGGTAAAATAAATTATCTGGATTTGACTAGAAAACATATTTGGGTACAACGATTTAAATAAAAAATTTTCTATAAAACACATTAGTTTTAAATTTATTTACGGGTACGTACCTTATAGAAACGATCTTCATTGTGGATAGTTTATGTAGTGAATGATATTAGATTGATTGGTTTTAAATACTGTACAATTTTTTGTTTATACAAACTGCAGCATTCTTTTATTTGGTGTCTGTGAAAATAAATATTGTTATTTCTATTGGATATTCGAGGATTTTAAAAGTATATACAGGGGAGTAGAAGAGTTGAGAATTTGAGTTTCGATTTTTTTATTATTTATTTAAATTAAGTTAAATTAAATTTGGCTCAGACCACATATATCTTTTTTGTAATTAACTGCTGAAACCTCTTTTTTATTTCTATCATTTCTTTGAATTTTAATCTATGATAATATTTGTCTTGTGCTAAAATCTTGGTTTCCTTAAAATTAAGTTCATGTTTTGTTGTATGTTCATGTTTATGTAGGGCTGTAGAAGCATTTTTAGTGTATTTATGGCCTTTAATTCTGTTTTCCAAATATTGTGTTGTCATTCCGATATATTTTTTAGGACAATTTAAGCATGGAATTGAATATACCAAGTTTGATTTCTTGTTTTTTGGTACTTTGCTTTTTAATGGAG
Organism: Kuschelorhynchus macadamiae; assembly: GCA_030620095.1. Lineage (NCBI taxonomy): Eukaryota > Metazoa > Arthropoda > Insecta > Coleoptera > Curculionidae > Kuschelorhynchus > Kuschelorhynchus macadamiae. The sequence continues at coordinate 170,830 of JAUTXW010000330.1, forward strand.
TGTAAAAATAATTTAATAAATTTTGAGCTTTGTGACAAACAGTAATATTGTGCTTTGAGAGAATTGACTTTAGTTTTTCTGATAAGTTATTTGTGTACGGTAGGGCTAAGTATTTTGTAGTTTCGTCTTTTTTTGGTTTTTGTTTTTTATTATAATAAAGATAAGTTCTTTGTTTAAACATTCTTAGAATATTTTTTTCTGGATAGTGATTTTCTATTAATATTTCTTTTACTTTTATTAGAGTTTCTGGTCGGTATTCAGGAGAGGTTAGAGCGATTGCGCGGTCGGTTAATCCTATTATTACGCTGTTTTTTTGGTGGTTAGAATGGTTTGAATTAAAATTTAGATATCTGCCCGACCAGGTTTTTTTGGTGTACCATTTTGTTTTTAAGTTGTTTTGAGTTAAGTTTCTAATTAGTGTTAAATCTAAGAAGTTTATTTCATTATTTTCTTCTGTTTCCATTGTGAATTGTAATTTAGGGTGAAAATTGTTAAATGCATTAAGTAGTTGGTTTACATTATCTTTTGGAATAGCGGTTAAACAATCATCAACAAATCTTTTGAAAAAAATCACATCAAAATCCAATTTTTCCAAAACACTTTCTTCCAAATACTCCATTACAAGTTGTGCTATTGTAGAAGAAATTGGAGAACCCATTGCGCAACCGTTTACTTGTTGATAGAAACTTTCTTCATATTGAAAGTAATTTCTGTTTAATGTTATATTTACAGCCTCTATAAAATCATTTAAATCAAGTATTGTGTGTTTTTTTATTGTATCCCATTTTTTTGTAATTATTTTAGGAACTAATTCATTTGGAATATTGGTGTATAAGGAAACTACATCAAGCGAAACAAGTCTGTAATTTTCTGGAATGTTAACATTGCTAATAAATTGTTTAAAAGTAAACGAATCTTTTATGAAATATTTGTTTTTTCCAGTAATATTTGATAGGCATTCTGATAGATAGTTTGTAAAATGGAGATTGTACGCAAGAAACAATTGGTCTTTTCTAGTCAAATCCAGATAATTTATTTTACCAAATCACAAGTACTATTTTATGCTAGTTGTCACCAATAGTATATAGGATATTTTAAACGAAAAAAAAATAGAACTAGGATCTTTTATGTATTTGATGCTTAATGTTTACGTTTATATGTATGTAATGTGCTATAATTTTATTGAAAAAAACAAACATTTTTAGATAAAAAGGAAACCAACAACAACAATAAATCTTGAAAAAGCTCAACACAATGAGTGAAACGTTGAATTGATGTGAAAAATTTGTGTTTGTGTAAATAACCTTTACCCAAGAATATAAAGTACCCACGTATATATATATATATATATATATATATATATATATATATATATATATATATATATACATTTATATATATATATATATATATATATATATATATATATATATATATATATATGTTACCGTAAAAACCCGATATTCCTAGAAAAATCTAGTTTTAACTGTGCTTCCCAATTAATTCTAGATTTAACTAGCTAAAACTAGAGTTAACAAATATTATTAGTTAATTCTAGTTTTGACTAAATATATTTTAGTTAAAATTAGTTTTTACGTAGTTAGTAGATTGTAGGTATAACAAAAGCAAAACACACCAAGGAATATTTAACCCTATATTCAAATCGGTTGAAATTTATAATACAATTCCTGTAGAACTAATAATAATGCATACAGTATATTTATAAAAAAAATTTTAAGAACTATTTTTTGATGATTTATGTGGTAGTGTTACTTCCCTCGTAAAAGAAAGTAATATTTAATCGTGAAAGAATCACCCTCCGAGATTTTTACAGATCTTTACGTTAGTCCCTGGACCTCGAAAAACATGTTTTCCCATTTCCGACGGTCTGTCGGTCTGACTGTCTATTTATCGGTCCGTTTGTACGCGGAATAGCTAAAAAACTACTAAACCGATTGACTCGAAATTTTGGTCAAAATCAAGGGTCATATGGGGATGGTAAAGTAGAATTTTGGTATAAATCCAATATGACGGGATAACATGGCGGCCTCACAAAATGTAAAAAAATTGATTATTAAGAAACTACTTATTGGACGGACTTCGAAATTTGTACAAAAATAAAGTGTAAAATTTTTGTATAAAGCCATTATGGCGGAACAAAATAGCGGTCTTATAGAATATTTAAATATTCGGTAAAATTCAGTTTCCTAGAATAAAACCTTCTTTTTACGGAAGAAAATAATCAAGATGTAAGTTATTTTTAACAGACTAATAATAATAATAATGACAATAATAAACACATTAAAAATTAAAATAAATTGAAATAAATTATTGGTTATACCATTTGTATACAGTACTAGATAAGTAGTAAGTATATTCAACTCCGGTAGACAGCTGAGGTTATGTTTTCAGGTGCAAAAAAAAATGCGCAAGATTTCCTGAATGCATTCATAAATAATTAAAAGTAATAGATCCCGTCAGATCAAACCCTCTCTGACAACCAGTTTTGGATGTATTCGGGAAATACTGCACAATTTTTTTGCGCCTGAGAATATAACCTCATCTGTCTACTGTAGTTGAACAAACTCTATACCTACGCACAATCTATAAACTCTGTTATATGTATTAGACAGTGATATTATGTAGGAGGAAGTTGTGGGTAAATGCAAATTTACCTAATTTTAAAAAAATAAGTTGACAATGAGCATTGTATTTTTTCAAAAGACGGATCAATGAGCCACTGTATCAGATATTTAGTGCTTAGGGCCGAAGTTAAAATTAATGTGATAATGGTATGTAAACTTTATTTAAAAAAAACTTAAACAATTTAGTTAATTGGAGTTTTTAGGGATTTGCCAATAAATGTATCAAGCTTATACATAATTTTATAAATTTATATTTGTTTTAAAACATAAAAAGGCCAGGAAATAAAACATAGGTAGTACATACTGCTGCCTCATAATTCGTTAAAATAAACATGAACAAAGAACATAAACACAACGTAACCAATGATTTATAAAAAAGGAACTCTAAAACTAGTGGATAGTTTTTTGGTAACAAGTCGTATAAAGATATAAATATAATACTTCCTATAAATATAATTTATGATTGACTGTCGTGACATTTAGAGTTTCAGAGTTTGCCTTTCTTCTTACAGAAGCATCTGTTCGTGTTACAAGTCTTCTTGCAGACACAACGTCCTAACCCTTGGCCTTCCCCTAAGACAGCATGCCTAGCAGCATTTCTTAAAGATATACTGTCTTCGGGTACTTGTTCAGCTTTTAAGAACCTTTCTTTTAAAACGTCAAACTCTGATCTGGAATAAATATGTATAAAATACCTGAGTTGGAAGTAAATTAAAAGTAAAACTTATTTATTTTTATCCGAATGACATTAAAAGCGGTCTTTTAACAAATATTGATAAGCACAAAAGATATATTTTTACTGCCTGGGTAGTAAACACATTCATTATTATGCAACCAACATAATCATGTAATGTAATCACAAAATGATTATTTTATTAAATGTGTTTGTGTATAAAATAAAATAAATGTAATAAAATATTTTTAAAAACAGGCTTTTATTTTATTTTTACTTGCCTCGTAAAAAGGAAGTATTATAATCGTGAAAAATTCACCCTCCGAGATTTTTGCAGATCTTTACGTTTTAGGGTCCCTAAAGTTCGAAAAACATGTTTTCAATTTCCGTCAGTCTATCGGTCTGTCTGTCTGTACGCGGCATAGCTCAAAAACTGCTAATCCGATTGACTTCAAATAGATGACACAGTAACATTTTGGTAAAAAACCAGAATGGGAAGACAAAATGGCGGCCTGACAAAATGTAAAAAAATTGACTATTAAGAAACTACTTATTGGATGGACTTCAAAATTTGCACAAAAATAAAAAGTATTATAGGAATAAACTGGTAAAATTTTCTATAAAGCTAATATGACAGAACAAAATGGAGGCCTAATAGAATATTTAAATATCCGGTAAAATTCAGTTTCCTAGAATAACACTTTCTAGTCCTCGATCCCACATATAAAAAATAGTTGATTACCAGCAGGCTGTAACTTCGTATACAGCTTAATAATGACGAGTCGACAAATTTTTCCTCTTCGGAAAATTTGGTCCGTGGCATATTATCCTTCTGCGCGTCAGAAGACATATCAATTTTACCAGTTGTTGAAATGTGACACCGCAACAAACTCGCACTTTCAGGGGTGCTTAATTAGGCCTAAATATGTATAAGTATACTATTGTCCGACAAAAAAAATGGTAAATTTAGCCAGTCCGACACTCCGAAATTGTCGATTTTATCACTTTTTCGGAGTGTCGGTCTGGCTAAATTTACCATTTTTTTTTGTGGGAATATAATATATAAACTCTGTTATATGTAGATAGTGAAATTATCTACGAGGAAAATTGTGGATAAAGGCAAATTTACCGTTTTTTTTTATTTGTTAACTATTGACCTGAAAAGTAAAAAATAATTAAACAAGCTTTTAATAATTTGAATATTTTCTTAAAAGCTCGATTTCAAGTGTTAATAACATCACACGTCTCAAGGATCTAAAAAAAATATTTAAATTTTACAATACATATTATATCTTTAAGTAAGTGAAACTATTTTTAACTTTTCAGTTCATCAATAGTTTACAAAAAAGCTTGATTTTAAAAACATTTTTCTTTTGCTTTCTATTATTATTTTTTACGCACCCTGTATGAGACATCGAGGATTGGACAACATAATATTGTATTGTGATTGGGTTTATGTATGTAAACCAAATTTCACTCAATTCCGATAACAGAAACTGCTTCAACAGTTACTTGCAACATTTGACCCAAACCTACATACTTGCTAACTAACATACAAGTAAAGTTAAAATAAAAGCTTATAATAACACAGTTTCGACGGTTAGGTTTAATTTGGAGAAAAAATGAAAGCAAATTTTATGCCTTGGCTCAGCCCTTTTGCAAAACATCAAAGTTTTAGAAATCTCCTTTAACTATAATTTCAATGCAGATTTTCAACTGTGCTACTCGGTCTGTACAAGCTTTTATTTCGCATATACCATGGTACTGGTCTGACGATAGAGCCGGAAGGTAGCCATTGGAACACCTCAACTACACAACATAACATTCGTGTTCGAACTCATTGGATTTATCTTGACAATTATTATAGACTTAGGTAGTGTTCAGGATCTAATGATGGATCCGGAAGATGGCCAACTAAACAAAATGGCCCCGTCGGTTGGATTTGTTTTGACAAGTGCTATAATCCAATTACCATCTTATTTGGGCTCGTTGGATTTACCTTGATAAGTACTGTAGACCTAGGTGGTGTCCAGGGCCTGATGATAGAGCCGGAAGGTTGCCATAAGAAGTCCTCAACTAAACAAGACAGCCACGTCGCATTTGGTCTCGATGAATTTTGTATAACATTTAATATTAAACAGAGGAATACGTACAAGTAAAAATATTGAAACAGATAATTAAACAAATTATAATGTTAAAAGGTACATGAAAAAATACACTTAAAAAATTATTTCAAGTGTAATGATGTCTCACACCTTAAACTTTTAAGAAAATATTCAAATTTTTAAATATTGGGCGTATAGGTAAGTTTTATTTATATGAGTGAGGGTGGGGTACTTCTGTAGCTTTACGGTTGAACTTCATACGCTAAATATCAGTTTTTACTTATTAGTGCAATAGTTTACCTTTAAAGTTAAAGAAGACCACAATTAATAATAAAGAATTTAAATAAATTCCACAGTTGTTAATATCACAGACCGATTGTACCCCGGATATACAGTCCAATAAATAAAAAATAAAAGAAGTCCTTGAATAATACCCGATTTGTGTTTTTTGCAGTAGTGCGATGCATCGAGAGGTTTGCCAGTCCGTGATCTTTAACCTGCTGATTTAATTTTAGCTGTCTATAGATCTAAAGCGCGCTACTCGAAACACCCCTCAAATCCTGTTACCCGGGAGCTGCATATTACAATTAAACGGCGAGACAAGCGATTGGTGAAGCGAATATATAAATCTACTTGATGAACTGTCTATTCAAAGTATAAACAATCGGTCTTTGATAGTATCTTCTTTTTCAAAAGGGCGTTTTTATTTTGCATACGCTGGAGCTGAAATTATTCAGCGATTTAACAAGACCTCTTAAGTAAGACGCTTGAAATACAATTCTAATATGATTAAAATGGCAAACTAAACCAAAAATGGTACGGGCAGATTGTCTGTAGTATCGAGGTACTATTTTGTTTACTCAAATAATTAAAAATAAGTAACCCTACATACCTAAAATCAGAATCCTATTAACTCGGTTTTCACAATGTACCCCCAGAAACAAAGCAGTTTTATATAGCTGCTTCTGCCTAAGTCTAGATGAGGCAAAACAATATACAACAGTAATATATCTAACAAGAATTTCACCTTGAGCAATTACTTTTTTGCTGAAAGCTTTTAACCAGTCCAATACTGACAGTTCAAAAATTAATTATATCGAGAAACGCTATCTTTCTTTTTTAAAAAATATACAATTGTCTTACTTCAAGACTTTATGATCCGTGAAGGAACAATAGATAACCGGTTGAAAAGTGACCTTACAATTTTTCGGAAATCCTTTTTGTTATTTTCTTTCTCTTTGTATCGGAAAACTTTCGTCATAAATTCTGTATTTCCAGTTTTGTTTGTAATAACTGCTTCTAAAATTACTTCGAATACGAGTTAATTTTATTCAGGTGTATGCTGCAAATATATCGCTTTAAACAAAGTATTAATTAATTGACATCTATTTTTGCAGGATAATCGTTTCATAAAAATGGCAAAAAGATAAAAAAGCTCTATTTGAAGTACAAGAACCAAATACTTACTAAATAAATCAACAACACGGATCAAGTAAAAGTATTTAAAGTAAAATATGTAATTGAAGTAATAAAAAGTATTTCAACTACCAACATATTTAGGAAAAGTGAGAAATACGTTTTAAATTGCTGAATATATATATATATATATATATATATATATATATATATATATATATATATATATATATATATATATATATATATATATATATATATATATATATATATATATATATATATATATATATATATATATCTCCATATATACATATAAAACTTCGCATGTGTGATACGGATCTACCCATGGTCGAACGTCCGATGAACTTGCGCTTACTCTTGGATTATCACCTCAACTTTGAAGGTTACGTTCTGAAAAAGATAGGATTTGCTTTTTGAAAGCTTAGATCATTACATAAATTCAAGCAATTTTTATTCAACTTATTGAAGTGGAATGTTGTTACTGCATTGGTGCTCAGCCACGTTGATGACTGCTGTATTGTCTACTTCGACTCTTTAACTGAACAGCTTAAAATCAGACTACAAACTCTTCAGAACTCTAATGCCATTCTAAATACAAATTTGCACTGTTGACTTGCAAGACTCTTATTTGATATTATCCGCAATTAGAGACCCTTATACTTAAATAATCTATTTTCGAGAAGATCTGATGCCAATAACCGAAACCTAAGAAACCTAAACTTCTTTGAGGTTCCCAAACACTGGAGACACAAGTTTGAGGGTTGCTTTCATTATGTAGGAGCAAAGTTCCTGAAAAATTGAGAATATCAATATCGCGTGTTTCCGCCCCCACTCTGAATAACGGCTTCTAATCTGCTCTTGATCAATGTCGTTTCAAATGTGACAAAATTTTGAATGTCGTCAAGAGAGGCTGGTAAGGGCTGATGGTTTCGAAGTCGTCTGTCTATGATGTCCCACAAATGTTCAATAGGGTTGAGGTCTAGACTATTTGCAGGCCAGTCCAGAGTCTCAATACCCACCTCATGTAAATACTCTTGCACTATACGAGCGACGTGGGGTCTAGCATCGCCGTGCATTAACAAGAAATGTTGGCCTATGTAAGGAGCAAAAGGAACAATATGTTCCGATAAGACGTCAGTAATGTACCGTTCACTGTTCAATGGGCCACCATGTAAAGAAATAAGTTCTGTTCGAGCAGTCAAAGATATTCCTCTCCAAACCGTTACAGAACCTCCATTAAATAGCGTGGTTTGACGAATGTTACACTGTGAATAACGCTCATTTGGCCTGCGTAGTACTCGTACGCGTTGGTCGGAGCTGTACAAACAGAACCTCGACTCGTCCGTGAACAAGACTCGCTCCCAATCAAGATTCCAGTTTACATGCTGTCTGGCGAATTGCAGTCTCGCTCTACGATGGTTTGCGTTTAACCTCGGCCCTCTTGCTGGAATTCGGAATCTTAAATTCTGTTCTGCAAGTCGTCTTCTTACAGTGATACAATTATTTGGACGTTATGTGTAGCGTTAAGTTGTTGTAGATTTCTTGCTGTTACAAAACGTTCTCTCAAAGCATAATAAAACCATCCTGGTTCACTGTTGTTCCTCGGTGCCTTCCTTGCCCATGGCGTCAGTTATGATCGTTAGTTTGCTCAAAACGGTGGACAACGCGCGATATTGATAAATGAGAAACTCCCAGTCTTCCAGCTATAACACGGTAGCTTAATCCTTCCTCCTATATATATTTTTTTTTTATTTTTTTATTTTCTTGGAATTTTCTTGGGGTCCTTGTAAAAGTAAGATGTGTTTATGTTCTTATTCACATATTTATTAACGTTTGGGTCTATTTTGACCTTCTTCAGAATACATCGAAGTTAGAAACTTAAAAAATTTTAACTGTTAAATCATGTTCTGTATTGTACAATTTTTTACTTTCACTTACTTAGGAACAATGAATCCAACCAAATGCATTGCTTCAGTCATAAACTATAATTTCCTGGATAATTTATCATAAAACACAAATTAGTTTTAGTCATTACACGTAAGTACATTTAACACGACGTTTAGTATAACAATCAACAATAGTAAAATAAAAACAGTAAACATATATGGGACAGAGAAATTTTCAGACTGAATGTCCATGTGAGATTATTATTTTTATTGCTATGGGTGACTTCTTCTGTGAATTTTTTCTAAGATTTAATTAGATTATAAGGTATCTGCTACACAAAACTGGAATTCCTTTTCGCTTTTTGTATGATTTTCTGTTCTTAATATCTTAGTGTTTTCACAGTTAAAAGTATGATTTTTTTCTTGACTGTGGTTAGTTAGGGCGGGTCTTATTTTTTTTGCCGTATTTGTGGCTGTTAATTCTATTTTTCAGATATTGACTGGTTTGACCGATGTACACGTTATTGCAATTTTGACATGGGATTTCGTAAACTACGTGAGATTTTATATTTTCGGGAATTTTTGATTTTAGTTGTCTGAAGTTATTTTTTAATAGTTGATATCCTTTATGTGCGATTGTAATGCTATGAGGCTTGAATATATTTTTTAACTTTTCTGATAGACCCTTAACATATGACAAAGAAAGATACTTATTTTTTTGTCTGTGGTGTTTATTTTTTGTAGTTGATTGTAAAAAATATGAATACGTTTTTTGAAAGTGGTGTTAATTAGACGATCAGGATAGTTGTTTAATTTGAGTGCATCTTTTGCTTTTTTATAGCGTTTTCTCTTAATTCTGTGGCAGATAATTTAATTGCGCGATCAGCAAGTCCTATGATAACTGACTTTTTTTGTGAAAGTAGATGTAGGGAGTTAAAATTTAGGTATCTAGAGGACCATGTTTCTTTAGTATACCATTCTGTTTGTATAAAATTGGTTTTTCGGTGCAACGCTAAGTCTAAAAAATTTATTTTGTTATCTTTTTCTATTTCGATTGTGAATTTAAGTTTTTTATGGTAACTATTAAATTGTTCTAGTATATTTAGATGGTTGTTTTTTGGTATTGCTAATATACAATCATACACGTATCTGTAGTAGAATGGTATTTGGCAACTTACATTGCTTAATACAAATTCTTCGAGGTCTTCCATAACTAGCTGAGCAACTACGCTAGATATTGATGCACCCATCTATTTGTTTATAAAAAGTCTCATTATACACAAAAAATGTTGAATTTAAAGTCAATTCTACAGCTTCTAAGAAGTCATTCAAAGGTATATCAGTATATGTTTTAAGTTTATTCCACTTTTTTGTAATAATTTCCTTTGCCAGTTGTACAGGTATGTTTGTGTATAAGGATATTAGAGATATTAGTATATAATTATCTGGCAAAGCAACATTATTTATTTTGTTTTTAAAATCTATAGAATCTTTGATATAGTAATTACTTTGATTTATAATTTTTTGAATTATGTTTTTAAGAAATTTTGAAAGGTTTTCTAAAGTGATTGTATACATGCCACGATGGGCCTAAGAGAAATATCTTGTTTATGGAGTTTTGGTAAACCATACATTCTTGGGGGTTGTGCGTTTTGAATTTTAAGTTGTTTTGCTGTTTGTGAAGAAATATACATTTTGTTTTCCCAGCGTGATATTAATTCGTTGTTCTTTCTTTGATAGATGTTTGTAGGGTCGTTTTTAAGTTGTTTATAAGTGTTGTTGTCTTGCAGTAAAAGTTTGATTTTTTTGTCGTATTCATCTTCTAGCATTATTATGGTTTTGTTTGTCTTATCTGATTTTAAGACTTTTAATTGTTTGTTTTTCTTTGGGTATGTTTTTGTTTTTTCCATTTTATTTAAGAATGTTTTGTGTTGTTTATTAGAAGTGTATTTTGACTTATTGAAATTATTTTTATAGTTATGTTATGATATTACAACATTGTGACCGCAAGTCATCTTTAGTTTCGGTGTTAAAGTTTGTTATAGCTACTTCAACATTAGTAATTATTTCAGAAATGGGTAGTTCATTTGATGTTTTTAATAGAGGTGATAAATTTGGCCTTAGGCTAAGAACCTCGTTTACATAATCTGGAATATCGATATTTGTAAGGTTTTCAATCCAGCTTGTGTAAGTATTTTTTTTGGCATTGGCTTTATTACTAAGTTTATTAATTTTATTTATATGTTTTTGTTTTAATTTTTGAAAAATAGATTCAATATGTTTTTCTTCCTTTTGCATAAAATTATTAATAACATTTGGTGGTAAACGTGTTTTCAGATAATTAGCTACTAGAGAGATATCACTTTGTAAATATTTAAAATTTTTTGTGGTGTCAGTAATTAGCAATTAATTAAAATTAATTTTTTTTAAAAAGCATTCCCTAAATTTTCGTTCCAGGTTTGCACAATCATAGATAATGTGATTTGTCTCAAAATTTAAGAATACTGGTGACAAATTATCGTTCTTACATCTTAAAAGAAATATTCTTCTATTTTTTTGTTTAGATAGTTTTAGATAGGTAATAGAATATAGTTTCATTTGAGTAACAATTGCTTCTTCATAAATTTCGGCTAAGCTCTTGTAAGACAGCATATTTTCACGCATGCTTATATATGTTTTGTTTTTGTAGATTTTCTTGGATCGTAACTTTTATATATATTTTTTTGGTATTTTATTTTCTTGGGGTTTTCTTAGGTTCCTTTTAAAAGTAATATGTGTTTATGTTCTTATTCACATATTTTTTAACGTCTCGGTCTATTTTGACCTTCTTCAGAATACATTGAAGTTGGAAACTAAAAAAATTTTAACTGTTAAATCATGTTCTGTATTGTACAATTTTTTACTTTCAATTACCTAGGAAATAAAACTTCTTAAACATCCTAAAATAATAATATTTAAAAGGAATTCCAGTTTTGTGTAGCAGATACCTTATAATCTAATTAAATCTTAAAAAAAAATTACAGAAGAAGTCACCCATAGCAATAACAATAATAATCTCACATCGACATTCAGTCTGAAAATTTTTCTGTCCCATATATGTTTACTGTTTTTATTTTACTGCTGTGGATTGTCATACTAAACGTCGTGTTAAATATACTTACGTGTAATGACTAAAACTAATTTGTGTTTTATGATAAATTATCCAGGAAATTATAGTTTATGACTGAAGCAATGCATTTTGTTAGATTGATTGTTCCTAGGTAAGTAAAAGTAAAAAATTGTACAATACAGAACATGATTTAACAGTTAAAATTTTTTTAGTTTCTAACTTCAATGTATTCTGAAGAAGGTCAAAAGAGACCGAAACGTTAATAAATATGTGAATAAGAACATCAACACATCTTACTTTTACAAGGACCCTAAGAAAATCTCAAGAAAATAAAAAACCAAAAAAAAATATATAAAAGTTTCGGTCCAAGAAAATCTACTAAAACAAAACATATCTAAGCATGGGTGAAAATATGCTGTCTTACAAGAACTTAGCCGAAATTTATGGAGAAGCAATTTTTACTCCAGTGAAACTATACTATATAAAACTATCTAAACAAAAAAATACAAGAATATTTCTTTTAAGATGTAAGAACGATAATTTGTCACCAGTATATTTAATTTTAAGACAATGTAAATTACGTGATGGAATGTGATTATGTAAACCTGAAACGAAAATTTAGGGAATGCATTTTAAAAAAAATTGAAAATGAAATTCTAAACTTGCTAATTACTGACACCACAAAAAATTTTAAATATTTACAAAGTGAAATCTCTCTAATAGCTAATTATATGAAAACACGTTTACCACCAAATGTTATTAATAATTTTATGCAAAAGGAAGAAAAACATACTGAATCTATTTTTCAAAAAATAAAACAAAAACATATAAATAAAATTAATAAACTTAGTAATAAAGCCAATGCCAAAAAAAAATACTTACACAAGCTGGATTGAAAACCTTACAAATATCGATATTCCAGATTATGTAAACGAGGTTCTTAGCCTAAGGCCAAATTTATCACCTCTATTAAAAACATCAAATGAACTACCCATTTCTGAAATAATTACTAATGTTGAAGTAGCTATAACAAACTTTAACACCGAAACTAAAGATGACTTGCAGTCACAATGTTGTAATATCATAACATAACTATAAAAATAATTTCAATAAGTCAAAATACACTTCTAATAAACAACACAAAACATTCTTAAATAAAATGGAAAAAAC